>VWZD01003806.1:1999851-2089054 GCA_013396695.1 Sakesphorus luctuosus | reverse complement strand
TTTCTTTCTTTCTTTCTTTCTTTCTTTCTTTCTTTCTTTCTTTCTTTCTTTCTTTCTTTCTTTCTTTCTTTAACCACTTTGGGATCAGAATAGAGTAGTTTGACAATGTGGCTTGAAACAAAAATTCTCATTGCTAAGGTTTTCAATTCACAGAGCAGTCAAATGAGGCCCCCCTGGCTCTCACTGATCTCCTCAGTATTTCAGTTATCAGCTTGAACAGCACAATCTGCAGAATGTGTACCCAGTACAAGAGTAAGGAGAATATAAAGGGTGTTTGGGAACTGCTTTCTCCTACAGAGAAACTTAATTATTATTTAATTAAAACTGGGTTTTTTTAAACTTGCTTTCATTCCTAGCAGAGCCATAATGATCCAGCCAATGCTCTCAATGTAAACACACTTAACACAAAATGGTTTTTAGAACAAACCATTAATTTCAAGACTTCCTGGTAATATGTATTGGTGTTAAAGCAAATATTTTTCTATAGGTTTTGGGTCTGTGTTATCAGGGTTGCAATAAATTCTGCTATTCCCACATAAAGACATTAAACCCAGAGTGGCATTATGTGTCAAGTGAATTATTTCTGTTGGATCAAATGAATTAATCTCATCCTGATTTTCCAACCTTAATTCTAAACATTTCTTGAAGGAACTGGAAAATATGTAAATAGGAACAATCACTTTAACAAAAATATGCAGGGTCTGGTCTGAAAATATTGACATGAAGTGATTGACGTTATCAGAGGATCTCTTTGCCTCGAGATATCTCAATGAAATTAAATTGTTTCTGACAAGTTCCTGAAGAAAATCTTTAGTTCAAATGAAACCGTATTTTCAAAGAAAAACCTTTTGGAGGCAGATCTGGGCCTCACCCTTTGGTGCAAGGCCTGAACAGGGGGAGCTGTTTGCCCTGATGTGGCTCTCGCTCTGAATTTGCCTATTTTTAGTGCCCTGTGGCAACCTGGGGATTTTCCTTGCTGGTTTTTTGTTTGTTTTTTTTCTCCCTCTGAGTAATCTGTGCTGTGCATTGATGTCGCTGCTGTTTGTAAACAGTGGGTTATGAGCTGTTCCTAAAAACCAGGACGGGTTTTACCAGAAGGGCTCTTTGCCTTCCCTTTGCTTGTCCTACACACCGTCCCACCCATCCTTGGAAATGGAAGAGGAGGATGGATTTGGGAGCCACGCCACTTCCAGCTGCCCCAGCTCCTCCTCACCCCGAGGGTTCCAGGCTGCTCCCCACGCCCAGATCTGCAGGATCAGCCCCCAAGGCCCGTCCCGTCTCCAGCTCTTTCCTCCTGGGACGAGTCCCACGGGATACTTGGGAGGTTGTTATGTATTTGTGCAACGTGAGCGCTGGAGGCAGGAAAATTCCAAGCAGCCCATGGGCAATGGAAGCAGAAATTAAAAGATAAATGAGATGCTTTTTGGGTTGGGATGTCCCACCTTGTGAGCCTGAAGGGTGGGATTAGTTTTGGGAGACCAAGTGACCCATAAGTGGCTGGATGGAAATACTGTGGATAGATTTCAACTTACAGACTTTCTAAATATTCCTCCTCTTCTCCAAGACAAAGGGTTGGTAAAAATGATGGAAGAGGCCACGTGATGCTTCCAGAAGATCCATGGGCTGTGTGAGGAGCCTCCTCGTGCTGTCTCAGCATTTCTACCTCTGCTCAAAACTGGAAGTGAAAAGGCATCTCCTCAGGAGAACCAGAACCAACAAGTGTTGGAGCCAGGCTGCAAAACCAGAAAAAACATCAGGGGGAAGTAGGTGACCCAAAAGGAGGAAGAAGATGTTTCTAAATAATGCCTGTATTTGCCTAAGTGGGCAGCAGAGTCACCAATTAACCAACCCAATTAAAGGAAATCTGCATTTTAACCCTGTTTCTTATGGCAGTGCATGGAAACATCTCCTGTTTGAGTCGTTGCTGTCCCTGCCTTTCCCTCTCCCCAAAGGGATCCATAAGAATGCTGTGACATTCAGCTGGTAAAGTTTTGGCATAGGAAGGAGAGAGCTGAAGAAATACAAGAATATTTCATAAGGGTTTCTCAATAACGAGGCTTTTGATCTTCCTAACATTACCCAGAAATAAAACAGATATTTCTGCTCGGCTGAACCCAGCTGGATGTGTGGAAAACGTTTCAAAATCTGCCACAAATCTTTATTTTTTTTCCTGATGTCTGTTAATTTACTTAAAACAAATCAATTAAGTGTCCTAATTACAACTGAAATATATAATTATAGTGTGCACTGAGTTCAGTGCATGCTAATGAAGCAATCACCACCTTCTCATTAGTCACTCTGGAAAACTAAACCCAAGTGGGAGCTGAGAATGTTTTTCTGTGTCATCAAACGAGGCACTTGGTCCATTCTTTGCTTGTTTCTAAACTTGAGCAAAACAGGCAGAAAAGAAGATACAGGATAACTGTGTTATTTTCTTTTCTTACAGTAAAAATTCAGGAGGAATTTTCATCCCCTGAGGTGGACCAGCTCACTTGGAAATTTGAGACTGTTTTGAACATACATGTGAATATTTTGCCCAAAACCTTTAGCAAATGAGTATAAATTTTAAAAGACAGCTCTAACCTAATTCAGATGCAAAATATTTTGGTGAGTGTGCTTTGCCTGCCTAAACAGAAATATCAGAGCAGCTACTTAAATGGTAATTGATAAATGTCGAAAATTGCTGCCATTCAAACTGCAAATCAGTTGGCAAAATTCAATGAAGGTTTAAACATTTCATTGCATTAATGCTACAAATGCATAAATTTACAGGGAGCAGCATCCAGCATTTGGCAGCTTTCCACTGTATTTACTCACAGGTGATAATGTATTTAAAAAGCACTTGAAGCAGAATATGGATTAAGCACCACTAAACTTGCAGAGATTTATTAGCACAAGCTTTTAGACTGTCTCTGCCCTGAAGCAAACTCATTTTTATTTCTGAAAATTAAAAAAAAAATACAGCAATACATCATTTTAAGAAACATCAGTGAGGTCGGTGTGGGAGTTATCTTAAAATCCAGTATTTCTTCATGACAAGAGTAGGTCTGGAGCCTTCAGCTTGTAGGGACTGACTGATGGGATGTCTCAGAAATGCTGATAACATCCACAGGATGTTCATTTGCACGGCAGTGAAAGAATGGAAGTTTGGAAAACTCCCTGGGATCTCCAGAGATTAATGTTCTGACACTTCCAGCACCTTGAAGTGCCCTGATTTTTCAGCCAGAGCTGAAATCCTGACCATGCAGGGAAAAATCGGGCACTGCCAGTTCTTTGGGGAACTTCAGTGATGAACGTTGTTGGTTCTCACAACAGGTGTGAGCAGAGACAACAGAAACAGCTGCAGGTATTTGATGGGATTAGATGGGAGGCATGGAAAAGGACATATCCTAAATACTAAGAAAGGACCTTGGGAAGAAGTCTGTGGCAGGGCTTGGGATTTCCCTTGGAGCTGGAATAAATCAACGTGCTTGAGGTGCTCTGGGAATTCCATGTCGTGTGTCCCAGCAGCTTGGGATGGACTCCCATCCCTTCAGTGCAGCAACCCCTGTTTGTGGGTGATTAAACCAGAGAAAACACACCCACGGTGAGGGGGTCACAAGCCCCCCCTCCCACGTCAAGGCTCTAAATGCACCTGGACCTGAAACACAAAGGTCAGTTCCTTCCCTTGTGTGTGGAGGACAGGCAGGACATGGAGGAAGGGTGGCATTCCTTGTCCCCCCGCACAAGGCACAGCATTCATGTCCCAAATCCTGTGTCAGGGCTCTCTCTCTGAAGGCCACCACACCTTCCTAATTAGTGCTTGCAGAAAGAAACAAGTTAAATGAGTGAAGATTTGCCACATGAACCTTCCCACCAAGGTGGTGCTGGCGGCCCTCCATCCCGGAGCCAGCACAACCCCGTCAGACTCCCACGGCAAAATTCCGACTGTGTCCAGCCTGGGAGAGTCAGGAACATGGAGTGCTGTGTGAACAGGGCCCACCTGAGCTGCTCCAGAGATGCATCGTCCTGCCCTGGGGTTTGGGTCTGTACTGGCAGGGCAGGCACCCTCCTCTTGGCTGGTTCTGAAGGATGAGCTGCAATGAGCAGATGACAGAGATTTCTCTCCATCTTAATCCTTTTGGGGCCAAAAACCTCTTGAGAATTCAACTCAGCAAGATCTTTAAATACAACCGAGGGCAGAATCTGGCTCAGGAAGTGTTTCCCTGTTTTATTCCCTACAGCTTTTCATTACCACCTTCTAAATCTGTAACGAAACCAGGAGTGTTTTTAGTGCTCGGTATGAGAGTGTTGCTAATAAGTAGCTCCATTAAAAATAGTAAACATAAATCATTTATTCATTTTATGCATTTCTAAGTCCACTTGAGAACATTTCTGGCTGCGCCAAGGCACAAGTAAGGGTGTAAATTATTATCTTGCTAGAGCAATCAGTTAATAAGGCAGTTAGGAGGGATGTTTGTTGGGAGGTTCTGGGGTGCCCCGAGGCTACTGAAGTCATTGTCTGGGATAGAACACGACCACGGAGCTCGCAGGAGTCTGGTGGCACCAACCCAAAGCCCTCGAGGCCTCTGTCTGCAAATGAGCTGAGAGAGAGAGCAGACACCAGGTCTGAGCAGGGCAGCTGTAAACAAGCAGGTAGAACCTCAGGGAGCAAACAGGTCTGGGGCCCTGGGGGAGCCCAGCAGGGCTCAGTCGGTGGGGTGGACATGGTGAGGGAATTGGGCTCGGTTTCCTTCTTCCCCAAAACAGCAGCAGCCTTTTCAGGGCTCTGCTGTGTCCTCAGGCCAAGGAACAGGGCCATGCACTGCCTACAAGGGCAGCTCTGCTCTCCCTGTTTGCTCATTCATCCCAGGTGAGGACCCCAAATGCTTCCAGGTTCCTCCAGGAGAAAACAGCTCCTTTATCGACTCTCCCGCTGCACCAGAACTGGATGGACATCCAGGCTCCTCCAAGAGAGAACATCTCCCAGGAACTCAGCAATAGGACAAGGGGGCACGGGGGGCTCAAGCTCTGCCAGGGGAAATTGAAGTTGGAGATCAGAAAAGCATTCTTTGCAGAGAGAGTGCTCAGGCATTGGAATGGGCTGCCCAGAGAGGGGGTGGATTCCCCATCCCTGGAGGTTTTTCAGCTGAGCTTGGCCGTGGCACTGAGTGCCATGATCTGGTAAAGGGACTGGAGTTGGACCCAGGGTTAGACTTGATGATCTCGGAGGTCTTTTCCAACCCAATCCATTCTATGATTCTGTGATTCTATGATCTCCTTTATCCACTCTCCTGCTGCACCAGAACTGGATGGACACCCAGACCAGCGTGGGACTGACCAAAGGCATCACCATGGCCAGGTGGCCTTTGCTCCCACTTCAATTCCAGAGGTCGCCACCACAGAGCTCCCTCTGGTAACTGGAGTTTCAATCCAGAGGCCAAGGACAGAATGTGTTTCCAGGTGAAATGCCAAGGGTTCAAGGATTGCAGCACACTGGGGCATCCTGCTCCTCTCCTGCCTCATTCCTGCCGGTTCACAGCTCAGGAATTGGATTCTGCACTCCCCACTGGTGACAGGAGCTAAACAGCTCCAGCAGTGACTCGCAGGAGGGAGGGAGGTTGTCCCAGTCTCCCGAAACCAAAGGGAAACCACAGCTGTGTGCCCTCAGCTGAGGGTGTGTCAAGGAACCTGTCCACAAGGGAAGTGTTTCTGGTTGTGAATTATATCCTACAACATCCCTATGGCTCTATAGGGATGCACTCCGAGGTGCTCCAGGGGTAGCCTGTTCCAGGAGCTGAATTGTCCCCATGGGATGGAAGAATTACTAAAGGAGTTGCCAGAGTAGGGAGGGGAAGAAACCACTTTGTGATGTACTTTAAAGCCAAATAATCTGACTCCTTCTGTCCAACATCAGCAGGGGGATGATCTTCTGTCACTTGAAAACACTTAAACTCATTTGCAGCACAGAAATCACTTTAAAAATGCTGGTCCTTTTGCTTGTCCTCCCTAATCCAGACAGCCCTCAAAATATGGCTGTAGGAGAGAGATCCCATTTCCCCTGCACAATGGAGACACTTTTGACTTGAGACAAACCAGTCCAGGGCCATGTCCCAGCTCTGTCCTACAGCTTCCCAAGCAGAGGACTGTTCCTTGTCTGTGAGGGCAACAGTGTCATTCCCACTTTGCAGATGGTGAGCTGAGAAAGAATGGGATGAACAGCTTATCCAAGGACACGGGGAAATCTGGAATCAGGCTGAAAAGTCAACTGAGACCTCCTGATTGTTGTTGGGCAGAATGTTTGTTTTTCTCAGGAGATTCAGTAAAGCTTCCAACAAATGCAGCATGAACAGCCCAGAGCTGACACTGTCTCTGGGAGCTCCTCCTCCACTGGAAGAACATAGATGGGAAATAAATATTAGATATATTTAATTCGTTATTTAATAAGCTATCAGGTTTTGTGCTGGCATGGATGGCTCAGGGTCCAACCCTGGCCAGCCACTGCCCTGACAGAGCTCCACCACCTCCTCCTTTCCATGGACAGGGAGACATTTCAGGACCATTTTTCTGTGGGGTTTGATCGAAGAAGACAACTTCACTTTGAAAGAGATTAAGTTGATTCCCTCCCATAAATTCAGTAGCTACCCCAACTATACCTCACTGAGGAACCTTCCTCTGACAAGAGTCATGAGTTATGACCAGGATAAAATGTTTCATTAAAATACAGATAAGGGAATGTAGGAAGCAAGGGGTTTGTATGGATAAACCCAGTTTTGCTGCAGAAGCCAATCCTTAGCCATTTTTCAGGTCAGTAAGTTGAAGCCTGGGTGTTATAAATCCATCATCGATGTCTTCTTACAGCTACAGCAGCTGACACATCGGAATCACTGGGAGCTCAAAGCAGGCTGGGAGAAATGAGCCCCACCAGAACAGACCAGGAGGAGCTGCAGCTCTGGCTCCTCTAATGCACCCGACTGCTGACGGAACAGGATCCATCAGGAGCAAATGCCTGCCCATGGAGGGAGTGATTTAAGTGTATCCATTAAAACTCGGCCCCAGTTTCACCAGAGGGATGGTTTTAAGTGTAATTAATGCAAAAAACTTAACAGCGTTCTCGGTGAGGTTCAGTGGGATGTCTGTGACGATGGTTCAGTGGGATGTCTGTGACGTCCAGGGCAGTGTAAATGACTCTCCCCTGCACTGAGCCATTCAAAAAGTTGGAAAATCTTGATTATATCCATGTCAGATGGGTTCAGTTCAGAATGGAACTGCCCAGAAAATTATCCCCCATCTCCTCCACAAAATGCTGCCATTTCATTGAAAAAGATGTTAATGATTAAGGAAACAATTGTGGATAAAATCATCTCCAAGTTTTTGTTTTGCTGGTGAAAAATGCATGTGAAAAAGGAGCTTCTCCCTCACAATGGTCAAAGGTCATGTTTATGTGTAGATTCAAGTAAACAACCCATTTGTCAGTAACATTTGGATCATTATTTGCCCTGGGTGATAATACAAGTTAATTTACAAGCAAAATGAAGTTATAACTTTGATCTGTGAAGGAAGGAAGTCCTGGGGATTATTGCTGTGCCACCACTAAGTGTAGGACACTTCTGCCAAAATCCATGTGGGGGACAAGAGTTTCAAATGTGTCCTGTGAGGTGAAATACCCTAAAACGGAGGTTTTGAAACTGGGTTTGTCTCACACACCCACAGTGCTGGATGATTCCATCCCTGTCTGCTCCCTGAGTCAGGGCAAGGAAGGGCATGTGAGGCTTTCCAGAAAGAGCAGAGCTTGGGGTCAGCTGTGGGGCATCAGGATGATCCATCATGATAACTCCCTGCCCAGGCCAGAGCAGCTCCCAGGACAGAGCACAGCAAAGCTGGGGGTGGCACATGGGACTCCAGGTATCTCCCACCCCTGTCCCAAAGAACCCCTTCTTCTCATTCCCTCCAGAAGTTTGTGCCACTGCCATGTAAAAAATGAAGTCAGAAGAAGTCGTGTCAATTCCTTCTGTGAGAGAGACTCAAACTCAGTAATTCTTTTTTTTCTTATATATAATCTGGACAGAACTGTAGGAATCCTGAGGAACTCGGGGCTTCAAAATACAAATTTTACAGTAGGTTTTTGGGATGCCTTTCTATAATGGAAGCCTATATAGACACAATCTATGTCTATATCTGTCTGTCTGTCTGTCTGTCTGTCTCTCTATCTATCTATCTATCTATCTATCTATCTATCTATCTATCTATCTATCTCTCTATATAGAAACCTATATATATACACCAAATATACATACACAGTATAAACACTAAATCTATACACCATATACACTCATATATGCACTATATATACATATACACTATATACACTTATATACACACTATATACACATATACACTATATCTATACTATGTATATATACACTATATTCTATTCTTAGGACATTCTGCCACTCTAAATGCTCCATATTTCAGGTCCACAACACCAGCACAGTTTTCAAAACAAACATCTGAAGAAAACTTTGGGGGTTTAAAAATAAGATCTTTGTTATCTTAATGCTCACTGACGGTGTTTGAAGAAATCTGGAATGGTATTAATCATTTAAATTACTCACTGATTTCAATACAAATGTACTGAGAGATGAGTATGTGTCTACTGGTCATATTAACCTGCCTTCACCAAAAAATAATATTTTATGTGATACAATGAAATGTTAAAAAAATGAATCATTAACTTCTAAATCTGAGCTAAGACCTTTAAAAAACTGAAACTACGGATGATTTTTAGAAGTATTTTTTATGTATTTTTTTGAATACTTTGCCTCCATTTTTAATGCTTGATTTCTCTAAGGATTTAGAAATCCTTCCCCACAGACACTCAAAATGATGCTGAAAGGTCAGTGCTTGGTGGGCTGGGACCTCAGAGCCCTGTGCAGCACCAGGACCTGTCCCAGCAGGAACAGGGGGTGGATTTGCAATGCTCCTGCTCAGGGCACGGGAATCCAGCTGCTGTCACAGGGAGGACAAGGTGTGGGCTCAGCTCCTCCCCTCCAGGCCTGGACCAGGAGCAGCAGGAGGGACACAGAGGCATCTCCAGCCTTTCAGTGTCCCCTGGGGTGCTGCAGCAGTTTGAACAGCTGGAATTTACAGGAGGAAGAGGAAGCAATAATGTGTTTTGTAGCCACAGCTCCCATTTCTCGTGTCCCACCCAGTGCCATTATTTAGAGATCGGCTTGTGCAACTTCTCTATTTATTCCTGGTTTGTTTTTCCTTTTGTTGCAAGAATGAAGCTGACAGCTGAACACGTGTACCTACATTATGAAATCATGCTGAACAAGAAAGAGCTAATTAAGATGTTCCACTCTTGGCCCATGCCCTGCGCACTGACAGCAACGCCCCAAAGTGCCCTGGCAGCGACAGGGATTGCGAGACACGGGATTGGGGAACCGGAACGTGCCCGGAGAGAGGCAGGGCCCTTCCAGCCCATCCTGTTGGGATGGTCAGAGCCATCACCACCTCCCCTCTTCCCAAACTGCACACCCAGGGAGCACAGAGGCACCGCTCCTCACACAGCTTTGTGTGGGCAAAGCAACCCCAGGGGCAGCGACCCAAATGCTGGTGTGAAACTGCGGGAATTCAGCTGGGCACAGCTCACCTTCCTTGGGAATTCTCAGCCTCGGAATTCAGGGGTTTGCACACCAAAAGTGAGGTCAGTGTCCTCCACATCCTGGGAGTGTGGACAGGTGACCAGGACCACAAACAGCAGGACTGAGCAGGGTCTTGCTGCTCGTTTCCAGCACTTCCCAGGAAGTCCTTCCCAGCCGAAGGACTCAGAACCCACCACGTTATTCCAAGAGGATTACATTATTAGGAATAAAAAACAGTCTGTATTGTAACATGAACACAGTGTAGCCTTTTTGCAAAGCAAAAGCCTCCAGCCACAACAGCAGCAAGAATTAAAACCACACTTCCAACATGTCCAGCTACAGTATATGTTTTATCATTATTGTGCAGACACATGTTTTGTGTGACTTGGTTCATTTATTTCCTTTTTGTTTTCAAAAGCTAACACATGGCCCTGAACAAAAAATAACACTTAATTTTTTATTTGTTCAACTCAGTTAAAATCACAGCACTTGTTTTTAGGGTTTTACATAACAATGTGCTGCTTTGTATGACTTTTATGTAATTTAATTTCAATAAAGTAGCCTGAAATAATTTAGAAAGTCTACAGAGAGTTTGTGTATTCAGTGTTAGGGACTTGCATTTTGCACATTTATTCATGTCAGACTTAAAATTCGATCTGAGTGTGGGAGTTGCTTCCCTGTTCCTACATGGAGATAAAACCCCAGCAGGCGACAGGATAAATTCTTCCACATTATCCAGGACTAGAAGGGGAGGCTGCTAAACTCTGGTGCTCATCTATTCAGTTGGGGAGCCACTGGGATAAAGATGGTTCAGGAAAACCATTTTTCAAGAGCAGATTCCAAAGAAGTGGGAACTGTCTGGTGGAAGGCTGGGATTGCCTGGTAGCACTGATGGGCAGACGGGACAAGGGAGACAGTTGGCAAAGGAGGTGATGAGAGTCCCTCACTGCTCTGTCTGGAAAAGTAACAACAAAATGTCACCAGGAACACGACTGTAGAAATCAGGGGAGCAGCCATGGGCTGGGGGACACCTGGACATGTCAGAGCTGCTGCCCGAGACACACAATACACCACTGAGCAATCAGGAAACCAGTGCGGGTTTCCTCACTTCTTGTTTTGTTCAGGTCTGTTGTCGGTAGTTTTGGACAGACTTAAGGGATCCCTTTGAAACAGCTGCTGAACAAGGCTGGGCCACAGGAAGGAGTGCCCTTGAACAGGGGAAAGGAAGGGGTTAACACAGGCTGTGGGGGTTTATCCTGGGTTTGTGGAAGGGCAGCAGTGTGGCTGGTGTTCCTGAAGCCAGGGAAAATGCTGGTGGGACCACAGAGTAAGGGAGGCTGGAAGAGAGGCGATCCTGAGTGATGGGCCAAACACCCCAGTCAAGCTGGGAAGGCACTGAGGGAGCTCAGACCTGGCTGGGAGTCAGAAACGGGACAGAAGTGATGCACAAGGGTTGAGAAAACTCAACACAGGCACCCAGTGGGTCAGGAGGAGAACCCACAGTGTGTCCAACTGCAGCAGAACATGCCCAGACAGCACTGAGAAGTTGGTACCAGGTCACTCTTGAAAAGAGCAGATGATCTCTGTGAAATTGCTTCCCCAGAAGTGTTTCTTCCGAGGAAGCCACGGGGAATCAGAGGAGCCGTCAGCCTGTGAGGTGGATGGAGCCTGCTCTGCTTGTGCCTCGTCTGCTCTGCTTCCTCTTTCTGTGCCTCTTCTGCTTTCCTGGGAGCGTATGGGGCAGAGGCTTTGACATCAGAGCAGGGCTGGTGGGACAGGCAGGGAGCAGGGAGGGTGGCACGTCCTTGTCACCGCCGCTCCTCGTGCTGCCACCAAGGCTGGGCTCCCCTTCCCCTGCAGCTGGAGCAGCCCTGCTGTGCCAAAGGCTCCAAAACGCTCCACACACGTGTTTTAAATCACAGATAATCCATTTTGATATGCCTTTTCCTTGGAAAAGACAGAACGGGTGCAGCGGGGTTGGACAAAAATCCAAGGCAGGTTTCCCCGGGAGATTCTCTGCCCCAGCTCTGCAGGGTTGCAACACAGCCCAGAGAACCAGGGAGAAATCAGTTCTCCTTTCCGTGGCAAGGGGCTGAAAACCAAAATAATTTCTTTGTATCTCAGGAAAACCACCTTTAGCAGCTGGGTGAAGGTGATGTGCTGATTTCTGAGGCCTGACCCACAGCAGGGCCACAGCTCCAGCACAGCCAAGGTTAAGCTCATGGTCTAAATCATTACTGCCCTGAGATTCTGTCGAGGTTTCAAGGTACCAAGAGGAGGGGATGGGGAAGTAATGAAGTTACAGTCCTTTATTGTACAAAGGCAACTCAAGACTTTTTTTAGGATGTTATCTATCAGCCTGTCTGGCAAATGTCTGCCTGGTAATAATGTCTGCTGAAACAAGCCTAAATAATGCATCATTACATCAATAATTAACAGGCACACGGGTCAACAAGTTCAAGATTGTTACAGGCACAGGAGATGTGAAGGAAATGGCTCCTTTCAGGCCCTGCCAGGCCCAAAGTGGTGAGCAGAGCTGCAGGAAAGCGATGGAAGGGATGTTGTGGGATGTGCAGGGGGCACAGCCTGGTGCCTGCTCAGTCCTCACTTCCTCACAGAAAACAGGAACCCACCAGGATGGCACTTCCCAGGGAACAGGATTGGTCTGTTTGAGGAAGGGCAGAACCTGCCCTTTGATTCACACCTTCTGTGACATTCCCAGAAATGCTGTGTTCACCACCAAAAGAAGAGGGAGACAGCTCCAAAGGTTGCTGTTTCCACCATGGAGTGTACAAGTCTGACCCTCAAGATTATTTTATTTCCTCTAAATAAAAGGGAGGTTTTATCTCATCTCCCTTTACCTGTCTGATATCAGTCAGGTGCCAGAGACCAGCTGAGGCTTCCTCTACAGCCACAGACACAGATGGTGACTCAGATAATCCCAAGGAAAGGTTCCTAAGGAGGAAGGGAGAAGCACCTGCTGAAAAGGAGACCAGACAACCACCTTGGACTACACAGTTTCTAAATCACTAAACACAATCAAACATACAAACCACATCCAGTGTGTTGAACTCTGCATCCTTCCCATGACTGAGTGGTGCAGGAGCATCAGTGACATCCCACCCCAGGGAGTGGCAGCAGCACCAAAGGTAGAGGGATCTTCAGGCCCCCAGAGATGCTCACACAGCTCTGGTGAGCACCACAGCACACCTGGGCAGGAACAGAAGTCAGCCCATGGAAGGAAAAAGGAATTAGAGTATCCCATGCTCTTGATTTGGGAATCTCACTTCTCTAACCACATTCAGTAGCCTGGGTGAAATCTGAGCCAAGCAGGCATTGCTGATCTTTTTAAGGCTGATGAGAACAACAGCTGAGATTACCTACCAACCAAAAAATCTGTGCCTGAAGTGCCCTGGGGTATTTTAAAATGGAGAGAAAAGAATCGAGCTTACTGTGTGAAAATGATTTAAAAATCAGAGGGGATGTCCAAATAGAAATATGGAGAAGGACAAATAATAACATTTCTTTTCCTGACAACAGTGCAGAACATGAGGATATTTTCCTAATTTTAATTCCTTACTCCCAAACCAGGAGGGTGGGCTCCCATCTGACATTATTTGGGATCCAGGGACAGAAATGCAAGGCTGAGGTTGCTGTTTGTAGAACAAACAAACAAAGGAGGCAAACTAAGATGGTGCAAACTTCATGCCCTGCAATTACAGTCAAATACCCACATGTCACGTGTTCAGGCTGGACTGTGCACACACATCCTCACACAATGAGACCCCTGAACAATGGAAAGGCTATTGAAAAGCTCAAAATATGATGTGGTATGAACACAGTATCTTGGTGAACAACTATACTGTGTGTGTTAAACTTGTCTTAATAGTAGCAACCTAAATCAGTGGGGGGAACAATTGAGATTTTGGCCAGTTTGGGGTTTTGTTGGTCATTTCCTCTTATGGTTTTCTGGGGTTTTTTAATTTGTTTGGGTTTTTGTTGTTTTGGGTTTTTTTAACACAGGTCTTATATAAAACACAGTAAACATCACAGCTCCACTTTGAGAAAACCACAGCCTACTTACAACCAAGGCAGTACAGAGGGAAACTGAAAGCAGAGAAGAGAATCACAAGCTGCAAAGGCAATTCTAGTAACAAGTCATTTGAAAACACAGATGACCAAGATAGAAAAATCCCAGATTAATAGTTACAGTAAACTTTGCTTTTGAAGCTGTGTGATAAGTTAGTTACTGAAGATTCTGTCACAGGGATTTTCTTCAGAATGAAGTCCTGGAGTGTCTGGAGGCTGGGCTGGTCTCTGGCCCATCTCCAAACAGCCAACACTGACTCTGCTCACTCAAGGAATTGCACCCAGCTCAGAGCAGTGACACCAGCAAGTGAGGACAATGCATGAGCCATTTCTGAAATCAGGTGAATTAATAACAGGAAAGTCATGCAGTCCCACGGTGCATCCAGTCAAGGCTCTCAAAAGTGCATTATGAAGCTTTCTCTTCTTCCCACAGAGCCCATGGCTTTGGGGTTCAGGAGTGTGAAAGCACCAGAGCACTCGTGTGCATCACCCCAGGCCCAAGAGACCCAAGCACTGGGGAGCAGATCTGATAGGAATTAGCTCCAAAATGCTGGAGCAGCTTGTCCTCTCCAGCTCTCCCCCAGACAATGCTGTGCTGCTTTCCTGGGAGTGTGTGACCCAGCAAGGAATCCCCGTGGGGCTGTGGGGCCAGAGCACACACCCAGTGCTGCAGACCTGCACTCAGCCCTGGACTCTGAGATTTCCCTGCAAATGCCAGTGCCATTTATTTCTGTGCCTTTGCCTTGGGACAGAGACTCACATTCCCTGAGGAGGATGGACCTTGGGAAGGGCAGGGGCTCTGCCTTGCTGGGCAGGGACACAGGAGCAGGAACACAGTGAGGGCGATGCCTCCATGGCCTCCTTGTCCCCTCCAGCCTCCATGGGAGCAAACCCAGCTGCTTATGAGCCCCCTTTCCACACCTGGAATCCTATGGATGGGGCTAAAGAGTGAAACCAACCCCTGAGGGCACCTGCAAGTGATTCCAAGCCACAGGACACTGAACAGGAAAAGGAAGCATGGCACCAAGGCTTAGGTGGAGTGCGAATTTTCTAAATTAAAGACACTACAGCTCCAAGAAAAGATCAGAAGAGAGGACTCCCAGCAAGAGGTGTGGTACATCATTTTAGAAAGAGCCTTAGGAATGTAGATACCCAATTCTCTTTCATTCCAGTGGGTCATTCCCTTCTCCCTATAGCATCCACCTAGGGTATGTGGGATGGCATTAGGTTCCCTGTTTCTCAAGAAGGCCATTTTTTTCCAGCACATAGAACTGGATTCCCAAGGTTCACTTCTGGAGTAAGAGCAACCACCTCACAGTTCAAAATTTATCATATAAAGACACATTTCCCTCAACACAGTAATCCTGAAACCAGGATTGTCCTGAAATCAATACTCATGGTCCTCACCATCTTCTGACTCTTGTGCTGTTGGTTTCTCTGACCTCCCTTTATGACAGCTCCATTTTTATTGTACACAGTCACTCTGTTCTACAATGCAAAACACTTTTCATCCATCTAGACAAAAGAACTGGACTTCAGGAGATGCTCTGTGCTCACAGCCGAAGTTTGGCAGTCAGCAAATTCACATGGCTTGCTTTTTTATGTCCAGTTACTTGATCCCAACTCCTTTCTCACCCACGAGATGGGAAGGATTATTCTTCTTTTCATGCCTCAGAGTCTTTTGATGGATTTAGGGCACAGCTCTTAAAAATGTATAAGAGAGACAGGCACCGCCTGATTTTGGCATGGATATTTTATGAGCCAGTCTGGGTGCACACCGTGGGCTTGAAACAAAAGACTGCACAATGTGCTGCCAGGGCAGGAGCTGTATCATTATGTCTTGCATTCAAGGCTTCTGGGAGTCTTGGGCAAGAAAAACAACAAAACAAAGGCATGGGAGAGACAGCAGGAGGGAGTAAATGGGTCAGGACCTGTAATTCAGTCGTTTGTCAGAGAACAAATCCGATTTAGGAGCAGCAGCCTGGCCCCTCCTGTTTTATTGGCTGTTATTTGGGGGTTGTATTTGTTAGTTAATTGACTTTAACTACTACCTTGAGGAGATGATACCAGACCTACGTGGTTTTCACTTCTGCACCTGCAGTGGCCACCACAAGAGGTTTTGGGACCAAGAACCACTCCAGGCATTATTTATCACTGACATCTGGAGCATGAACTTCCACTGGCCTGATGGAAGGTGTTGGTTGATATTTTTCAGAGTTTTCAGCTGCCAAAGAAGACACAGATGATGTTCAGGCATCTGAATCTTTCAGATGAGTTTTCAAAGCAACACACCAAAGGGAATCTGCTTTCCTGAGGAAGCTGGGATGGGCCCAGTGCCTCCCATTCCCAGCTTGACTGTAATTCCTTTGACACATCTTTCGGGTCAGGGGATGTCCACTGAGGCCAAGGTTAGGAAATGTAAAGAGGCTGGATGCAACCTCCAGCCTAGCAAGTCCTGGAAACAGACTTCCCAAGGCTGGGGAGGAAAGATATCCAGGGCTTCTGACCTTCTTTCCCCAGGGTTAAAACTTGGTTGTAATAGAGCCAAGGTCATGGGTTCAATCCCCTGTGTGGGCCATTGACTGAAGAGTTGGACTCGATGACCCTTGTGGGTCTCTTCCAACTCAGAACAGTCTGTGATTCTGAGTCTGTGATGGCTGATCCTCTGGAGACAGGACATGGGTAGGGTGGCTCTTCTCCTAATCCAGTCCAAATTCCCTCTTTCACATTCCAATCACTGAGATGTGCATGACAGGAGGGTGAGGAATGAGATCTCACCAGACCTCGCTCTTCTCCCCCAGAGAGTTTCCACTGTGTGCAGCAGCAACAGCCCAAATTCTGTCATCAGCCTCAGCTTGCAGACACTTCAGTGGTGTTTTATTCTGTGGGTTGTCACTTCATGGTGGGCCTACATAAAAGAAATGAAGCACTAAAGCTCTTTCAGTGCTTAATCTGCCCCTTGAAAAAGATGGACACGGGATGGAAGTAGGGATACAGCCCACAGCCCGTCAGCCTTTCCACATCTACTGCTCTTACCCCCATTGCAAACACAGAAAATGCTATTTAAATTTTCTTTATTATACCATGTTCACTATTAGATAACACAGAGCAACACACTCATGTGGTGCTTGACAACTGCAGAGCTGGAATGAACTGCCCAGCCAAGTACCAGTAACAAACACCCAAACTCCAACCACATGCACACGCTTATAAGGGCACCTACAGCTAAAAATGTGGGTGTTTTTCTTGCAATCTTACTCAGAAATGAACTTTCAAAGAATCAGCTCTGCCAGAGATATTAGATTCCATCTCCTGTCTCAGAGCAGATTCATCACCAGGGAGGGCACGAAGGAATTTTTACGCATTTCTTTTACACGTCACTCCTTTTCCTGTGGGGAGATTTGAGTCTCTCAACAACATATTCAATGGATCCACAGTTTATGCAGCAACCCCATAATAATACTTAGAACATACACAGCCTTTTGTAAATATTACCTTATTGTACTAAATGTAACAACTTCAATTTGCTATTTATGGGAATGCTCTTTCTCAAGATGCTTCATAGTAGAGAAATGTAAATACCTCTGAAGTGGCAGTTTCTATAGAAACTTATTTTGCCACTGAAGTGCAGAATAAACAGCCCAATTTCCTACAAATCTGGAACATCTCTCCAAAGTGGCAGATAATGATACTTTACAGCTCTGTAGGCATTTATGTATTTGAAGTTTCCTGTAAATATGAACTGCCTTCAGGAGTATCCTTGGGGTAGCATCGTTGGCCTCACTGACAAGGGGAGGTGACACAGCAGGTCAAAGACTTCACACAGAGCAGGGTGTCTCTGCCAGCAGCTGGATGTCCATCAACTTCCACTGCTGGCTCTGACAGTTCATCTTATCCCAGCCTCACAAACCATCAGATCTACTCCCAACAGGAATGGTCTGTCTCAGCAGTATCTCTGGAACGAGAGATGGTCACAACCCCAAAACAGACACCAAAACCAGCGGTATTTTTTGGAAGCTGAGTCTGGTTTGCCCTGTGGATGTGTGGGGAGTTACCAAGTTCATCTCGGGGTTGGTGGGGCTGCTGCACAGAACAGCTCCAGGCTGGGGCTGGCTGGTCCACCACACTTCAGGCTTCCAAGAAAGCCAACACCAGGAACCCATTTTCCCTGGTGTGCACACAGCCTGAAGAAGTTCCCATGAGAGCAGCCACGAGGAATTTCTGTGCTGGGTAAGCTGAGGAAGGAAACTGAAACTCCTTGGGGCTGAGCAGCCAAAACCATTTGCCCATGAATGATGAGGTGAGTCCCCTGCCCCCTCCCCACCATTCCTGCTGCCCAGGCTGCCAGGGAAAGGTGCCAGGGCAGCAGGCCCTGCACCCTGGGGTGTTTGGCTGCCAGATGCCCATGGGTGCTGGTGTCAGTGCTGGTGCCAGTGCCAGTGCCGGTGCCGGTGCCGCCGTCCCAGCCCTGCGCTGATGCCGAGTGCCAGTGCTGAGCTCAGAGCCGTGGGAGTCCTCCCTCCTCCACACACCAGATGGTTCTGTGCTTGTTTGTGGTGCTTACCTCTCTGCTCCTCGGCTCCTGGGAGCCATGGGAGGCTGGGAAGGGAATACAGAAAAGACTTCCCTGGCAGCTAACAGAGAAATAATTATCAAGAACGTTCCTTTGCATGTGTTATCTCAAAACACGGAGATTGTGCTCAAGAAGCATTTGGAAGCTCCTCAGAAAGGAGAGAAATCAAGGGATGGGGGCAGATGTGAGAAGGTCCTCACTATCCAAGCAGTGTGGACAGCTCTGTCAGGGCTCCCTCTGCTCCAGGGACACACAAGACACCTTTCAGATGAGAAAATAGACTGTCCAACACTGTGTCTGCCTCCCAGTTCCACTGCATAATGGAGAGCAGGTATTTTCCACTTTACCCTTGTCCTTCCTAAACCAGCAGTATTTAAAAGATGCTGAATCTGCCTAATTTAGCAATGAGAACCCATCTGATTTTCATTCTCTCACTTTTAAGAATGGACATACCTTGATTTAATCTGAACAAAGCAGCTCATACTTCTGCCCTACCTGTGAGTAAATGACCATGAAAATTTACAAACAAATACAAACTAGTGCAAGTGAGGCATTTTACCAATGTGTGATATTTCCTTCCCGGACTTTTTCAGCCTGGTGAGGTCCCACTGACTGTTGTGATTTATTCTGCAAGTTGAACCAGATCCAGTTCCTGGGGGTATATAATTATGTCTAAATTTTTTTTCTCCCACTTGATTGCATAAAGAAGCCTTAAAGTGTGACCAACCCATCTGCATTCCTAAGACTTACAAACAAGGACGCAAATGGAGAGATCTCCAAATGAATTTACAAAAAAGGATCTTAGGAACACCCTGTAAAAGCCCCTCTCAGGTTTGTGGGTACCTGATGTAGACAAGTGTGGTAGCTCTTACATGGAAGGACAGCAGATGGGTCATTCCAGCCCTGGAGCCCTGGAGCCCGTCATGGTTGGTGCTCCTTCCCTGGGAACCCTCTCTCAGCATGGTAAGCAGGTCAGGAGCAAACCCAAAACATGATGGGATCAAAATGACATCCTGTAGTCACATTGCAGGGTTGGAAGCAACAGGAGGCACCAGCTCAGCTCACAGCAAAGGGGGTATGGCAAAGTATAAAAACTAAAAATAGGGAGCTGTGCAAGGAAAACACCCTCACCCAGCCAGGCAAGCAGAGCCACTCTCCCCTGATCCTTCCTTTCCTTTTCCAGATCTCTCCCACCTCCTGCTTGGGCTTCTCAGAGCAATCACAGAGCACTCAGAGGGGTGACTGTGCCAGGTTCCTGCTTCACCTAACAGGGTGTCCAGCAACTCACAGAGGTGTTGGAATTGCTAATCCCATCGCTGTGGCCTGCATGGATCTGGCTGGAAGTGCAGCATCTCTTCCAGGCAGGGAGAGCAGTTTAAGAATGAACCAGAAACTCGAGTGTCACCTCAAATCAGCAGGCTGGATATCCTCATGGAAAAAAAAGAGGCTTTGGGGTTTTTCCCATCACTGTGTTATTCCTCATTTTCTTCCTGTGGCTGGGCTTGATGAACATCCACCTTCCTTCTCCCCAGGGCTGGTGTCTGTTGCTCTCACATCCTGGTCCCACTCCATCCACATATTCCACACTGCAGAACCCCCTTCTCCCCACCAGTGGTTTCATGTCCTCCCCCACTTCTCCCACCACCAGGAGCCCTGTCTTCTCCTGTTCCCAGTGGAGGGAATCAGCTCCCAGCTGATTTGGATTCCTCCCTCCTCCCGTGGGCGATGACTCATTCACAGCAATGGCATTTAAGAACTCCACAGTGAAGGGAGGAAGACTCAGTCCAAGTGGGAGTGCGTATAAAGTACAGTGTTAGTGGTGCCCTCAATCCCAAGGCCAGAAGTTCCCAAAATTCCCTGTGTCCAAGGCCTGGACACTTCCTCCTGGACATGCATGCTGATGGCAACCACCACAGCCAAACCCAGTGCCGTGTTATATGTATAAATATGTAACATTTAATATTCAATCTTTAAGTAACATTTATCATTATTATATAATTACATGATACCATTATCACAGATCAGAGAAGATGCAGAAATAAGCCAGTTAGAAATATTATCTAGAAGAAAAAAATGTAAAAATTTTTTAGAAAGGGTTTCCATTCCACTTTATCACCTGAGGGGACAAACTTCTTACTATAAAATGCTTCTTTGTCATCAATAGTGCCCTTTCTGTGAAGAACCATTGAATGTGACATTTTTAACCTCGTGGCTCATCACTGCTCTCTTTTCTGCTGAAAGCAGAGTTTAATCCTTGCCTTAGCCCCCAGAGCCTGTCCTAACTCACCAACAAACCCCCTTGTAGTTCCAGGGGAGTGGAACCAGCAGCCCCAGTCTCATCACAGCCCATGTCTCAGTGACATTTTCATTCTGAGTCACCATTCGATTCAAGGCAAGAAATAAAAGTGTCACTGGGGGAAGTTCTTCAGTATTCTTTATCACCTGAGCACATGAAACAGAAAAGCTACAGGATGAATTGGTCCAGAACTTGATGTGCTTAACAAATGTTGTTTAATGACTCTGTTCAGAACACCTACATGTTTTGTTCCTGTTACTTGCACAGCTCTTACATGTGACAAAGAGACTAATTTTTCAACAGAGGAGGGAGAAGGAGAGAGAACAGCTTATGGACTCTTTTTTCTGAGTATAATAATAGCAATATGGGGCTCCATACCAGCTATGTTTCAGTGGCTTCTTTTAAACATGTTTAGCCTATAATTGAAGGATAAGTTTTCTTATTGCCAACTCTGTCAGCTCACACTGACATCAGAAAACCCAACAATGTTCTTTCTGGCTTACGTTTCCTCACCAGTAAAGAATTCTGAAAACTAAATTTTCCTCTGTGTGCTTGAGGATAATCCTTAAAATTATGGCCTTGGTGATGTTTGTGCAATACCCTGTGCCCAGCAAAGATGCTGCAGTGTGTCTGTGCCCCCCAGTCACTGCATACACTCCTGTGTCCTGGGACATGAGTCGTGGAACCATGGCATGGTTTGGGTCCAAAGGGATCTTAAAGTTCATTTTATTCCACCCTCTGCCATGGGCAGGGACACCTCCCACTATCCCAGGTTGCTCCAAGCCCTGTCCAACCTGGCCCTGGACACTCCCAGGGATGGGGCAGCCACAGCTTCTCTGGGCTGTCGGAAAACTCAGCAGACAGAAGGATGTCATGTTGCCTTTTCAGAAAAATCACCTCTTAGATTGAAAAATCTATTTAAAACCCATAAAACTTGTGTTTTCTTTTGGTCATGCTTCTTCTGTGTCTGATCCTGCCCCAGTTCAGAACCCCGTGGTGTCATTAAAGAGACCACAAGTGACAGAGAGGACAAATCTGTGCAAGTGTTACGTACAGAAGTGTTGAGGGCTCTCAAAACTCATCACTTGAGCAAACTGACACTGCAGGTTTTTCACTTGGGTTTCAGACAGAGGCCAGCAAAATTTACAGTAACAAACTTTTAACTCTCACTCAGTTCAGAAAGTGACTCAGCACTGCAAGGAAAAGCAAGACTAAATGTTGTGCAGTTTTGACAAACCAGCCTAGGAATGAGCAACCAGGAGTCCAACTTGGAAGCAGTCACCGAGTTTGCATCTGAGGAAAACTTTGCTGATTGCATTTTGGAGGGGGTTTGTCACAGGGCGGTCCCAGTGCAGAGTGAAATCCCATGTGTGTGCTGAATCCAGTGCCAAATAACTCCCTCCTGGGCATAAAACCGGCCGGAGAATTCCAGGAAGCCCTTCCTTACAGAGGAAGCTAATTCGAAGTCCCCAAATGCAGATCAGAAAAACAACTTTCCTTCCCTGTTTCTCAATCTCAGGCACCTCTGTCTGGCTCCAGGGCACCCCCACCACTAATTTCAGAGTTCTCATCTTTCACCCATATCCAGACAGCTGGTCCTGGGGAACTCACTTGTTCTGGGATACCTCGTACTGCTCCCAGACACTGTTTGTGCACAGCAGGCCCTGTGATAACCTGCACACTCAGATAACCCCGGGGGCCCCTCCTGCACCTCCTGACAGAGCTGATGGTTTGTCCAGAGCAGGAGACACTCTGAGAGCAGGAAAGGAGGGGTCAGATGAGGGGGATCGGAGATAAGGAAGATGGTGGGATCTGGGGGAGGGCAGGGGAAAGGGAGGAGGTTACACAGGACCAGAGGCTGGAGCTGATCATCGTGGAAGATGCTCTGGGGTGAACTTTTGGTGTGGGCAGCACAGCTGGGAAATCTGAGCGAATCCCTTTGGTTCCTACACTTTACATACTAAAACAGCATAAATATTTTCCTCCCTCTGGCTAATTCTTAGGCAAATAGAGGGAAGTTACAAGTCATAAGTTACTAGAAGCTGCCACTCCCCCATCCAGGTTCACAGCAAGTCTCAGCTTCAGAGACAGCAGAACACGAACACATCTTGGCTGAGGAGAAACACTTCTCTCCAGACCCAGGCTGGATCAACAGAGGAACGCTGGCGGCTGGAGCAGCTGCTGGCACAGCCTCAAATCTCCAGGAGAAGCCATCAGGGGACACTAAGACTGATCTCTTCCTGTGCCTGTTGCAACACATCTGCTCGGGCTGGGATTCCAGGCCATCCCCTCCCTGACACACGTCAGCAACCAGCGTGTGCTCCTGAAGGCTCTGACATCTCTGCCCGACCCTCACTCGCCCCAGAGGTTCCTGTTTCACATCCTGTCCTGATCACCCAACGTGTATCATGGACATGGATTGCAAGGGCACACACAGGGGAAAAATTTGTGTGCATAAGGATTAAAAAGTCTGAGAATTTTTAGGCGTTGTCATCAGCTTGGTGTTAAAACCACATTCCCACTACGCAATACACACGGACACTGCACACCACGGGCTGGATTTCAGGGGGAAGGCAAGGCACAAAAATAAGTCATTTGGTTTCCAGCATCCTTCTAATGGGCACCTTCACAGACTTCCTAATTTGCAGAGTCCTTAGCAATGTCACAAGCAGAATGCAAGAGCAGCTCTTCCCCATCCCAGCACACTGCACTGGTGTAAGTCCTTCGGAGGCAGCGGATCCCTGAGAGGTGGGAACAGGGAGCAGAAACAGACACCAACTAGTGCTGGAGTCAGTGAAGCTGAGGGCAAACATTTCTCTCCAACAGCTGCAATGTGTTGCAGGACTCTGAAACCCTTGTGTTCCTCCCCTGAAGGCTGTGCTGCCTGTTCCTGTGTCCTGCCAGCAGGGCTGGGATCACAGGCTGCTGTAGGGCGTCCTCAGCTCACACCCACAGGCCCAACGCGAAATCTCTGCCGACATGACTTTTCCTACATCTACTCCTGTGCTGGGCACTAATCCAGGGAGTTAAAACCCTCCCTCACGACACCCACTCAGCGCTACAGTATCTGTTTCCCGATCCTGATAAGTGTGCCTGTTTTCTGTTCTAATCTTGTCCCAAACACACCAGGATGCCCCGAAGCCAAACAGCAAAGCAAAGCATTTACCTGCAAGCAGTTTTCCAACAAAAGGAGGGAAAATACCTCCCAGCCCAACCCCAGGAGAGCATCCCAGCTGTGCCTGTGACCTTCAATAGCACTGACCACGCCAGGACACAGCAATAGGCTGTGAAGTATTCCATGCAGTCAAACACCAAGGGCAGGGTCTTTGGTTCTTACAATCAGTAAATAAGCAAGTCCTAAATCACTTGATGTAGAGCCATATTTTCCTGATAGGAATACATTCCTATACCACCTCCAAAGGGAATGTAAGTCTTCAGTGATCAACACAACAGTCCTACCCCTGAGATTTGCCTACATCACTGAGCAAGAACTGCAACAGCAGCCACTGCTGCTTCCCAGGAAACTCTGGGAACAGCTCAGACTGCCCAAGTTCCCTGGGTGATGCCATTGCTCACCATGCTACAGGTGTGCTCCTGTGAGCAACACCTACATCTCCTGTCAGCTCCAGAGCTGCAAGGGGTAGAATATATCCATTCAAGAGACTCATGACTAGTTCCTATTTCAAAGCTAATCTTCACTGACAAAGCATTTAATCAGAAACTGGGCTTTAGGATTCACATGCATTTCCCCTCCAAGACAACGTGAAGATCTTTCTTCCAGTATGAGATGTGCCCTATAAAAATCTCCTGAATTGCTGAAATACCAACATAAGGACTCTGCAGACTTGAGAAAGAGAGGGGTGTATACCACATGAAAAAGGATTCCTCCTGCATCATTGGTTCTGCTTAGAAACTCGGAGGAGACTGGGCTGTGTACACAACAACACTGACTCTGTTACAGAGTTCTTTCAAGCCTGAAGAAAGGGAAGCTGGGAAAGGCAACTCCTACAGTGAGCAGCCCCCTGAGCCTGCAGGTCAGCCCAGATGGAGGAGACAGAGCCCTCCCAGCTCACTCCACCTCCACCTCTCCCCTTCTGGGAAGGGTTTCATCAGTGCCACACAGAAGATGTTCAAGGGTGCTGCATTCCTGGAGCACAAACCCCCTCTCGTTTCCCTACAGGAACAGCAGATCCAAATGGATCATGGAGAAGGTTATTTGTGCCTATTTATAGCCCCTCATAGCTCAAAACAGGTTGAAGACTGAACATGCAAATAAACGCATCTGAGGGACCAAGGAACACAGTTTTCTCAGCCACCAAAAACGCTCTGCAATTTTTGATCTTCATTTATTGCTGCCTTTCTATCTCCTGGATAGAAATCTCTTTCTCCTGGAAGAAACCTCAGGTAGTGCTTGTATGTATTTAACTGTTTCTAATGCTCTAGAAGGAACAGCGAAGAGTTTACCCTTCCCAGAACGTGACCTGCAGGCCTCAAATCTGTTCAGACAGAAAAGCATATACTTTTCTAAAGATAAATTATGTGGCTACAGAATCAGATATAATTAATACAGCGTGTCCTCATTCTCCAAGGAGGGAAAAAAGAGAGAGATTATCACGGTGGAATATCAGCCACGGATTAGACAGCGTATGAAAGAAAAAGATTAAAACGTGGATTGTGGCTCTTGTTTCTGATACACATCTTTGGTGGAGTAAATCCCACCTAATAAGTCATTTTTGCTCCATCCACCAAGCACTAATCCCTGGTAATGGTGTTCCAGGTTAGCAACAGAGTGGAAACACACGGCAAAGGCAGGCAGGGTGCAGATCCTGGAGACCTGTATTTGGGATGCTGTTGACACAGCAGTGGCTCGGGGTGCTCCTGCCCCAGCCGTGGTTCCTGTTTCTATAAACATGCTCTGTTTGGAAAGGGGCTGCTCTGGGCACACATGTGCACTTTATGGCTCCTTCTGTGCCAACATAAATCAAGCCCAAATGCCATCCTGGTGACATAATGTAAGGCTTATGCTTAAGGGAGTCCACATCCATAAGTTGGTGGGTTCCAAAGTAATTAATTTGAGGAGTCCACTTACATTTCAATCTCCCAACCAGACAGGCTGCCTCGTGGTTCCCTCAGCTTTTTAGCCTCAGACTCCCCAAATTTCACCCTTCCATTTCCTTCACTTCCTCACCTTTCAGGGTCAGAGCTTAACAGGGCAAAGGGAAATGAAACAGAGCAAACCAAAACAAAACAAGCTGCGAAGCAGATTAAAGCCACCTTTGACATCCAGAGGTACACAGCTCCTTTTTCAGCTGCAGGTATGAAGGAGGAATAATTTTGTGTCCACAACTCACAGTATAACCTTGGGGGGGTTTTTAATAAGGAAGTTTTCTAAGTGTACCTTTGCTCAGAAAAAAGTGATGGCTTTTTAAATGTATTCTATTTAATGGTCAAGCCAGGTGAATTCTAAAATGTTGGGGTTTATTGCTTAGAAATGGTCTGGAAAGTAGAGAGAAACCTCTTCCACTTCCCTCAGTTCTTGGTGCTCTAAATGCACCGTCTCTGAGGGGAAGGTGTTTGCAGAGCAAGCCACAGAAATATCTGCTTCTGCTTCTTGGAGAGGAGAGATCTCCCTGCCAAAGGCCTTCTCCTGAGCAGGACCAAGAGAACTGCCACCAGCCCTTGGCTCTTGCAGAGCTGCTGCTCTGCCCGAGCTGTTAAACAACATCAGTCTGCTCAGAGAAACTCACTAGGTAAAGTCAGGGTCCAACTCCTTTCTTGGGAAAATCAGAAAATTATCTCCTGCCACCTCCTGTGGAGACTGGATAAAATGTAAATGAAGAGACATCCAGCTAGTCCTGGGATAAAATGGCCTGTCAGATGGAAGGGGAGGTAATTAGCTTTTGCTAATTTATGCACCCAATTTAGATCCCCTGCCCTGAGTCAGTGGACATAGAACATTCCATGGGATCAGAACCAGGGAGTCCCACGTTTTCAGAGCAGAGAAACCTGGAATGGGTTCACAGAGCCAACACAAAGGTTCTTGGCTTGGTCCCACAGGATGCTCACAGCTCCTGAGGAGCTCACAGGGATTGCAGCCTGTTCCTGCAGATCCCAGTCCATCCTGGAACTGCAGCATTCCCACATTAATTGTGCAATCCCAGTGCAGAACCTGCTCCCATCAAATCAAATCAAATTTCAGCAAACAGTGCCATGGTTTTGAAAATCTGATACAATTTGATGAATACCAGTGGCTTTTCCTACAACAGCAACACTTCCATGGTTATGAAGATCTGAGGGAGGAACCAGATTTTTCCTTTTTAACACTTGGAAATCTGCTGTTCTTGCCTTGTGCCTGAAGACACACAAGCAGAGGGGAAAAATATGTGGCTAAAGAAGTTATTCAGCAAATAAAAAACAGAAACTAAGAAAACATGCCCAGAGTTGAGCTTCTTATATAAGAACTCCTTAATTTCAGAGGAGAAAATGTAATGATCGCAGGAGTTTAATGTTTCTGTCAGATAAATGAACAGGTAGAACAACTCCACAAAGCCATAAAACAAGACTGAACTTCCCAGATATGATTTAACTTAATTCATGGTCATACTGGACCCCCTTGCTCATGTTCAGAGTTCTAAGGGAGGGTTCTGTAGCTCAGAGGAGAACAAAAAGTAGCTTTTCAACACATCATCCCAAATTCAGAACCAAACTCTTCTTCTGCCACAAGGCAAATGGATGATTCTTCCAGCCTGGAGATGGAAGAGCCCTGGATGAGAACCCACTGCAGGGATCAGCCACATTTAACACAGATAAAATGAATGTGCAAGTAGGAAGGAAACACAGCATGGACTTGGGGCTTGTCTGGATTGTTGGAGTCTTTAGGAAAACAAATGTCTTCCATCACATCCTGGCTCTTGCTTTCCTGATCATTTTGCAATTCCCAAGTTTTTATCAGCCAAAAAGAGAACAAACTGTACTTTGCACGTGCTGGTGTGATAGGCTGAGTTGATGAGATTAAGGATCTCTCTGGTCCTTCTTGTCTCTGTGGTTGCAACCACCAACTAAAATGTAACAAAAACGTGAAAGGAAGTTTGCTGTAGGCAGCTTTGGGCAAATCTGCCCACACGGAGTTTCCTTCCTCTCCCTAAAAATCAAAGCCTGATTTGCATCCTGAAGTAATTCCTGTGCCTTCCACAACTCCCAATTGTTTGCAATCAGCCACTGTAAATGTCCTCATAAAGTGGATAAATGCAC
The DNA here is from genome assembly GCA_013396695.1 of Sakesphorus luctuosus. NCBI lineage: Eukaryota > Metazoa > Chordata > Aves > Passeriformes > Thamnophilidae > Sakesphorus > Sakesphorus luctuosus. The sequence goes on along the minus strand of VWZD01003806.1, from coordinate 2,061,219 downwards.
CTTTTGGAGGGTTCTCTTCTTCCTGGTAGACATTTTGTGGCAGTTAATTTGTCTTAAGATCCAGATACCTCCAAAGATGCTTTAAGCAACACCACATTCTGGCCTCCCCACAAAGCTCACATTTGTTCAGTGCAGATTCCAAAAACACAAACAGGTGCCCACAGGGGGGGGACAAAAATGCAGGAAATTCCCTATAGTGAAATAAAGATGTGGCCCAGCTCCTGCCACAGCTCTGGGAACATGCCCACCTTCCAGTTGCCCCTGGGAACTGGCTGCTGGCTGCAGAGAATTCCTGCAGCGAGAGTGAGGATGAAGGGAGTGGGAGCAGAGACACTCCCTGCAGCCCCTGCTGCTCCAGGAGTTGTCAGGGAGCCTGAATTAGGGTTCTAAAGTCAGGGGAAGGGGTGGAACAAGTCTTAAGAGGATGTGGGAGGACAGGGGAAAGAAAACCAGGGAGATGCTGCGGGGAATCAGAGATCCTCAGGTCAGTATTATCAGAAAAGGGTTGTGCCACAGTCCAGGAAAGAAATCATGGCCTGAGCATGGCCTGACTTTGTGCCCCAACAGGATCCTGGGGGGGAACAGACATGGCAAGGGCAGGCCCAGCCTGGGGCTTTCACCCCTGGGAGCACAGGCTGGGGAATGATTTATGAGGACAGGGCTAAGTGGTTAAACAACAAGTAAAGGCAGACATAACAGTCTACAAATACCCACAGGAGTGTCGAGGAGTGTGAGGAATTGCTGGGAACAGCAAGATGAATTCCCCAAGACTAAGGTGCCCTGGCTTGTGATACACTTGCCCAAAGGGCTGAAGTGTTGTTGGTGCCTTGGGCAAAGGACAAGCAAACCAAAGGCAAGGCACAAACCTGTGCTNATACACTTGCCCAAAGGGCTGAAGTGTTGTTGGTGTGACTGCCTTGGGCAAAGGAGGAGCAAACCAAAGGCAAGGCACAAACCTGTGCTGTACAACAGGTGAAAGAGACTGTTCAGCTCTGCCCCATGGTCAGGTGAGCTCCAGGGAAGCCACTGGCCATGATCAGCAAGGAATAGGAGATGGAGGCAGCATTCTGGAGCTCTCCCATAGCTGCTTTTCCCCTTTCTGTGGTAGCAGCAATTACAAGCCTGATTTAATCAAGGTTGATTGTATAAATGAAGAAGTCACAGCTGCTATCACAGAGGAAGAAGCACAACTCATCACTCATAGCTAGAAACTGTCCACCACAGCAGTGTCACAACAATTAACATCCAATTTATCCTGGATAAAGGATGAGTGTTGAAATTGCCCCTTATCTCATGCCCACTTAAGCCCCTGAAAGAGCTCTCAACTGGAGTTGGAGTTTGTTCTGTGCTGAGCACCTGCACCAGGGGTGAGATCCAAGGTCATGTTTCAGGGAGGGAAAGATTTCAGCAGGAGGCCTGGGGGATGTGCCTGATGCTCCGCATGAGGGAAAAGAGTTGCTGGGGCTGCACTGAGCAGGAATGCGAGGGAAAGGGAAGGAATGCAAAGGAAAAATCAAACAAAAAGGACCTCTGAGTTTTGGTTCACAGCATGGCATTGCAACTGCGGCAGGGTCAGGAACAAGAGGCTGCAACCAGCAAGGCACAAAGAGAAGGGGATTGCCTCTGAACCCCTCAGACTGCAGCTATTGCCTAATTAAAGGAAATAAATGCAGGTAAAGGGGAGAAAAGAGCTCATGAATTGTGGTGAGGGGGAGAGGAAAGGGAAAAAAACAAAGCAAATGCACAGTTACAGGAAACAAATGTAACCCTAAGATAGGCTCTATCTCCCTCTGTTCTGACACATGTCCCAGTCCCAGTCCTTGGGGATTGCTCTGTGGCCTCAGGAGGATAAAGCAGTTTCCTCACTCCTTCCTGCCCTGATGGAGACACTGGATCCCTGACATGGAGTGTTGCTTAACTGAGGGCAGAACCTCCTGCTCACTTAGCCCTGACTCCTGAAAACCAATCCCAGGACTGGTGTCCAGCAGAGAGAGGAGCCCCAGAACCCCCTGGTGAGGAGGGCACTGAACCAGCTCCAGGAGAGGGGGGGATTATTTTGGTCTAACATCATTACTTGGGCCAGTTGGTGGCTGTGAGGTTCAATTCATGCACAGAATGAAGCTCAGTGCTAAAGTGTCCTAAAGAGAACAGATGGATTTCAGAACTATCCGACAACAAACTGCACTGTGTCTCCCATCTGAGGGCTTGGAAAGCACTGACCCTCCCAGAGGAAATGCCACTCAATGTCATAACAACATTTCAAAGCATTCTGGAGATTTAGGAGCTGATAAGGAGAAATTCAGGTACAAAAAAAAACCCATAGAAGCTGAGGAACCCTTTTGGTCAAAGGTTTACAGGCAAAAAACAGGAAGAGAGAGCTTGTAATTAAACCCTTGACTTGAGATTCAGGTTCTTCTTCTCACCTCAGTGCCCCAAACACATTCACAATATATTTGTAAACACTGTGTTGCTGAAAGGGACTCGATCCATGTACAGTTTCCCACTGCCAGGAGCCTCCCGTGGGAAGAGCTGCCCGACTATGCAGCACTGTCATTCCTGTGGGCAATAGTTCTAAGAAAATTCAGGTAGTGGCACAGCACCCAGATTGTGCCAGGGAGAGATTGTGAGTTTGTTTGTGTGTTGAGGAGGGAAAGGGTTTTTCCCCTTCCAAACTTGTTTGGGGATTTTTCTCCCCAGGATTTTTTAGGAAAGTCCTGAGCAGGAAGCTCAAACAATTACCTGAACAGAGCCATGCAGATTGTAAACTCTGATCTCCCAAAGCAGCACTTTTTTGATGTAAAACAGCTTCCAACCAGCAAGACACCTTTCCTTTTGTGGTGTGTCACACTAAAAACCGAGGTAGGACACACCAAAAAAAGAAAACAATCCATACTGTGAATCTTCTCTTTTGTCTGGAATCCTTTCCTGGGTGTTTATGGCAACCCATAAAGTTGCTGGAACATGCCTGCTGTATTTTTAATTGTCATCTGAAATGCCAAACCCCAGAAGTCTTGCTTATATTGTATGTGAACACAGTGTCTGCTTATGTTCAAACCCTCAGGCACTTTAAATAACTCCACTGTACACAGAGAACGTTGTTCATGTTGTTTTTACAGTTTTTGCCCGTGTAGAAGGAGCTCCAATGTCCTGAGAACAGAAATGTATGTTCATAACCAGGGAGCAGGATCACAGCTGGAATCTACCTGAGCCTCGGATTGCGTTTCAGGGGCGAAAAGGCAGCTTTTCTCTCTGGTTAATTTACAAGAGCCACAAGTGGAGCAGCACATTCTAGACTGGCTGACGTAAGGCACAGGTGAGTGCATGGTACAGGTCCAGCTCTGTGCCTGATCCACGGGGAATATCAGCCCCTTCCAGCCAGACTTTGGAGCTGCAGCCCAAGAGGAACCCGCTCTGAACCCTGGTGTGTTAGTGGAGGTGGCAGCTGCCATAACAGCCTTCTGTGTAGGCTACAAATTTGGGGCATAAAATGGGGTCCTTTTATTGATTCCAGGGAGTTTTGTACCAAGCCTCCATTGTTCTGTCCCAGAGAATAAACCATTAGAGGATTTATAAGCTAATTTGCTTCTTTTTCTTTCAAGGATTAAACAGGAGCAGATCGTAATTTCCTTTAAATGCATCTATTATTCATGAGTATTCAATAAGTTTTAATATGGGCTTTAAAACAACAGCATATATATCTTTATACTCAGTTCCAATCGCCTACATGGGTTGTGAAACTCACATTTTGTGACTGACCATGAAAGTCCCAGGGTATATCCGTGTTCCCTGAGTACAGACACACACAGGTATCTGCCCAATGTTCATTTGTCACATCACTTTGCTGTAAATAATCTTACATGCAATTTTGCCACTTCCTTTCTGCAGGAATCTCTGGGAGCAGGTTAGCAAACTGTGGCTTGCAGAAAGTATTTATGAACAGAGAGGAAATAAATGAATGTCAGTGTTTGCTTCAACATTGAAGAAAGACTTTTTGCAGTATTTAATCACTCACAGCAGTAGGAGGAGGTGTAGCCCCTGCTCCAGCCTGGCCTTAGTACCAGGGAAGGAGAATTGTGCTGGGTTAGGACTGCAGAGAGGGGGGCAGAGGAGGGGACACTCCATGTCCCAGTGCCCACCCCATAATGCCACCTGTGACAGCTGTGTCACTATTCGTGATGGGTGCAGAAATCAAACCATGCACTAAGGGAACACCCTTTTTAAGCAACCACCACTTTTTGCAGTGACCTGCACAGAGGTCATGTGGGGTTTTCCTTCCCTTGGAGTCTGGGTTTCCTGAGAGGAAGGAGAGCTGAAATACAGGAACCAGTGGCTGCACACCTTTGCAGCAGCACAGCAGACCTTCCTCACTGACAGGGCTGTAGGAACCACAGCTGAATCTCCAAACTTCCTGCTGTTCTCCCCCTGAAAGGAGGGCAGAGGGGGGAGGATGTGGGTGGAGAAGGTAAAGAGGTGGTTCTGTCCTTATAAAGGCCTTGCAAGCACAGCAAAACGGCTCCCAAACCCTTAAATCCACCAGAAAAATAGGTTGTGATACACGTGGGAAATACAAGGAAATGTTTCAGCTAATAAAACACTCTGGACTAGCACCAAACTTCTGCATAAAAGCTGCTTGTAATAAACAACAATTACTTACAGTGTCATTGCAAGATCAGGAGAGGACACCAAGGAGTGTCTGGTTCATCTGGCTGAGACCTGGAAAACAGAGTCCCATCTCAGCACCACCAGCCATGGATGTGTTTTTGTGGGGCTGTTGGAAGAGGAGGAAACGCTCAAACCCAGACTGCTGGGTCACTCTGTGACCTCATCCTGGCCAGAGAGAAGAAAATCTGCCCTTCACTGGGTCTGATAAAGGAGGAAAACTTCGATAGGAACATCAGCGTGGCTGGGTTGTGTTGCAGATCAGTTTTACACCTCTAAAGGGGTTGATGGGACCCTGGAGATAATAAATACATAAGAGCAACGAGGCTGGAGAAGGGAGTGGAGCACAAGTGCTGTGGGGAGAGGCTGAGGGAGCTGGGGGTGTTTAGCCTGGAGAAGAGGAGGCTCAGAGGTGACCTCAGCACTGTCTGGAACTACCTGAAGGGAAGTTGTGGCCAGGTGGGAGTTGCTCTCTTCTCCCAGGCACTCAGCAATAGGACAAGGGGGCACGGGGGGCTCAAGCTCTGCCAGGGGAAATTGAAGTTGGAGAGCAGAAAAAAATTCTTTGCAGAGAGAGTGCTCAGGGATTGGAATGGGCTGCCCAGAGAGGGGGTGGATTCCCCATCCCTGGAGGTTTTTCAGCTGAGCTTGGCCATGGCACTGAGTGCCATGATCTGGTAAAGGGACTGGAGTTGGCCCAAGGGTTGGACTTGATGATCTCGGAGGTCTTTTCCAACCCAATCCATTCTGTGATTCTGTGATTCTATGGATGTGGCACTGAGGGAGAATCCACCACATCTTGATCCAATCCCACTGTGATCACCAGCCCAGGGCATGGAGTGCCCTGGGCTGGTGATCACAGTGGGGTTGGATCAAGGGTTGGACTTGATGATCTCTGAGGTCTTTTCCAACCCAATCCATTCTATGATTCTATGATTCTACATTATGCAGCTGTGGAGGTGCTCGGGAGATGAATATGGGTTGATTTTTTACAAACTTCACCTATGCAGAGTGAGTCATAATTTGCACCTTGTGTCATGCAATAAATGGGTCTTTTGAAAGCCAGCCCGCTGTGAACGGGCTGTGAGCTCTCCAAAGACAGGAATCCTGCCCTGCTGCCCACAGGCTCTGAGCTGGAGCATCCCAAAGGCTCCTCTCCCCAGGTCACAGTGTGATGGCAATGACAGGAACCACACAAACAACGGTGTGTTTGTGCATTTGCTGCGTCGCTCTTAAAAGGTCAAAAGTGTCTGACTGAAACGACTGTTTTTACTTCATGAAAGATGAATTCTTGGTCATAAATGTGTGTTAATCTCATTGCTGCTCCTGCTGTGCCTGGCAATGCTGCTGCTTTATTCAATTATGCCTCGCATCAACTTTTTAATGAATACCTACGTTAGGAAAACTTTGAGAGTTTTGATAAATAACATCTGCTTTTGTGCATTTCCACCCCAGGCTGCTGCGTGAAGGAAATGTTTCTATTTTGTAGTCAGCCAGGAGAAAGGAAAAGCAAGTGGAGAGGAGGTCTAGATGTTCACGGGGACCTCAGCAGTGAGCAGACAGAATAATCATCTTTTGTTGAATACAACATCACGAAAAACAAAGCAAACAATGCCCTTTTGTTCCCAGTAAGAAAGGCAGGGCTTTAATAGTCTTTAAACGAGATAGAAAATTTCCATCCAAATGGAACCATGGAGTAGGTAGACACATTACAATGTTTTGGAGTTCAGTGATTAAATTTAATACTGTGCCAGGCAGTGATTAGTTGATGGAGGGCGTTCACAACCAGAGGACAAACAAGGGGAGTGTGGCTCCAGTTTAGCAGTTTGGGGTTCAGCTTCTGCTTCTGTCACAGGGGCAAGCAAAAAAAAGTTTAATTTGGTTTATTTCCCTCATGAAACACAGTGCAATTGTGAACACAGGCTGGCTGGTACCTGCTACTAAAACTTCAGCTTTCAGACCCAAGAACAGGAGCTGTGCTGAGGTACCAGCAGAGCACAGAAACACTCCCTTTTCCTCAGCATTTGGTACCAGCCAAAGCACAGAAACATTTCCTTTTCTTCAGAATTTGGTACCAGCCAAAGCACAGAGACACTCCCTTTTCTTCAGAATTTGGTACCAGCAAAGCACAGAAACATTTCCTTTTCTTCAGCATTTGGTACCAGCCAAGCACAGAAACACTCCCTTTTCTTCAGCATTTGGTACCAGCAGAGCACAGAAACACTCCCTTTTCTTCAGCATTTGGTACCAGCCAAGCACAGAAACACTCCCTTTTCTTCAGCATTTGGTACCAGCAAAGCACAGAAACATTCCCTTTTCCTCAGCATTTGGTACCAGCCAAAGCACAGAAACATTTCCTTTTCTTCAGAATTTGGTACCAGCAAAGCACAGAAACACTCCCTTTCTTCAGCATTTGGTACCAGCCAAGCACAGAAACACTCCCTTTTCCTCAGCATTTCGTACCAGCCAAGCACAGAAACACTCCCTTTTCTCACCTCAGGGCAGCTGAGACTTCAGCAACAACTCACCGGCTTTGCAGAGGATGAGCAAGTTCATCTCCTGGTTTTCTCAAATGAAGAATTGCCCCTTACATTCTGAGAAGTGACCTTTGAAGGGAATAAAATTCTCATTTCAGTTTCTGCTAAATGAACTGTTCCAACCCATCCCAGCATCTCAAGTGTCAGTACCTGAATTCTTGCATAAGACTCAGGTCTCACAAAATAGAAGCAAAATTAAAGTATGAGCAGAAAGATTCTAAAAATTAAATAAAATCAATCAATTAATTCTTTTTTCTTCCTTTTCTGTTATCACCTATTCCTACAGTCCAAGCAAAGGCCATCATCAGTGTAATCTGAAGCAAGTCCTCTTACATTAATACCTGCTTTGGACCAGACCTGCCCTCAGCTGCATTAGTACAAATCTGTTGTCTTTTCATGGAATTTCTCCAACTCTATTTTGGTCTAAGCAAGATCAGAATCTTATTTGGGTTATAATTGGCAGGGTTATGCTAAAGGTCAGCATTGGTGCAGGCCACAGATTTTGTTGTGAAATCACATCTATTCAAGGGGAAAAGAATTCACAGTTATGACTTATTATAATAGTAACATGACTTAAACAGAAAACAACTTGTAGATAATGTTTCAAGCCTCTTGCTTGAAATTTGAAACCCATCCCTCAATTATCAATAATTAATCATCAAGCATGTTAAGTGTTCAAAAGATGAGGTTTAGTGGTGCCCATGGTGGTGGTGCTGGGCTGATGGTTGGACTTGAGGACCTCAGAGGTCTTTTCCAACCTTAACAATTCCATGATTCTACATTCCATGTGCTGTCAGCTGCAGTTTCACTGCGAGAAAATAAAACAAAGAAGTCCAGGAAAAACTGTCTTGGAGTCTATTTAACACCTCACATGACTGGATGTGTAAAGCTCCTCTGGAATCCTCTGTCACAGGCACTTCCCTGGCAGCCAGAGGGGCTGGGAGCTCTTCCCATCCAGGGGAGAAACGACTGATCTGCACCTTAAGAAAAATTTCCCACTTATTCCTTGCTGTGATTTGTGCTGCAGGTGGTGGCAAGACATAAATCCCAGAGGCTGCTCCACGATGATGGAATGCAGGCAGTGGAGCAGTTTACTGGAACAGCAGCAGCTCCTGATGCCTTTGCAATGCCACTTTCAGCTAAAAGGCACAATATTTCATATTCTGAGAAGCTGAGCTAGACCATGTTGGCAGAGAGTCTGTCTGCCTGCCCAGGGCGGGGCAGGTATTTACTATCTCTGTCATGACTTCCTACTGCAAGTGGGTCAGGTAATTCAAACAACTGCCAGCACTGCCTTTGGTGGAGCCTGGTGGAGTCTGGCCTGTAAGGCAATACATCCCTGGGCTGCAGAGGGCACATCCTCTGCCATGGGATGTCTCAGCCGTTTCCTGGCACTGCCCCTCCAACAAATCCTTCACTTTATCTCCCTCCCATTGTACTCTGGGTGGTTTCACCACTGAGGCTGCTGTTGCTGCATTTTCTGGTGTCAGTGGCCTGTTGGGAACTGGAAAAATACCTGCTGAAAAAAGCAGTCAAGTTCTGAAATGATACCAGAGGCCCCTCCTTTCTGTGCCTCCACTGTGGGCAACCACCCAGTTTGTCAGTTCTGCCTGTCCAGCTCCAAACCAAATAATCTGCACAAATAATTGGGTTTCTAACAAAACCTGCAGCAGGAGATCAGCTTGTTGCATGTGATCAGTGCAATGCTCGGCTTCCCCCACCCTGAGCCTCAGTGCCTGATGTTCCAACACGTGGATCGTGTTGGTTCTGGCAGCTGGGGTGGGGTAAAAGGCATTGTGTGTGTGTGGTGGGGTGGGAAATCCCAGACTGGGCAAGACTGCAGAGGCGCTGCCTTCGTGGGGACTAAGAAATAACTCATTTCTAGTTGAAGTGTTAAAGAAAGGGATGAAGTAACTCAAGTGGTACGAAAGAACTCGCAGCTTCCACACGGTCCCTTGAGGCACTGGGGATGGAGCAGGATGACCTGTCCACTGCCAAAGTAGGACAAGGAGTTGGATTTTGATGATCCTTGTGGGTCCCTCCCAACTCAGAATATTCTGTACAAAGCGGCCCCATCACCAGCCAGCACAGCAGCCCCGAGAGCTGCTGGGGAAGGACACACCGGTCACTGACAGGACCCTGCAAGTATTCACAATATTCCTGTTTGCCAAAAGCACAGTGCTATGGCTTTGTTCCCCACTAATATTTTGGGCAGTGCTGTTCAGACTGTACCAATTCACTACACTGTCTGGCTCTGGAAGGGAGCAGGAATTTTGACAAGCTTTGCAGGGACAACTCTTGGTGAGAAAGTCAAAGTCATTCTGGCAGGCCAGAGCTGGAGAGGACCTGAGGAGTGAGGGGATCCTACAGAGACAAGTCAGTGTGACCAAGAGGTGTCACCATGTTTTGGAACTCAGCCCTTTACTGAAAACCAAATCAGCAAATCAGCAAAATCTGGAGGTTTTTAACCTGAGCTTGGCCGTGGCACTGAGTGCCATGATCTGGTAAAGGGACTGGAGTTGGACCAAGGGTTGGACTTGATGATCTCGGAGGGCTTTTCCAACCCAATCCATTCTGTCATTCTCTGGATGTGGCACTGAGTGAGAATCCACCACATCTTGATCCAACCCCACTGTGATCACCAGCCCAGGGCACGGAGTGCCCTGGGCTGGTGATCACAGTAGGGTTGGATCAAGAGTTGGACTTGATGATCGCTGAGGTCTTTTCCAACCCAATCCATTCTATGATTCTATGAAAATAAAAAGATACTCCAAGTCCCTGGTGGGTCTGGATTAGACTGATGTCCTCTGGGGAACAGCTTCATGGGTCTGGCAGTTTGGAGTAACTTTTTGAAACAAAATTTCTAAAAATAGACAAGTTATTTCACAGATGAACTGCGTTGTCATGAAAAGTTTTTGCTTGTCTGTCTTGTCAAACAAGCACTCTCCTGTAAAGAGCAAATGAATGTCAATATTATTCCTGAATGTATTTAGAAATTAACACTCTAACTGTGTGTCACTTCAAAGTGCTCTGTTTGGCCCTTCACAAGTTGCTTTGCCCCATAACATCAACCACAAGCTCAGCAGTGAGTGAGTCAGGACCCAGAGCTCACTGCAGGAGCAGGAGAGATGCCTCGGTGTGAGGTGAGGGAGCAGCAGCGTGTGGGAACAGCTGAACGGGCAGGGACTGCCAGAATGAGGGAACCCTCCCCTGTAAAACATTTATTTCAAGCTCCTGCACCTCCCATGGAGGCAGGAGACTGTCCCAGTGTGGGTCTGAGGGAGCAGAGCGTGCACTGGGAGGACCCGAGCCCTGAGTGGGAAGGTGCCCACAGGCTGCTGGGCTGCTTTGGGAAGGGTTGCCAAGGGCCCGACACAAAAAGGCCTTTCAGGAGTGCCCCATAAAACACACCTGAAGAAAGCCCGTGAGGAGGGGGCTCAGGTTCTCTCTGCTCCCCCCTGTTTAGCTCAGGTGTTGTTTCTGCACACACAGACTCAGCCCCACCGTACAGCGCCGCACTGAAGGCACCGAGTGCTGGTTACAACTCCATCCAAGAGCAACAAGGGCTTTTTCCACAAGCAACCCTTTGTGTTTGGGAAGGCTTTGCCCTCGCTTTTACTGTCTCCCAGTCAACTAACAGGTGCTCTGCAGTCAAACGTGAGCTATTTAAGGGCAACCTGCATAACAACTTCCCAGGCTGGCAGGCACCTTAAATAGTAATTAGGGACTGGAATGGGTGAGTTTTATGCAGACAAACAGGAACACTCCCAACAGGAAAAGAAGGGAGGGGGGAGAGGAGGGAAAATGATATCTTTCTTGGGTCCATTTAGTTTTCTCTTTCATATGTTGGCATAATAACCCTCTAAGAAGAGAATGAGACTCCCAGAACCAGACACTGTGATAATGTGACATTAGACAGAGGTTGTTCTTAACACTTTGCAGTTTTGTTTTGGGCAACAGCACAATGTGCTGGTTGTATATGGGGTATTTTCTCCACTTTGACAGGGCACAGATAGCCTGTACTGCTAATACTGAAAGTGTGTTATTTCAGGCAATTTGACTTATATTTTTTTCCCCCTGGAGAAAGCACTTTGGGGTAGGAAAAAAAAAAGTGAAAAATCTCTCTCAGCTCAATGCCAGATGTGTCATTTTGCATTGTAAAGCCACAGCAGAATTTTATAAGCCATGCAACTGCTCATTTGTGCTCAGATCAGATTTTTGAAGTCTGTTTCCAGGACTGGTGTGTTGTATGGCACGGAATGTGATGTTTGCCAAACAAAAGGCCCTGCTAAGAGAATCAGGGAGTCATGGAATGGGTTGGGTTGGAAGGGACCTTGAAGGTCATTAATTCCAAGGGACACCTTCCACTAGACCAGGTTGCTCAGAGTCACATCCAGCCTGGCCTTGGGCACTGCCAGGGACGGGGAATCCATTGAATACACTCTGCCTTATGGCCACAGATGGGCAGAACCAACCATGGGTTTCTTTGGGCTCCTATCACCCAGGAAAAGCTTCTGGATTCTTACAAATCCATGTGGAAACAAGTCTTGTGGCCAAAAAGTACCCACAAGCCCTCATGATCTCCTGGATGTATAAAGTCATACTCATTTGTAAGAGGCAGTGCAATTACTCAAGGGTGAAATACATCCCTGCCTAAGTGTTAAGTTTCCAGGCAATGATGGAATTGTGTTATTCAGGAGATTGTGACATTACTGGAAGTGCCATCATTTCTGTCACTGGAATATTTCAGTCTGCATAGAAGCAAACTCTCACCTCTTCCCTGTCCTCTTCTCCCCCTGTGCCAATACACAAGTCCTGGCATTGTGTTTTTTATATTCAGTCCTGACTGTTGGTATTGGTGGGGCATGGGAATAGCTGGGCAGGAGAGACAGGGAGGAGGGATGTGCATGGGCAGTGCTGGCTGTGAAACAAGAGGCTGTGGCACAGGGAGAGTCAAACCCATCAACAGCACCCACAGTGTTGTAACAATGAAAAATAGATGTAGTTCTAACACATTACACCAGGCTGATCACACATAGACTTGGGAACAGACTTCCCAGTGGGAGCCACCAGAGCTCCAAAACTACTGCCCAACAAAATCCACAAAGCAGCATCTTCCCAGTGAGAGGTTCCCTGGGATATACAGAGCATGTGGACTGTCTCTGCCTGCACCTACACAAGGCACAACTGGCTGGAATTCCCTGAGATCAGCTCAGTAGGTTAAAACTTGGGTGTAATAATGCCAAGGTCACGGGTTCAATCCCCTGTGTGGGCCATTGACTTGAGTTGGACTCAATGATCCTTGTGGGTCCCTTCCAACTCAGAATAGTCTGTGATTCTGATTCTGTGAATTCCACATGCACAGGGATGCTGGATGACACCATTTCACCTGGAGGGTCCTGCCACACAGCCCTGGGGCAGCTGGGGCAGACCTGCTCTCTGCAGACTCAGTGTCAGTTGTGCAACAGGTTCTCAGTGTGGGCCACCCCCACAGTGTGTGACCCCTGACAGTGGGAAAACTTGTCTGGTTCTGGTGGGGGGATTTTCCTGAACTGGGTTAAATAATATTTATTGAGCTAAAGTCTGCAGCTGCTGGGGCTGCTCTGGCCTGACATGAGCATTGCTGAGATCTTTGGTTCTCTTTCATCTGCCACAGTGCAAAGATCAGTGTCTGATCATTTTTGTAGTCATTCAGTGTACAGACCAGAAACTCAGAACTGGGTTTTTGGATCCCTTGATCCCTCAGACAGAGAAATCTGACAATTTCTCAGACCACAGGCAACTTAAAAATAGCACTTGTTCCAGCACAGCCACACACTGTTGTTCTTAAAATCTGGGTTAGAAAATACTTCCCAAGTCTCCAAAAGAGAGAGGCCTGAAGCAGAGCACGTCTGTGACTGCATTGCTGTATTCAAACAATTAACCCTGGGAACAGAGGAGCGACTGATGCCAGACTTGCAATTCATTTTGTTCCTTGAGACTAATTCCTACATGGATTCCCCAGTGTCTAGTAAATTCTCATCCCTATAGAGGGGAAGAGGGGAGGCACAAGAGTAGGAGACACAGTTGGGCCCCTGCACTTTATTGTACTTGTAATTTTCACTAAACATCCAGGATTTTATTTTCAAGGCCTCTACCATTAATTTGAAGAACAGGTTGAAAAGTTCCAGGAGGAGAAATCCAGGCATTTCTTCATTCTCTCTGCCTGCAGAGTTTGTCATGTAAGGAAAGAAGCAGGTGCTGGCGACAGCTGTGCAGGAACCCACTGGAGTTCCTACCAGAGCTTTTCAGGATTACTTCTGGGAAAGCAGAGCACAGACCTCCCCTGCACTAATGAACAGGAACAATTTTGTATTTATTCACTGTTCCCTCTCCTACTTTCAGGGAATGTTTCCTTGGGCTGTTTCTCCTGGAGGAGAAGACCCTCACAGACTCATCTAAACTGGATTAACAGCTGCAGATTTGAAGGCAGAAGGACGTGACTAAGGGGTGCTCCTCCCTGCCACACATGCCCACTGCAGGGGTTTATTAGCCCACACAGCAACTGCAGCTACCTCCTCTCTCCTTACTTGAGCACAATTGCATTTAGGGATCTTGCTGGCCAGCAAAAAGCCACTACCTGTTGGTACAGTCCCATAAAACAATGAAAGCAGAGCAGCAGATGTGTCACCTTAAGCCGGTGCAGGGACCTACAATTACTTCATACACAGACACATTAAAACATTTCACTGTTTCAGGCAGTCTCTCAGTATCATTCACTTCTTCTCTTGCCCTTTTCCACACACCAGTTGCAATACTTGGATGACTTCCACTGCATTCTCTATTATAATCTGCTTGTGAAGAGCCCACGGAGTCTTCTTCATAATCCTTTATAAGTACAGACTCTTAGCAGGGCCTGTGAGTGTCCAGACAGAGTGAAGAGGTTGTGATTTGCAATGATGTTTCTTTCCCACTGTCGGTGGACCAGTGTGTGTTTGGGAATAAATCTGCTATCTTTTGGGAGTGTTTCCAGTTAACTCCATGCTAACCACATTTGCTTTGCTTGGTTCTGCTTCAGGAACTGAAAGTAGTTTGGCTCCAGCACGAAATAACTGAGCAGGAAATAGCAGAAGGTTTCCCATATACAGGCTGGCCAGGGGTGGAGTCTCAGATTGAACTAAAAATACAGCAAAGATCGGGCTGGGGAGATTCAGATTGGCTCCAATTTAATTAGGAGGCATACAAAGCTCCCAGTGCTGGTGATTAAGTTATCTTCATTGAAAACACATCCACATATTCAAATGTCGCCACGCTTGGAAAAGGGAAGTGTTGAGACATGAGAGCTCAGTGCCCTGAAATGAGGATCTGGTCAGAAAATGCATTTCTGCACTTTGTCAGCCTGTCCCTGGGCCCTGAGGGAGCCTCCTCTGCCCCATCCCACACACAGGCAAAGGGTCAGAGGAAACTCTGAGCTGCACGGCAGAAAATTCAGTGCTAACCTTACAAGTTTGGTCATGGGTGGGGATGGTGTTGATTTTGAAACTGAGGCAAAGATGGGAATAGTCTCCACACTTGGATAAAAAGGTGCAAAGCCAAATACAATGCTGCAAATTCAATATAAATATATAATATAATACAATACAGACAATTTTGTCAAGGCAGTAGTTGCAAACCAAGTCCTGAGCAGGAGAGACTTTAGTACCAAAATATGCTTACAATAAATACTTGAAATCCTTCAGACTACTGACCAATCTTTTAATTAACTTGTTAGAAAGATGAAGTAAAAGAGTTTGTGCCCTTAGTTACCTCTCATTCGCACCAAAGTAGCATCAGTGCAATCAGTGAATCAAGGCAAAACCAGCAGAAATTAAATCCAGTTCCAAACTTGGGTATCGCACTCTGGGTTTGTCCCTACGTTATTCTTCCCACACCAAGTATTTAATTGTCTCCCAGTCACACTATGGACTAACAAATCCTACTCCAAATCTTAACTGGACTGCAAAAATAAAACCTCGACAGCTCATTTATTGATACAGTGAAATATCCAAACAAGTAATTTCATTGCTATGAAGGAAAACATAACAGCTGGAAAAATAAACCTCAGTCTGTCATTGAGAGCTCAGCTACAGAGAAAGGAAAGTCAAAAGGCTGAAACAAACCGAAAAAGCCCTTCCTGAGGAATGCTGAGAATGGGGTGAGCCCCAATGGCTCTGATTCCTGGCACATCCATGGGCTGTTCGCTTTGATGGATGAAGAGATAGGAAGGCAGGTGGGAAAGTGTCCCCATGGAAGCAAATCTGCGTTGTATCTGATCCACTGGGGAGGAAAACTGTGGGGAAAAAATAGTGTTGGCAGAGCAGGAGGCACACGGGCTGCCACACAGCCCTGCTGGGCTTCCGAGGGAAACGGGAGCCCAGGTGGTAACGCGGGGTCTCCCCAGGCTGGAAAAAGAAAAGGGAGGGATCGCCTATCCCAGAAAGTCCTCCTGTCATTATCAGCCTCCCCGGTTCTATTTAAAGGAGGCAAACGAGCCGAGAGACGAAGCTGTTTGCAGCCCTGCACAAACACCCAGATAAGGGTGGTACCAGGTGTCAGCTTGCCCTGCAAAGTCACTGAAATGTCAAGGATTGTTTTTCCTCTACTCCCTTTCTCTTTCCTCCGACTGGGAACTGCCAATGTTTATTTAAAAGATATCCCTTGTATTTGGCAAGAATGCCAGCGGGGCCGTCGGTAATGGGTTATTATTTGGGGCTGGAGGGCTGCCAGGGCGATAAGGAGAGCCCGCCCAGCCCGGGGCCAGCGCCGGGCCAGCAACGGGAGCCACGGCCCGGCCACGGGCTCTGCTGGGCTCTGAAAGTGCCTCCAGCTTCTCATCTGACCTATAAAAATAATGAAATAAGTGGGGAGGCAGACACGGGCTCTGAAGGAGGACTAATCCATCCGTAGGACCAGCTCTGATGCTTCTTTTCGCAGCTCAGGGAGAATTCCCGCTGAGCACCGTGAAGTCCCTGGGAACGTTTCTGTTCCCGGCTCTGCCCTTGAACCGGATCTGGATCGGGAGCGCTGAACTAAAAGCAGCACAAGTGAGAGCTGATGGCAGCGCTGCAGCTCAGCAGGGAGAGGAGAGGAGGGGAGAGCAGCCCCAGCCCTGGCCCTGTACAGAGCCCACAGCAACGTGGGCAATGCCAGCACCCCCGAGAAGGCAACCCTATTTTGTGTCTGAGATATATTTAGATTTACACTGTTTACTATTAATCTTCTCCTCTGCAAAGCCCTTTCTATCCCAAAAAGCCCGGGATGGCTCCACCCCTGTTATCAGGTGTTTTTTGGAGGACAACCTTTCCCGTGGCCCATCAGACACCACGGACTGTAATTAAGGTGCTTATAATACAATTTACTAACAGCAGGAGCTGGGGCACAGTAGCATTTATTGCTGTGATTGAAAGCCTTAAAGGTTATGTGGAATTCACCAAGCAGGAATTTTACCTGTTTGGAGCTGGCAAAAAAAAGAAGAAACTTTGTGCTCACTGGAGAAGTTGGGCTGCCACTAATGAAGGCAGAGCAAACAGAGCTGCTTTCCTGCCTCTCATGAATGCAAAGCAGTGAAGTATTACCCCAGACAGGTGTTCCCTCCGAAAAGAAAACATGCATAAAGATTTAGCCACCTTTTTTTTCTACCTCTGGATTTCTTTTTTCTCACTTTAAATAGGCTAAACCAAACCCACACAGTGTTACCTCAGGGAGAACACAGACCCCCCCTTCCCTGGTGACCTCTCCTGGCTCTGATGTGGCCCATGTTAAAGTCTGGTTCAGAGCATGGTAACACCCTCATGTTGAGCAGTCACTCATGCCATCCCCACAGTGATGGTTGACACTTCCAAAGGAAATTCAGTGCTGAAATGAAAGTACATTTCTTTACTTCTGACATTTCATTGTGCCTTTGCACCCGCTCCTGAGGGTTTTAAACAGGATAGTTCTCCGAAACAGGACTCCACCAGCAGCACAGAATTCCGACACCTGGAGCTGTAGAGCCACCCTTGGTCTCAAGGGAAGCTGAGAACACAAGTCCAGAGAGAACTAATCCAACAGCAAACCTTGGGTGTGGAAGTTGGTCTGACTTTTCTGTTTGCTTCCCTTACTCTGCTGCCGAGGCAGAGGTTTCAGTTCATGCCCTGAAACTGTAGTGGGTTGTCAGCAGTGAAAGTTATTGAATTCTTGGCTGTAGGTTTGTGTTAGCATCAAATCCTGGGGTGGTGCTTTGAGGTGGAGGTTGTTGGTGTCGAACTGCCTCCGACTCACAGCCAGGAGTTACTGGAGCTTAAGAAAGGGAAGTCACCCATGGATGCAGGGAGCTGCAGTCACCCATTGATGCAGGGAAGCTGCAGCCACCCATGGATGCAGGGAATCTGAAGTCACCCATGGATGCAGGGAATCTGAAGTCACCCATGGATGCAGGGAATCTGAAGGCACCCATGGATGGAGGGAATCTGAAGTCACCTATGGATGCAGGGAAGCTGCAGGCACCCATGGATGCAGGGAGCTGCAGTCACCCATGGATGCAGGGAAGCTGCAGGCACCCATGGAGTCTCCAGGCTGGGAAGGCACAGGGAACAGTTTGGAGAGAAAAGGGATAAACAACCTGGGCCTGTAAACACCATTTATTGTTTCTTTATCATGTGTGGGAAACAAAGATTGTGTTTCTGGGCAGCAGTTTTGCCCTGACAAACAGCAACCTGATTCCATGGTATCACAGCTTATTCCCAGCACTGGGAGTGGGTGCTCCAAGGCAGGACAGATGGAGGCTGTGCCACAATCAACATTCACTGGGGTGTCTGTCCTCACCCACTCATGTCCCTGCTCATTCCTCTCCAGCTGCTCTGGGACTGCTCTGACCCCACCCTGCTGTCTCCTCAGTTGTTTTCCAAGGGCTTTCTTGCTGCCCACATGTGTCTCCTCCTCCCCCTGGGTGCTGTGTTTTCTACAGAAGCAACAGATTGCTGTGATGTTGTCCTTTTGATCTAATGAGAAAAACTCCTACAACAATGATGTGCCTGTGTTTCTTTTCCTCCTTATTTAGCAAGGGCACTTGGCCACACACCTCTCTCCCAGGATCCTACTTTGTCTGTAGGTCCAACCTTTGCTTTTCTCATTTTTGCTCATGATCATTTTATTCCTGAATCCTGGACTCAAGGATGGACTCTGGCAATGATCATTGCACTGGCATTGTAAGATCTCAAACCCCTGCAATCTCACATAAATAAATGTAGCCTTCCAAATCGTCTGGGGAAGAGAAGAAACAGCTGTACTCACTACAGGCAGTGAGGTAGTTACAGATCTGTGCATTGTTGGTAAGAGAACCCAGCTCCAAAACCTGCTCCCAAAATCATCTTCTAAATCCCTCAGAGCATCAGCCAACAAAGCCAGGTCTTTGTGCCCTGGATAATCTCAGTGCAGAAAGCAGCACTGCTACACAAACCCAGACTCTCACTGACCAAAGGAAGCATAAAATGCATTTTTGTTGTAATTAGACTTGTATCTACCAAAGGGAACTTATTGCAAAGGGAACTTATTGCAAAGGGAACTAATTGCAATTAGTATCAATTCTTTGCCTGTCATTCCCTTCAAAGATACAACACACCTCAGGATTATCAGTTTCCCTTTAGAAAATTCCCCTTCACTTGTCTCACCTTTGTGAGCCCTTTATTGGATGGCTTTTATTTCCCTGTCTCATGCACTTACACACCTCTGCTCTGCCCAAACTCCACAGTGCCCAGCCATGCCCTCAAACTGCTCCCCTGCTCTCCATTCAAGTGGAAAGCAAAGGCAGCAGAGCTCCTGGAGCTCAGGCAGGTCAAACACGAGGTTCCACTCGCCCCTTTGCCTCATTTTGCTGTCATCCTGAAGGGAAAAATAGGGGGTGGGAAGGCAGCAGGAGAGAGGAGCATCATAAATCACTGCCTGTATTAGCAGGAGGCTGGGCCAGCAAGCCTTGCTCATTTAGCTACCTTAAATTTCATCCAACCTGCTTATCCCTCAGCTGCAGGAATAACAGACCACTTGAAAGGTAATATTTTTGCTATTAGTGAAGAAAGGAAAAAATGTGATCTTTGCTGTAGCATGGGAATAATTTTTCCAGAGCTGCACAGAATGAGCCTGAGTGAACACTGCTATTTTTGGCAATGGCCCTCCTGTTTAGCTCACATTAATAATTTTAATGCTTTATTTGTGGTTTGGGCTGTAAGCAATGGTGAAAGCCTGAGGAGGAAAAAAAAAAAGAAAAAGTGGCAAAATTTGCTAAATAATTTTGAGTTCATGACATTCATAAAAACACAGAAATGTTTGCAGGATTCTCAGAGCCCATACAGGCTCATAAAGCTGAGCTATGAAAGCTTTTTATTTTACATATGCAAACATCACTGAATTAGTCTTTATGAGGTTTTAATTGGCCCTTTAAGGTTTCAGTGGTTACAATGACAGACTGTCAAACACTTTCTTAGGTTCCTGTGTCCTGCAATGTTGGTGACACAAGAGAAGCTCATGTTTTGTCCCAGTAGCATTTTTCTCCCTATTTTCCACTTTTAATATCCCAGCACTAAAAAGCCCCAGCCAGAGGCTCTGGTGTTTCAGGTGCTGCCTAAACAAAGAACTAAACCAGACTTTCAAGGTCTCAAAGCACTTTCCATTTGATGGGGAGATATTTCACTCCAATAATCACAGCTTGTGTTGCATCATCCTCCTTGCTCTCCCACAGCAGCTCTGACCCCTCTGTAGGTGGCCTGGGCTTCCCAGTGCTCCTCTAAACATCCCTCCTCCTCCTCCCACCTGCCACTGCTGACTTTTTCTTTTCCCAAATCTGCTTTGGGAAAGAGACCAGCACCACTGGACTGTGTGTGGAAAAAGAGGTACCATAGCTGGGGTTTTGTCCAGCCAAAACATCTCTTGTCTCCCAAACCTCCCTGCAAAGTGGTCACAGGGCTGAAAACACTTTATTTCACAAGAAAAAGCTTGATCCTTAACTTGCTCCTGGAAAGTGTTCCCTTCCTCTATTTACAGAGCTCATCCAAAGTGTCCGTAATTGGTCAAAAACACACACACCAAAAAAAGAGTATACAGTTGGCCACCCCTACAGAAACCACATGAAAGCACCCACCAACCCACCCAAATATTCTCCAAGAGGAACTCACACTCTGGTTGGTCACGTGGCTCAGATTTCTGTAGCTGGGCACGTGCCTCACTCCTCAGGTGGATTCGCCAAGGAGAAGTATTAGCTGGGACAAATTTTGTCTCCAAGAAAATCAAGGAATGAAATGCCAGTGGCATTCATGACAGAATAAAGATATTTCCATTTTCCCACAGCTCCACAGAAACATCCACTCAGGCTCAGCAGAGCTGGGTTGGGACTGTTGCTAAGTGAGTAACTTAGGCTAGAGGAGGGATAATCATTTTTACTACTCCATAGCAACTCTGTTTTTTTCTAAAAATTACATGTTTAAGTTCTGCAATTTCTGCAGCCAAAATCAAACTCCAAATGACCACATTAACAGGAGAGTAAAAATGCAAGAAGGGAAACTCTAATGCCTCCCTCCAGTCAACAAATACCCATAAATGATGTCAGGCTGCGACCTACACACAGAGAATGAAGTGACCAGTAAATTTTACTTTATTTTTTTGTTTAATTGGAAGCTAACAGGGCAGCAAGGCCATCTGCACCGTGTTTACAACACCATGCACTGGTTGCAATTAGAAGCTGTGGATTTAGTCATTAGTTGACTGGTTTAAACACAACTGTGTTGGCTGAAAGATGGTTGAGCTCCAGAGCAGCGGTTGCAGAGAGGGTTATTTTAGTCCAGTACTAGGAAGACTTGGGGCGAAACTGCTTGGCACACAAACCCATCTTGTAAATTCTTTGGAGAAAAACACTGACACTTTGCCTCCTGGCCCCTTCAAGTATTCCCAGAAAGCACATCTGGAGCAGTTTGCCAGCTGGGCAGCACAACATACTCAGGGGGGCAGCCCCACTAAGCCCCTTCTACTTGTTCTCTTCCCCTCTTTGGTGAAAAACCACCAAGCCAGACTGTGAGGATGGGAATGACCTGTGAGTGAGCAGCCCTGACAGCACCTCGGGGCACCACACCAGTCCCAGGGAGGGACCCACAAAACATCATGTTCTCTCTTAAAAAGAAAACCCAATCCTACAATGGGGTGGTTAAGACCATTCCTGAAAGCTGGAGACAGAGCTCCAAGGCTCTCTGGAGAGAAAGGACTAGAACTCAGCTTTCCTACAGCCTGGGTAAGAATCCCCTTCATTAGACTCACTTTTTTTTTTTAATTCTAAAAATCTGATTATTAGTATTTAACAAGACAGCAATGCATTCACAACAAAGAAAATACCCTGGATATCAGATAAATTATAGATGTAGCTAACTGGGTGCAGTAACAACTGCATTTTCTGGCAAAATTGCAGTTCTGAAAAGGAAGTCAACACTGTACAATATTCTGCACAGCCACCTTGATCCACTGAGTGTGTAGAAGGCAGGATTTTCACAACCTCTCTGCAAGATGATGAGTTCTCTTTCATTGTACTGCAACATACTCAAACTCTATGGACTGTCCTCAGCCCAAGAACCTCCTCAAAACTAAAATTAGTGTTTTAAAGTATTGTAGCTTTGCTGGCACAACCTTCTACCTCAAGCCACTGCCTGGGGCACAGTGACTGTGGATCATTATCTAGACAAATATTCCCCAGCACAAGGCAGAGAAAGCACATCAGAAAGAGGATCAGGATCCACAGACCTGGCCCAGCACCAGCTGAGGAGAAGGGGCAGATTTACAACAGCCCAAAGCTCCAATAACAGGGGTTGAAAGGCACTAAATAGGAATCAGCCCCAAACTGATCAGGGGCCATGAAGGAACATGTGGCCTCAATCATGACACCACCAGGTCTGAGAAGAAAAGCCTCTCCCTTTCCTAGGGACACTCTTGAATGACAGATTCCTTGACACAGGAGACTGCTGGGCCATGACACACAGGTAACCACCAGCCCTGGCAAAGGGCTTCCTGCTGCTCCACACTCCTGAATGGCCCTGGGCAGGACTGTACAAATAAAATCACTGCAGCACAGCCCACCCAGCGTGACACACCCCAGGGACCACAGGCCAAAGGACCCCGAGATCAGCTCAGCTGGTTAAAACTTGGCTGTAATAATGCCAAGGTCATGGGTTCAATCCCCTGTGTGGGCCATTGACTTGAGTTGGACTCGATGATCCTTGTAGGTCCCTCCCAACTCAGAATAGTCTGTGATTCTGTCTGTGATCTTTGCAAGATGCCTCTGATTCAGCTCAGACTGCACATGGCCCAGGGTTTCTGAGCTATTGTTTGATGATCCTGGAAGGTATTGCAGTGTGGGGTCCATCAGAGGCACCTGAACTGCTCACCCACCCCAAAGGGAAGGAAGGTTTCCCAGGCTGGTGTCTTTTAGCTGGCCTGGAATTTGAACAGGGTGATTTTCAGAGCTGGTTATGGTTTAAACCTTCCAGGGTTGAGCAGTTTTGGGGCTGTAACACCAACAAGGAAAATACAAGGAAAATGCCATCAATGTTTAGACAATTGTAGACAACTGGACAACTATTTGTACTATTTCAGTCAGAGCTTCAGCATCCTTGTCCACGTGGTGCTACACTAAGTAAATGCAGCATGAGGAATTCTAGTTTATGGAATCACAGAATGGTTTGTGTTGGAAGGGACCTTAAAGACCCTCTCATTCCACCCCCTGCCATGGGCAGGGACATCTCCCACCAGCCCAGGCTGCTCCAAGCCCTGTCCAGCCTGGCCTTCCAGTTCAGAGGGGCAGCACAGTTTTACAGAGTCCAATTCACTGGGATGTCTCCTCACACATCAGAAAAGGACATTTTGGCCTAATGTGCAAAAACATTATGTAAAGGTCCTTCCCCCCTTCCAGCCTTAATAGCTTTTGAAGCAACCTGGATATTTCAAAGACATTTAACAGAGCAGGAGAGATGTCTATGATAGGAAACTTGTATGAACTGTGTGAAAACAGGTAGGTGGGTAGGCAAGAAAAAGGTGATTAGTGCTTCCAGCAAGGGAAAGTTGCAAAATGGGCTTGCACTTAATGAGACATCAACGACTATTTTCCATGCTGGAAATGAGAAGTATGATGCTTTTCCCAGTGGTGAGATACTTAATTACAGTTTTGACCTTATATTCACTAAAAAAATCCACCACAGAATACCAGAGTCAATGTATTTTGCTTCTTGTTTCAACTAAATTCCATGTTTGGAATAGAGGAAGACCTTTCTGGTTAAAATAGTTAAAATGTGATGGTGATCTGAAGGTGAAAGAAATGTGCAGACAAAGGCAAGACAAGAACAGCATTTTAATTAAAAATAAATAAAAAATAAAAGGAGCACCTGCTAACTTTGATCAGATTTCCTCCCCCCCTCCTCAACCTGTAAATCCAAACAGATGGGGTGCCTCAGGTAAGAGATATCTGGCAGCATGGAAAGATCTCTTCCCACTGGTAATGAGGAGATGGATCATATTATCTCAGTAAAGTAAATATTATTTCAAGCCAAAATCTCAGTTGTATTTCATGGGGTTTTTTCCCTTCTATTTGTGAGCACATCCTGCTGGGTTCAAGGTGAAATCACTTGGCATGTTGCTGTAGGATTGATCTGCAGAAAATTATGGATTGAAGAAAAAAAACAAACCCACCCAAACCAACAGCAAAGGACCAAAGGCACAGATTTCATCTGGGTCATTGCTGCAGCCTCCAACTCATCCCTGGCACAGGGCACAGAGCTCCTGAGGCACCAGTTCCGTGTGAGGAGCTGCAAAGACAGGGAATGCCCAGGGGCTGAGGGGCAGGATCACCTTGTGCAGGAGCCCAGGAGGCTGCACAAAGCCGTCATTCACAGCACGGGAGGGCTGACATTGACAGGAACACTTTCCAAAACATTCTCAGCTGGAATTTCGGTGGAAGGTGTGACACAGCTCCAAATATTTGTTTCTTTGTTTCCATGGGAACAACAGCACAGTGGTTTAATAATAAAGCAACATCGATCCTCTGAGTTTGAGAGAGTTCCTGGATTTTTGGTTTGAGTTAAAGATTTACTTTTCCATGGGTTTCCCCTTTCCTCAATAACCAACACGTTAAATTGTTTTATTTTTTATTTATTAAGCTGTTGTTTAACGCCCTTTCAGTACTCTCAGGGGAAATCCAGAACATGAAAGACAAGTCTTGCAAAATTTATATTGTCCTGTTGCATAAGCTGAGCTCTGCACGGAGCACATCCTGAGAAGGCCACACTTTGTAGACTTGGGATATTTCATATCAGATCCTTTATATTCACAATGTTTAATTACCCTCTGTCTGTGCTATGGAGTCTTGACAGAACCTCATGGGAGGGAGCAGAGTCCAGAAGTTGGGGTGTAAAATGATGTTAGCACTTGAAGTTTTATCCTGGTTGTGAGGAGAAGGGAGGGAGTTCACAGGTGGTTATTCACACAGCTTTATTTGAAAATTGTGTTTAAACACAGTCCTCCTCCCCAGTCCATAGGAAAACTCTTCTAGAGGGTTCTGGCCAGGTGGGGGTTGGTCTCTTCTCCCAGGCACTCAGCAATAGGACAAGGGGGCACGGGGGGCTCAAGCTCTGCCAGGGGAAATTGAAGTTGGAGATGAGAAAAAACTTCTTTGCAGAGAGAGTGCTCAGGCATTGGAATGGGCTGCCCAGAGAGGGGGTGGATTCCCCATCCCTGGAGGTTTTTAAGGTGAGCTTGGCCGTGGCACTGAGTGCCATGATCTGGTAAAGGGACTGGAGTTGGCCCAAGGGTTGGACTTGATGATCTCGGAGGTCTTTTCCAACCCAATCCATTCTGTGATTCTATGGATGTGGCACTGAGTGAGAATCCACCACGTCTTGATCCAACCCTACTGTGATCACCAGCCAATGGCACGGAGTGCCACTGGCTGGTGATCACAGTGGGGTTGGACCAAGGGTTGGACTTGATGATCTCAGAGGTCTCTTCCAACCCAACTGATTCCATGATTCTATTCCAGGAAGTGCCTCTTGTAGGAGAGACTATGGGAGAGCATAAGGACAATCTCAGCACTAGTAAACACTACCCATGCCCCTGGAAAGAAATAGAGACTGACAAATGGTTGCTGACATAATGCCCGTGAGAGTGTCCAGACTCAGGGAGGCAAACCCACTCCCTGGAGCCTTCCCACCAGCCCACAGCTCCTTGTGCAATCCCCACGGCACCTGCTTGTCCTTGGCCAGGAGGGCCCAGGCAGAGCCAGGGGATGGATCCTGCTCCCCACCACAGCTGCCTGCTGTTTCCCTCTGCTCCTCCACGCCAGGAACCCCCTGGGGAGCAGTGGGGAGCAGTGGGTTCTCTCAGCCTCCCTCTGTGCCCCGTGGTCTGAAAGTGGTTACTTTTCACAAGCAGAGCCTCCCTTTTGTGTCCTGCCAAGATGCAAAGGGAAGATTTTTTTTTCACGTGGAGATGAAGAGAGGGGCGCTGGAAGAAACCCAAGAAAAGGGTGCTGGAAGAAACCTAAGCAAGAGGCAGAAATTACTAACATGGAGAGAAAGGCCCAGAACAATCAGAAGTTGGAGGGAAAACTGGGATAGACATTCCTTTGAGGAAGCAACCTGAGGATTGAGAAGTAAAGAGACATTTTCTTCTTTAGGTAAAAAAAGTTCTTTTTGGTGTTTTTACTTCAAATGAAACCTGTAACACTGAAAGGTAAATAAATCTTTCAGCAGTGTGATGGGAGTGCAAGATGTGTCTCTTCACTGTCACCCCCAGGCTGGAGCTGGCACAGTGATGTGGCCCTTGCCAAGGTGTGCAGCCACTTCAGCAGTGCTGCGGATCACGAGGCCCCGCAGCCTCCACACCAGAGCACTCTTAAGGTCACTGGGCATGATGCAACACTCATGAAATAGATAGATAGATCTAACCAGACCTGGCACTTGGACTTCATCATCAACACTGGGGGCAAACAAACCCTCTGATGCACCTGTGCTCCTTCAGCCTGTCAGGGTGGGGAGATAAGGCAGGCAGGAGCCAAACACTTGGGTCAGGGCAGTCAGGTAGACAATGCAGCACAGCCACGCTGATTAACACAAATCCAGCTTCCCCAAGCACGATGGAAAGGATAACTTCACTGAGATTGGCAATCAGTTGTGGGCAGTTTTGACATTTCCCAGCATTTAAATCTCTCCCCAGGCAGGTGACTTCACTCTGATGCCAAATAACTATCCAGGGTGCTCACAGAAAGGAGGCTCGTGTTATCTCCACCATCACACCACCAACATCAAGGAGTGGGGCAGCCCCTTCCCAGCAAGGAAAACACCCTGTGGGAACTCAAGGCCTGACCCACCTGCACTTTGTGAGAGGCAGCGCAAGATGAAAATCCCCTCCTGGATGCAAATTTCCCCCCGGATGAAAATCCCCCCTGGATGAAAATCCCCCCTGGATGAACATCCCGCAGCTTCCCGTGGCCTCCATGGGCAGCTGTGCATGCCCCTGCCTGGGATCAATGGTCCTGCTGCTTTCCAGGCACTTTGATTAAATTACAGCTGCTTTGAGAGGCTTAAATGAATTATCAAAATGAGCAGAGCAACCAAAACTATCAAACACAAGAAACCAGTAGCTGTCCTTTGAAAGGAAGAGGCTCCACAGCTACTTTGAGTCTTGGGAGAAAAGTGCTCAACTACTTGAGGGGAGAATCCAAATAAATCCTGTTTCCTTGGGGAACTCCCGTCTTGCTCTCAGCTGGCTTTTGGATCAGTCTCTATTTCAGCTCTTTCCCTGGATTTTTGGCTGAAACCCACCACCTGTGTGTTGTTTTCCCAACAGAGGAGAAACAGCTGCTTTCCCAATGCCCAAGAAGACCCAAACAGACCCAACCTGCTGCATTCCTGCCAGCCACACTGCTTTTATTTTTTTAGTTGCTTCTACCATCTATGTGAACCAATGACCAAGACCAAAAAGAAAAATAAAGTAAATAAAGTACAGAGAAGGAAAGCAAAAAAAAAAAGGCAAGAAAATCCTCTGTCAAAAAAACATTCCATGTGCCAGAAATATGAGTTGATAAGTCTTATTAATGGAATGAAGTCTAAAGCACTGATTAACTAGAAAAAAAACCACAAAAGAAACAAACAAAAAAAACCCGAATGAGAAGATATGAATTAACTCCTCTCCAACCTTTACTGAGGGCAGCAATCTCTGCAGAGGGACCACCCCCTGGGTTCCTGTCTCCCCATTACAGTCCCCAAGGGCATCTCCCCCAGCCCCAGCAAGGACCAGCCACGCTCTGAGCCACAGCCAGACAAGCCATGAGACAAGCCAAGGTAAAGGTGCTTTTTCTTCTCTTAAATATACACCACTCAACAAGGAAATTCAGACCCTTCGAGCCATTCTGAGATTTGCCTCCTGTTGACCTACATCTCCAACAGCTCCAAAACCATCTCAAAGTCTCCCAATTCCAAGGGGTCGCAATGAGGCTCCAAGTTGTTGCCTTGAGATCTCCCAAGGAAAGGCAACATTCAAGTGCCAAATACCACAGGTTTCCAGTGGTCTCCAATATCCTGAAAATATGTTATTTTTAGTATGTGGCTGGCAGAGAGAGGAAGTGTTAAATCTTGGACCAGTATCAAATCAGACTGAAAATTAGCAGCTAGAACATCCTCTCTGATTATTTATCCACTTTCCATATCCGAGTAGCCCCAGAGGGGCAGTAGCAGTGACAGTCACTGGGAAAACACCTGCTGATGGCAGGTTAGTGCACAGCATTTTCCTGGCTCTCCCCATGAAAACATCCTGGAGTTTGTTTCCTCGTTTTTGATGGGCAGGCTGCTGGTGCAAGTGGGATGGTCCATCAGGAAAGGGCCCCTCATGCTTTGCTGCAGCTCCTGCACTGCAACCCTTGTGAGGCAGCAGGAGACAAGAGGAAAACTCAGACAATCCACTCCCAGGTGCCTTTATTCTTTTCTCAGAGGTCCTTCTGGCACCAAATTGAGTTACTTGTACTTACAAACACTGTCCAAGAAGTGTGTTACAATTTGTCAGGGCTTGCAGAGGCTCCAAGGCCTTTCCTCTCAGTGTCTGCTGCAGCTTTCTAAATTAAGAAACATGACCTGCTGCAGTTTGGACAGCATTTTGATCTCCATTACACTTGGCAAGGTGCTGGGCCAGCCCCACGTAAATCACTGGAGTATCCACAGGCACCAGTGGGCGTAAAATCAGAATTGGTGCCACTCACCTGTGGGGTGGACACAGCCCTGGAGAGGGACAGGACACAGCTCTGGCATCCCATTTGTTCATTGCTAAATCAAAATTCAGAGCACTGCACTTGAAGCATTCCAAGTTTGCCCATATTGTCAGGGGGCAGCTGAGCCGATGGTTGTGAGATCCTGGGCACCATCCTCAGCACTCCCTCCACCTCCTGCACCATCCTCAGCACTCCCTGCACTTCCTGCACCATTCTCAGCACTCCCTGCATCATCCTCAGCACTCCCTGCACCTCCTGCACCATCCTCACCATCCTCAGCAACCCTGCCCCATCCTTACTAACCCCTGCACCTCCTGCCCCATCCTCACCAACCCCTGCACCTCCTACCCCATCCTCACCAACCCCTGCCCCATCCTCACCAACCCCTGCACCTCCTGCACCATGGGATGGTCTCACCAACCTGCCTCCTGCCTGTGGTGTCCAAATCTTTCCCTGTGTGCCACGTGGCTCTCTCTCTGTCACACTCCCTGCTCAGGAAGGCACCAGGCAAGGTTGGTGTGTGAGACAACACCCAGGGAGTCACAGGGCAGGGGGATCTGTGGTGCTTCACTGCAGTACAGGCACAGTCCCTTCCAAAGGACAGAACACGGGATGAGATCCTTAAAAGAAGCTGTTTGCTTAGTAGCAGTCAGTGCAAAGCCTTTGGGAACCCTTTTCCTTGGCTGCCATCTCCTCTCACCGACTGAACCAGCCAGGCTTATCACCACCATCAACCCACTCCTGCCAGCAAAGGTTTGGGTCTTGATTCTGTTGTAGCAGAGATGAAGGCTGATCTCCAGGACACATGGAACAGCCTCTGGTGAGCCACAAAGCAGCATCCCAACCCTGCTCCTTCTCCCCCAGCTCCCAGCGTGACCCCAGGCACAGTGTGAGGGGCAGGGCATTCCCAGGGCCACGGCAGGGCATTCCCAAGGCCATGGCAGGGCATTCCCAAGGCCAGGGCAGGGCATTCCCAAGGCCAGGGCAGGGCATTCCCAGGGCCACGGCAGGGCATTCCCAAGGCCATGGCAGGGCATTCCCAGGGCCACGGCAGGGCATTCCCAGGGCCACGGCAGGGCATTCCCAAGGCCAGGACAGCACAGGCAGCTGCCACACGTGCCCTGCGCCAGAGGCAGGACACAAACAGCTCCAAACTGCAGGGGGAAGCCACAGTGCTGCTAATAAGGTCAATACAAACGACATCAGCTCCTTCAGGCCAGAAGGAATGACAACCAGGACACGCCACAGAAGGATGCATGGAGAATTCACAGATGGACAGGCAATCTCAATTAAACTGTCCTCCCCTCCCATTCTCCTCTGAATTACTGCTCTAAAACCCCTCTAATTATCTAAACTCAATTAGTCTTAGAATATTTGAAGCTTCCTGTTCAGACTAATTTCTCTCTCTTTCCTCATTTGGAGTGCTTGACTTGCATTAAAGAACACTTAGTGCCTGTGGGAGGGAGAACTTTACACAGGCAGGTCAGGACATTGGGGTATTCACAATTTCCCCTCCATCCTTCCAGTGCCTGAGAAGATCATGCACTTAGTCCTTCAGATGAAATTTCAGGATCTCTGACATGCTTTTCTTTTATATACCTAAACATTTCCACTGCTGGTAGCAACTGCCATCCATCTATTGCAGCTCTTCTCACTCCTAAAGATTTCTGTGTGTGCTTTCCAAAATTATTTGCAAAGCAGTAATTTCCCATTATTGCTGTTATTACCCCTGGGAACAGAAAAACCAGCAAAAAAAGAAGATGGGTGGCCAAGCAGGCAGTAAGGCAATAGAAGGAAGTGGTTAAAAGATTCTCTCTTGTTTCAGTGATGTAACTTGGTGCAGACTGAACTTGCACATTTTCATTCAAAGGGCAGCAAGAAAATCACTGAATTCAGACTCTCCTGCTGTTTCAGCCTCTGCAGTGGTGGAGACTTCACTTTTTATTAGACCCTAGTTAGAAACCTCACTCATAAAGTTTTGTGCCCATCCTGAAGTGTGAGCATCTCGTTCTCCCTCCAAAACCTGTACAAGTATAACAAGGTGGAGGAGCCCACAGGGCCCAAACTAACACAGTTGTTGGTATCACCCCTCCAGGATTGCCTGGAAAACTTTTAATGGGCCTTTCAGTTTCACTCTTTTGATTCAATCAGATTTTTAGATGCACTTCTGCAAAATATGCACTCTGAGTTAAAATCAGATAGTTCAGTTTAGCTTAAACCTCTCCCAAAAAGCTTAAACTAATCTTAACATGTTGTTCTAAATCAATCTCCCTGTAGTTGGAGCAGGTCACTGATGCCTCACACAGACCAACCCTCTTGGAAACTGAAGCACAGACAGATTAAGTGAATTGCTCAAGATTAAATAAGAAATCTTGGGGCAAGCCAGAACTGCACCCAGTCTGAGTCCTGAGTCAGCACTTCAACCACAGAGCTGTGTCCATGAGGCACTGACTGTGCTGNCTGGGATGGGGTGGGATGGGGTGGGATGGGATGGGGTGGGATGGAATGGGGTGGGATGGAAACTGCTTCACAGGGAGCTCTGCTGGGGAGCCAGACACCTCCTCTGACCAAGGTGCAGCAGCAGGATTACCCTTTTCCTGTCTAGGAGGAAACTTCTCCCTCCAGCCCTCCACAAATATAGAATCATTCCAGCCCAGACTGGCTGGAAAACAAGAATTCCATTTTGCAACCATCTTTGAGGTTTTGCATTCAGTTTTATACTTGCATTGGGATAATACTGAAATAGAAAAGTAGACCTTTTTTTTCCACCACAGACACAAACCTTTTTCTCCCCTGTGCCTTAGAAGTGCTCTCAGTGAGAATAACACCCATCCCCTTACTCTCAGATCCCCATATCCTGCTGTCTCTTCCCTACAGAACTTTTGTCCCTGAATGAATAATGTTTCAACAGACCAGTTTCTTTCAAATTCATACATTTCTACCTAAAGTTCTGTTATTAGCCAGGCATTTTTAACTCAGCATTAGAGTGAGATTTTCTTTAGGCATATAACTAGAGGAGCAAGAGGCCAAATATCACACTAGTCCTGAACCTCAAGATGCAAATTATAATGCAAAGAATAATTTTGTGCAGTCTATAGTTGCAAATGTCTTGCAGTCTTGGTATTGTGGACTGACCCATTTGTGTTTTCAGGTCATGGTTTGGGTTTTGTTGTTGGTTTGGGTTTGTTCGGGTTTCTTCCTTTTTCTCTTTACAGCTGTTGATACACAAGGAAATGATTAAGCTTTTAATTTGTTTTCTAAGTTTTTAGGTTTCAATCTAAAACACTCTCTTCATATGAACCGTATCAGTGTTGTACCTGTTTCACCTCTTACAGGCAATCTATGCACAGAGTTGGGGAGAATAACTTGGGTTCACAGTGTTCCCACCTTCCAGCTATTGCTGAAAATGCCAGGTTGTCATTTTATCAGGGAAATTTCTGCAGTGAAAAATCTGTATAAACATCAAGTCTGGGCCTCCAGGTATGAGAAACACTTTAGCTAAAATGCAAATTATCTAAACCTGTGAAGAGTGACTATTTCAGCACCCAGCAGGGGAAGAAACCTGTGGGTAAGAGACTCCTTCCTCACCAATAAAATGTTGTGGAAAAGACTAAAGTAAAGCTAAAACTACATAAACCAAAGTTATTCTATCAGCTTGTAAAGACAGATGAGAGTCATTACATTATTTATGCACAAGAGGGTAGTGGGACAGACAGGATTAGATGATTTACCCAAGATCAAACAATGAGTCAGTGACACAGTTTTCTGCTGTCCAGTGAAAACACAGATGTACAGTAAGCTGAAAAGAATTCATCTATTCCCCATATCAAAAGGATAAAGGAGAGAGCATTCCCTCTGCTATCCAAGCTCGTGGTTCCAATAAGTGTTGATAGAACTGAACTTGGCAAGCAGGAAATGAGCTGCACTAGTCACACATGCAAAGCATTTGCTGAAAACAACAATCTTGAGTTACTCAATTATCAACAGTTTTCACTTGTCGAAGCCACAGACCCATCAAAGTCTCTCCTTGCTGCTTGCTGAGGAATGAGGAGGACACAACCCACCAGTGTCCAAGGCATGGCCCAACCCAGCAGGACATTGAGCAATGCCAGTCTTGCCCCACGTCCCCATTCAGAGCACCCAAACTGCCTTGCTGGGTTTCAGTCCACTCCAATCTGGAGGGATGGTGGGGATTTTG
This sequence comes from Sakesphorus luctuosus, assembly GCA_013396695.1. Classification (NCBI taxonomy): domain Eukaryota; kingdom Metazoa; phylum Chordata; class Aves; order Passeriformes; family Thamnophilidae; genus Sakesphorus; species Sakesphorus luctuosus. The sequence continues at coordinate 2,028,548 of VWZD01003806.1, read as the reverse complement.
GGCTTGTTCACAGCTCAGATTTTGCAGCCTGGCAGGATCAGCACGAAGAAGGAACAACCCAGCTGAAGGCCTGGAGTGGGCCATATCCTGCCATAAATATTTGCACAAAAATCCTACTGACCTCAGTGGTGGTTCTGGGTACAAAATGCTGGCAGGATGTGGTCACAGTGATCCCTCTAATAATAGGTTTTCCATTGAGATCAATGGACATTGGGCCCCATTCCATTGCCAGTGCTTGGGTTGGGGCTCTAAAGAGAGACATTGTTTTCCTGCAGCAGGGAGCACACAATTGCCAAATTTACTTCTGGCAAAGGCAGAGGTTTATTTTTAATGCTGAACAACACCAAACCCGTCTGATACTAATTAAGAGAGTGTCTTCCTTCTGCATATATTAAAGAAAAAAAATAAATCTTCCAATGTTGCTGTTGGAAAGACCCACCGAAAATATGAATATATCCATATTTCAAATCAGATATAAAGTAAGTGAAAACCACTTTTTTGTTATCTGAGTGCAATTTTAAGGTGAGTTTTGCATGGAAGAGGCAGGTACTGAGGTTTTCATGAAAGTAAAGTCGATTTACCAGAGGTGTTGAAGACCCAGGCCCCCAAATGATTTCCTCACAGGCACATTCCTAAGTCTGTGGGCAGCACCCATCCCTCCGTTTTTCCTGAGCCCATCCCTCTCTTGGTGTTCATCCCAGCTTTGATGCCTACATGTAGAAATCCTTATCTCCAGGATCCTAAAGGATGACTAAATGTTTTCCAGTGTTTTATTCATTATCTGAGTTCAACTTTAACTGATTTTAATCTTGTGGTTCTGCTATGAAGATAAGCAGCAGCCTGCCAAGGAAATAAGCATTTCACAGGTTAACAGCACAACTCCTCTAAAGAGGAAGCAGGTTTGTTTTCTGCCTTATTTTCTGGAAAATGTTAAAACAATAAAACGAGTAAGAAGCGGTGGAGAACAAGTTGTAAAGGAGCTCATTTCCTGCTCGCAGCAGCTCTGATAAATTCAGCCTTGGATGACAGGGGCTGTGGAGAGCGAGGGGAGGGCCGGCGCTTCCTGGAAAGCCAGACAGGGTAGGATTGATTCGAGACATCTCCACTGCCAGAACAGCTGGTATTGGCTAATCAGCAGCAAACGGAGCCTCCGAGCTCCAGAGCGCCGGCAGCGAGGGAGGCGCCTGAATCAAACCTTCGGCTTCCAAATGTGAAACCGAAAAAATAGCAATAAAAAAAAAAAAGCCCCTCCTCACACACCAGCCTTCCTGCAGCCAAGTGCCAAAGGAAGTGCCAGTGCCCTGAGTAACAAAGGAATCCTGGAGCGCTGCAGGCTGCGGTGCCAGCAGCACCCATGGCAGTGGGAGGCTCCGGATGCTCCGAGCGCGCCGGATGGAGCGGACAGCTCAGCGTGACTCACGGGGCAAAGGATTCCTTCAGTCCGGGAGGAATCGGGACAATGCACAGCCTGCCTGCTGTTTGTTGCCCTTTGTTGTTTTGGTGTTTTTTTTTCCCCCACTACTCCTGACTTTGAGGAGCAGCCGTTTCCTTCCTGCTGTGGGCGTGCAGCCGGCAGATGACAACTCATCGGTGGCACCGCGTGTGTGTGAGAGAGAGCGCAGGGACCACAGGGATCGGAGTCAGGCTGGACCCCCGGGGCTGAACTCTCCCAACAAACCCACAAAGCCACTGCTGTGCCCGGCTGGGACACTGCAGGGCTCCCCCCCTCGCCCTCCCCAGGGCACCCGTTCGCCCAGGTCATGTGCTTTGGGCACACACACACTCACACACACACACACACGGGGTTACTGCAAACCAACCCCACAGCACATTCAAGGCTTTGGGGAATCCTTCTCGGAAGGAGGGATGTCTGCAACTCCCGGGCCACAAGGCTTGGATGCAGGACAGGGGGTAACAGAGCTCCTTACAGCCCTCCCAAAACCTCCAGGAGCTCCTTAGGGTTACAGGCAAGGCTGCATTTGGGTCACTGACACCTCTTGCCCCAGAACGGAGAGGGGAAATGCTTCTGCTGGGCAGACCGTGGATCTGCGCTCTCATCCTGTGGGTCTTTGAACCAAGTTCTCCTCAGGCTGATGAACCACTTCAAAATTATTCTCACTGGCCCTCAGAGTTCTGGTCTCTTTGTGCACCCCAGACCTGCTTTCCAAGGAAAGTTGTCTCCTGTGGATACTCTGAATGCAGGACATTCATCCCAGCCTCCCAATACGGGACCGCCCCTGAGAAGTTGTGCAGTCCAAAGACTCAGCTCTGGTCACTGCTGTCACCTCTTGACATGCTCCTTTAGGTACGTTTTGATTTGTGCTTCTCATGTGTAGCTCTCCTGGACATGTGTGAGAGAGAAAGAGACTGAAAGCACAGCCAAAGGAAAAGTCAGGGATCCTGACAGGGATGCTCTCTCCCAGTAACATCTGAGACATCATCTTGCCCAACTTCAGTCTTCTCCCTACTTTTATCTTCCCTTTCTCCCATCAACAATCTTGATTCTCTCTCTGTTTCATCCTTCTCCATTAATCCTTTGCTTTCCATCCTTTTCTGTCCTGCCACCTTTCCACCACCAGAAATTCACTTCTAATTAATCCACATTCATGCTCCTAGCAGTCCTCTCAGCTCCTTTGACCCACCCTTGGAACTTGCTGCCCAAACACTTCCTTTTTTCTGTCCCCACTTCCCTCTCTGCACTGGAGCAGGTTTATCACTTCCAGAGGATAAACTGATACAGCATAATGTGCTCATTTTCTTCTCTGCCAGTAAGGCTCTCTCATATGCCATAAGGAAACACCTGGCTTTCCCTCTGGTCTCTTCACTGATCCACAAATGATCCTTGGTTTCTTCTCGTTCACCTTTACATCTTTTCTCCTGCTCCAGTGCTTATCTTCTCTCTCCCTACAGCACATGCTTGTGCTCATTTAAATTTCCTCTAACTCAGAAGAACCCAAATCCATTCTTTGCCCATCTCTGCCTGTTTCAGCACTGCCCACTCTGTTTCCCCCTCTTCCTTTTATGTCTGAGATCAGTGGGCTCACCATTTCCAACACCTGGATTTCTCCTCCTCCAGGTTCATGCCAGACTCTGCTCAGTTCACCTCCTGCTCCTTCTTTCCACCAAAATCCCTCTTCCCTCAGTTTCCAAAGGCATTTACTGAAGTTTCAAATCAATACTCTATTTTTTTTCTGTCTGTGGTTTGTCAGCCAACTTCAGCACTTCCAATCGAGCTCTTTTGGAATTCCTGTCATCCCTTGGTTTGGACGATTCTTTTCTCTAATGATTCCTCTTCTCCCACTCCCATCACACCTACAGATGTTCTAACAAGGATCATCTACCAGCTTTCCATGACCCACATTTCATGAGCCCCTCAGTTTCCTACACAGAAAGCACAAGAAGCAAAGAAATCTCATCCATGGGCATGAAAAACCTACAGCATCTCTATGCAGACTGAAATCCAAACCTTCAGCCCAAGTTCAAGCTTTACCAAATCCATGCCAAGGGCACCAGGAGGTCAGAGTTTGGCTTTTAAACAACAGGAAGGACAGTGATGTTCAAAGAAGAGAATCACCAGCTTGAAAACAACCTTCTACCATTCCCAGTGTGTATTACTGGCCATAGAATCATAGAATCAATTGGGCTGGAAAAGACCTCCGAGATCATCAAGTCCAACCCTTGGCCATGTTCCTAACTGGTTACATCTTCATCCACAGAGGAACTTCCAGAAGTAGAGTGTCCTCAGAGGGGCTGCAAAGGCTGCACTGACCCTCTACCTCCACTCTCACCTCTTCCATTAACAGAAGGGCTTGCAGCTCACACTGCTCTTTGCACTTGTGTTTATCATCCCAACCACCACCGGCACCAGCAGCAAGTTAAGGTGTTCACTGTGGGAGAGGCTGAAAGGCACAGTCCTGGTTCTGTCTCCCACACGTGGCTAGCGGGGTGTGAGCACTGATAAACTCCTGGCTGTGCCTTCCATCCATGCCCTGAATCCCTGCAGTGGGTGAGCTGTGGGCAGGGGAGGGTTCATGATTAACTGCTCATTGCTGACAGCAACGAGGTTTGCAAATGAGTGGCTTTAATCCCCGAGAAGTGTCCCCAGTGCCCACAGTCTGTGTGGGCCCATTGTGCTCCTCCAACAGGTGTTTGGCTGCCACTGAGCAGTGCTGGGTGGGTTGGCAGGGCAGGTCACTGCATCTCTGGGGAGGGACAGGGACAGTCTGTCATCCTTCCCACACACATTGCTTTTCCTTTTGCCCAAATCATACAAAGATATCGGCTGATCAAGAATCCATCAGTCACTTATCAGTTAGAAAAGGAAAGTTAAATGCAACAGACTAAACAAACTGAGGTAAAAAGTAAATTCTTCACATCTGTATTTGCACTATGTCTGAAAATTCACAGATTTTGACCTGCCATGGGAGATAAGTCCTTGTATAACAACATCATGTAAACCATTCACATCCCCTTTCTGTGGTTTCAAGGGTATAATACTCATATCCTCAAAAGAATCACTTAACTTTATCTCCACATCCTAAAGTGATTCAGTCTTTGAAAAAAAAGAAAAAAAAAAAGAGTTGTGATCTGAGTTCTTCTGACATTTCCAAATTTCATACAAGAGGCTGAAATAGAATATTGGCGTTTACAACAAAACCACAGCATGGTAATTCCATAAACCACTCCTTTGGCTTCTAAGACCCAGTTGCCTCCAGTGGACCACCACTTCAAACCTGAACTTTGCTGACTGGCTTAACAATTTGTTCCTGCTATCATGTGACAAGTTTTTGAAGCTCACATGTGTAATGGGGCATTTGCTGCCAGTATCAAAAGAAGAAAAAAAAAATCAAAAATACAGCAGAACATGAGGTTCCAATTGTCTGAAAACCAGAAACATCTGTTGGAGTCATGAGCAGTTGATTAGTGGAGTTCATTCCCGGGGTAAGGCTCCAGTAGATCAGCTCTTGTATCTAAGCACAGGATTGTAGTCACTGGAAGCATTACAAAGAGGTACAAAGAACAGGCAGGAGAGACAGAACCCATTTCTTGGGGTGCCAGGGTCCCTGAGAGCCAAGTATAACACCGTGCTCCTCAGCACTGCTTCACGTGACACCAGCATGGAAAATCAGCAGCTGCATTTAAACCTTGCTCTTACCCACAACAGCGAAACATCTGCCAGCCTTTCAGCCATAAACCTATGCTATTTTTAAAGCTGATAACTAGAGACTGTAAAAATTCTTTTGGAAGATAAAACACAGTGTACAAGGTGTCTGTCTGAGTGTGTTTCTGACTTGCAAAGGCATCAGACCGGGCTGGGTCCAGACAACGACAAAAATATTAGTTGTTTTTTAAGGTGCTGCTTGGATTTCAACCTAAAGCTTTTCCAGCTCATTACACTAAGATAAGGATTTCCACCTTGGAGCATTTGCACAAAAAGCACAGGTTGATCAGAAATGCTAATTCAGCCCACGTGATGCTGGATGGATGGAGCTGTATGCACTATTTAATTAGGGCTGCTGTTGCAGATCTGTGCTCGTAACACCACGAGCGTTGGCAGCCAGGAGTACAAGAAACCAGCAGGAAGAGGATGTCCTTAAGGCCAAGCCTCTCCTTCATTAGCTTGAATATCTAATTGTAGGTTTACCAGGAATCTCAGCCCCAGCTCTTGTTCAATTCCTGGTGTCGGTGGCCTGACCTGACCTCCCAGTTTTCCAGTGCTCCATCTGCACCCACCTGTCACCTCATGCCTATTCCCCATCCAGGAATGGGGTACTGTTACATTAAAAATAACAACTAAAACTGGGGAGACAGCAATTTCACTTCCCCTCCTGAAGTTACTGGCTGTTTTGTCCTTACCAAAACCATAAAAATAACTTGTAAGATTGGTGGGGCTTGTGTTCAGGTACATTGTTTGATTCAACTTAATGTGCAACCTTATGATTTTGGCAAAGCACTTTTATTATGCAGAAATAAAAGGTGTCCCCCCTTTATCAGGGAGGACAAACTTAGCCAAACTTCCTGCTTACCTAAGGAAAAGGCATTTTCTGAGGGATATCAAGGACTTGAGCTGTTTTCAGTCTAGCCCAGAGCAAAAGAATCTCTTCACATTTTTAAAGTAAAAATTGTATTTGACTGTACAAATTATTATCACATGTCCCTAAAAGAAATTGTTCCCATCTGAACAGATACAATATTTGTAACTATTTTTCTGCCTTTCAGAAGACACTGCACTCCCACCCCTGAAATCCCTTCCACTCTCCACTCCTCCGTCAGAACCTTTGTATCATCAAGACCCTGCTTTTCCTTACTGAGCTGATGGGCAGGAGGGGAGTTCACCTGCAAGCACCTTTGCTGAGATGCCAGTGAGAGCAGAGATGGTCACTGTGACAACCACCCTGACTGCCCTTCCCCACTGGAACACATCACGGACTCCTGACCCCGCGTGTTCCGGCGCGTGGTGTCCCCTGTGCAGGGAGCAAAGTCCAAGCACAGCCCAGCCTGGCTTCTCTAAGCACACGTGTGGATCCTCTTTGCAGTGCTCCTTCCTGAGAACTGGGCTCCAATTGTTTCATCCAGGGCCTTCTGTTGCCCCTGGTGACTTGGCCCTTCAGCTAAACCTGACTTTTCTGGATTAGGTACATTCTGTTCTTCTCCCCTCCCACACAGCCCAAGACCTTCTATGTGTGGTTTCCCATTTTATTTCTTCCATAAATCTTTTTACAGCTCCTCACAGTACACATGGACTGTCTTTTACAAATTAGCTGAACTCACTGGGTCTCAGTCAGATGGAACATGAGCCCAAACCGGGCTATATGCCTGATCAGCTAATTATTGACCTCATAAATTCAGGCCACAAGCTACTTTACCAGGAACACTTAACTTCTCTAATAGAAATAGTTTACACCTGGCTATCCTGGCATACGAGCAGATAACGCTGAGGTCCATCCCCAAAAGACCAATAGACCTGCCCTAGGTCACTCCTATCACACCCAGAGATGTTCACTCCCTTGTTGACTTTACCAGACAGGTGCCACCTTTTGTCCAGAACTGCAAGCACTTCCATGGATTGCCATTCAGATTTAATGACAGACTTTGCTACTGCAAAGACATCTCACGATACAAAAATTCCATTGCATCAGCTCCCTAATTTCATAAAGTTAACTCAAAGTTTATATCAAAGGCCTAAGTTCCCCAAATAATCGGTGCTGCTGCACCTCCAGCTCCATGATTAGGCTGACAAGTTCTCAGCAAGAACTGAGGGCTGATATGAAAGATCTCTGGTGAGCCACAACCTCACCAGAAGCCTTGGGGACTTGGATGTTGCTTTCCCTCTGCCACGATTTACAAACAATAGAAACCTCTAAATGATGTGCTGGTTGTGAGTGACTGTGGGACAGCTCTGGGACAGCTGTGGGACTCTGTCAGAGCAGAAGGATATGGAAGTGGAAGACACAGCTCAGTCCCTTCACATCACCCACTGTGCACACTCATGGATTGTGGTCCCTGCACAGTCATTAATTCCACAGCTCCAGAAAACACACAGCCTGGGATCAGCCACGATCTGGGGATTGATCTCATCGTTGGGCTGACGAAGGATAAATACCACCAGCACCCAACTGCCCTCTGTGCCTAGGAAGGGATGGAAACAGCTCCAGTCAGGACACTTTGGATGAGGCAGAACAGCATGAAGGGGCACCAGGAAAGCCTCTGGGAGCCCCGGAGTACACGAAGCACACAGAGCAGAGCAGGGACTGCCTGGTTTCGGTGTCTGTATCCGTTATGAGTAAGTCAGTGGTGCCCTGACAAGAAGGCCCGAGGAGCCCGGGGAGTGGCAGCACTTTGGCACAGCCAGAGCGGGCACAGATGCCGGTGCAGGGTTTCCTCTGGGAGAGGCTGGAGTGTGAGCCAGGGCAGGAGGTTCCTGTGCCACTGTGAGACGGGATCCAGGCTCTGCCAGAGCCGGGTGACTCATGGCAGGGGCGGGAAGGCAAGACTTGGCAACCTGGGCTGTCTCACTCTCACACAGCAGCAGGTTTTGTTCTCCACGGGATAACCCAAGGCCCACGTGGCACGTGGCCAGGCTCTTCAGCACAGGCCTGCAGTCCCCCTCTGGCCACGCTCCTAACAGCAATGGGCTGTGTCACAATCCATGTGGCAAACAGGGCTTGGCACATCCCAATCCTGCCCTGCTCCAGCTGCCCAAGCAGTGGTGGAAAGCAGCACAGGAGTGATGCTGGTGGGGCCGAGAGTCTCCTGCTCCTTCCCCCTGCAGCAGTGGTGGAATGTGGGGGTGACAGTGTGTGTGTGTGTGTATCTCTTAAGGTCTGAGGTGATTGATGAGTGCATCCTTAAGGACAAGAGAACCACCTGTAGAGTGTGGATGCCTTGTAACTGGTAGAATCTTCCCATGTATGTGAGGTGAACTGCTGACCAATAGTGTACTGGCATGTTATATGCCGGAGCAGATAAAACTGAAGCTGTCACTAAAAATAAAGTCCTTTGTCTTCGGAGTAGCCTTCTGATCCCACTGCAGCCTGAGTTGTCTCTGCCTCCTCTGACCGCCGCTGAGCTGATCTACATTACCCCAACAAAGGGTGACCCCAACAGTGGAAAGCAGCACAGGAGTGATGCTGGTGGGGCCGAGAGTCTCCTGCTCCTTCCCCCTGCAGCAGTGGGACCTGCCAAGCCCCAGGAGCAGAATCTGCCTGGGACAGGGACAGGACGCCACCCCCACAGGGAAACCAGGGCTGTGATTCACCAGGGGAACCACTTCCCTTGGGACAGAGGTAATGGCTCCCATTTCCTGCTCTCTGCCCTACCCGATTTTTAAGGTTCCCATGCTCACCACAAGAATCCCACAGCTTACACAACAGCTGCTGCAGTTTCCAGCCCAGCACCTCGGGGGGTTGCTGGTCAGTACCTCTAAAGCTGGGCTGTGCCCACCAGTGATGAGAGCCCCAGGAAATGCCACCTTCCCTTTGGTAAACTCCTTCAGGATCACCATACGATGTTCTTGGGGCTCATGAAAAAAACTCGGGCCCTATGAGTTGTATTAAGCCCTCTGACACTATCACAGAGGAATCACAGAATCCCAGACTATTCTGAGTTGGAAGGGACCCACAAGGATCATCGAGTCCAACTCTTAAGTCAATGGCCCATACAGGGGATTGAACCCACGACCTTGGCATTATTACAACCATGTTTTATTTACTGCTTTGCCCCTTGCAAGGCAAATGACACATAAACTGTACAACCTGGGGAACACAGAGAAGACATCTCACATATTAGTATCGTCCATCAAGCCCAAATGAATCCCAAAGTCATGATATTTAAAACAGCCTGATCATACATTGCTACGTTTTTGGCAGGCCAGATCAAATGTTTCCAATGAAATCTTTTTAAAAAGTGGGTAATACACATGTGGTCTGGTTCCTGTGACACAACGAACACCAGGACGTGTGGCTGGCGCTGTCTTGAGTGCAAAGGGGTTGAGTAACCATGTTCAAAGGATGACGTGACATTTCACTTCAGTGGGACTGGCTGTGTGATTAGACTTTAGCAGGTGACAGTGCCCAGTGTCAAAGTCTTTTCTGGAAAGCAAGCATCTCAAAAAAGGTTCAAAGTGTGAAACCCTAAAAGGAGATAAAAAGTAGCATTAACCATTTTTACAAACCACAAGATGATAGGATAATTCATGTTGAAAGGGACCCCAGAAGGACATGCAGTTCTACCTGCTGCTCACAGCAGAGTCAGCTGTGAGGTCAGAGCAGGTCATTCGGGCTCTGACTGGCCCATTTGCCTTTAGGATGCGTATTGCAAGCACTGAAGCGTTTGGGGGTTGCATTAAAACAGAACGATTTGCACTTAGTGAAAAAGAAATGAGTACAGCCTACAAAATGTCAGTGATTCGATCCACAGACTGCCAGGAGTGAATTAACAGCACAGGTTTCCCCAGTACTGACTCTGATTTCCAACACGCTCTGCTAAAGCAATGAGCAAGCTGAGCTCTGGTGGTCAATTCTCTAAATTCCCTAAGTCTGTGTGCACAAGTGGCAGTGACATTGGAGCCTGAGACACGTGGGTTTGTACTGTTTACATCGAAACACACTTAGTAGGAAGGTGTATTTGCTTCCTGACCAAATACACCAACAGTAAAATGTTGGCTTTATATAAACTACCTGCAGAGCCCATCCCGGGAAGTAACGAGCCATTCATTAAAGATTCCTTAGATTCTTAGTGACGTTTGCTGATAAAGGTCCCTTTTACAAACACAGATGACATTTGATATGCAGGGGTTTAACAACATTAGCTTGTTCTAAAGTGTGTTTTAACTCCTGTTATCAGAACGGGAGCTGAATTCCTCCCATGGTTGAAGGGCAAATTCAGATTCCTTTAGTCACCTTTTTCCATAACAAGTCTCACTGAATTAACTGAAGATTGATGATCAGAGAATGAACAAAGGGCTGAGCCTGCACACAGGGCTAACACAGGGGTTACCATCACACAGTGGGGCTTCAGGACACCTCTGTGATGGGAAGAGCACTAAGTTTTCTAAATTTCACTTTCAAATCACAATTTTTCACTGTTTTCCCAGTGTGGTTAAAGCAGCGAAACCTTCTGAGGCAGGTAGGTTTATATTTCCTGAATTCTGCAATTTGATTTAATTCACATACTGGAAGGACACCGTGTCCTTGATTTCACTATTACAAAGGATTGCAGTTGGAATAGTCTATAAAAAAATACCAACATCACTGAATTTGCCCTGCTACAAATTTGTACAAAAACAAGGACTTGTGAGAGCTGCAGCATTTTGGACTAAGAAAAGCAACACAATCACAGGTTGAGAATGGCACTGCTGAGCATGAGATGGGGCTGTTGACTCAGACTGACAGTGCTTTGGGTGTATTCAAGTGCTTTGTGTACACAGAGAATTTTCACGGAATGGTTTGGGTTGGAAGGGGCCTTAAAGCTCATCTCATTCCCCCCCCTGCCATGGGCAGGGACACCTCCCACTGTCCCAGGTTGCTCCAAGCCCTGTCCAACCTGGCCTGGGACACTCCCAGGGATGGGACAGCCACAGCTTCTCTGGGCACCTGTGCCAGGGCCTGCCCACCCTCACAGGGAAGAAATTCTTTAGGAAATCTAAACCACCCTCTTTCAGTTTAACACCATTTCCCTTTGTCATGTCACTCCATGCCTTGTCCCAAGTCCCTCTCCAGCTCTCCTGGAGCCCCTTTAGGCACGGGAAGGAGTTCTCAGGTGTCCCTGGAGCCTTCTCTCCTCCAGGTGAACCCCCATCTCTCCCAGCCTGGCTCCAGAGCAAAGGGGCTCCAGCCCTCAAAGCATCTTCTTGGCCTCCTCTGGATTCACTTCAACAGGTCCTTCTTATGGTGGTGGCCCCAGGGCTGGATGTGGCACCTCAGGTGAGGTCTCACAAGAGCAGAGTCAGGGGGAGAACCAGCCCAGACCTTCACAGTTTAGCCTGCTTCAATGACAGAGTACAGAAAACAAGCAATGTTGTCTTTCACTTGAAAAACTCCATGTGGGCACTTTCTTAATTCAGAATAACTGCTGTCCTTTTGGCAGCCCTCCCACTGCCATTTCATGTGTGTGTCTTCCCAAAAACAAACACCTTCCAAAGCTCTGGGTCACAAAACATGGCACACAGTGGATGTTGGGACCACAACCAGAAATATCAAGAGGAAGAACTTCTTTAGTGAGTGGCATTCCCCATATCCCTTTAGCATAACCTTTACCCCCTGCCTTGTTTGGCAGAGGCAGGAACATCCCTTTTCCAGTCAGGGTTTTGTTAAACGATTCTCTGCTATATTTAGTGTCCAAAATCTATAGCTGTAAATGCTCCTCCTAAATTATCAAATTCCATAGACGTGTGTCATCTCCTGCCTTATGGTACCAGAGTGTCTATCACCCTCTTCCTTATTGCCTGATCAACGATTCTCTCTAATTACCCTCTTCCTTATTGCCTATTTCTTCCTAAATATCTCCTTTACTATGATTCCACCATGTGAATAACTTGTTTTACCATTTTACATGACAGATATTTAAGAAACCAGCAGTATAAAAACAACATTAGAAAATATAGATCTGATCCCAGCTACCAATGTGTATTAAATGAGTGCATGGCAATGTCTCCCTTTTTTTTTTAATCTATAAATTAATCAGTACTGTTAACCCCACCTACTAAATCCACAGCACACACCTAGCACTGGGACAAAAGGAGCTAGAAAACACCTTAGAAACTCAGACAAAAAAAGATAGGGATGGCATGCCAGGTTCATAAAGAGCAGCAGCAGCATTAACTGCAGGACCCAGGTTTGCAAAAACAATAGTGCTGCTGACTTCCTTCTGCACCTGTGACCCTGCTCGTCGTGGCCTCATTGCCTGCTGGAAACCTGGCAAAAGACAAGAGAGGAGATATTAGGGAGCCAGAGCTACATCCTGAGAGAGGCCATAAAGTCCAAAGGTTGAGCAGGATTGCCAGGAGCAGCCTGATAGCCGAAGGAAGCGCCTGGCCCTGAGCAGACAAAGTGCTGTGCCCGAGTACAGCGTGTTCGGATCCGAGAGCTGCACCCCAACGTCTCGCACGCTCCGTCCAGGGCCTCTTCCCAAACAGCCCCCTTGGAGAAGAATTATTTTAAGCCCCTTTCTGAAATGAGCATGTGACTCCTCACTGCCAGAATTTCACAGATCTTAAATTTAAAAACCACTCCTCTTTATTTTTTCCAATTAAGCCAGGATGATTTGTTGATTTAATAAAAGAGAAAACATCTCGTGTAAATCCCCTTCTGAATTAGCATATTCAAGCCTTTCCAAAATCTGGCTCCAGTAAAGAACTTGTCCTTAAAAATCTACCAGACTGTAACTAAGCTTGTAACTTGGCACGTGAAATAAATAAGCCAATAATCAGAACCTTCAGAAATTTTCAATTAGACCTGTAAAAATATCTAATAAAATATCCAGCATTTTGAAGGGGTTTTATTCAGGAGAGTGCAGCAGCTTTGGTTTCACATTAGGAAGAGCACAGGGCATTAATAACTACATTTCCCCCTCCTCTTTCCTCCCTACCACTCAGTCAGTGACAGGAGCACGTTTTGTGGAGCCAGACTGTGAATCTGAGCAGAAACCTCCTCTCACAACTGAACCCAAGAACTCAGCACGGCCCCACAGAGAACTGAGCGAGCACAGGCAGGACTGGCAGCCAGGGGAGGGAGGAGAAACGACATGGATTGCTTTGAGCTCATGTTGCTGCTGAGGACTTTCTATTATAAAACCATAACCTAATATGCTTTCAAGACCACGGCTCTGCACAGTTCACACTGAGCTGTGCGGGATCCCGCAGGGATCCATCCCGGCACGGAGCGCCTCTTGCACTTTGCGTTAAACCCCGAGCAAGAGGAGGGAGAGCCCCAGCAGTGCCTGAAGTTCCCGGAGGAGCCACACTCTGTGAGGCTCTGCCCTGGGCTGCGCTCCCGGGACGGAGCGCCCTGCGGGAAGCGGCACCAGGAACTGCCTTTTTAGGGCTGTGGCTGAGCCGAGCCGGGAAGCGGCGGGGCAGGAGCTCGCTGGCCTTATAAGGACACAGCCAGGTGTTTCCCAGCCGGCACAGCCAGGTGAGGCGAGGCAGAGCATCCCAGGGCATCCCAGGGCACCCCAGAGCACCCCAGGGCACCCCAGGGCACCCCAGAGCATCCCAGGGCTCCCTGGGATCTCCCGTTGCCCACGGGGACCTGTGGCCGCTCCACACCTGCAGCTCCTGAGCATTTCAAATAGGCTCATTAGGAGACAGAGCGGCTTGATTAATTAATCGAAACATCGTTGTCAGCTCTGCAAAGGCAGATGGTTTGGGGGTGAACTGTGCTGGGTGTTAATGTGACATTTTGAGGCCTTCATGGCAACATTGCGGAGCAGCACAAGGCTCTAGTGTCAGGCACCTTTTCAGCTGCCTACGTAACAGGGCAGGTTTCCAGAGGTGAGGAGCAACTGGATTCTCCAAAGGCTTTGACATTCCAGCCCTCAGACACTCAGCTGTTTGATTAAGCCAGTACTGGGAACCACACGTGGCTAAGACTCCTCCCCAGCTGCCTAAAAATTAATGTTGCTTGACGGAAAAGAGAAAATCCTTCAGCCTCATTCTGTTTAAGTGGCATTTCTTTTGATTGCCTGTTTTATTTTTCTGGGGAGCAAAAGAAACTAAAGCACTTCAGGCCAAATCCATCTATATAGGATATATATATGTAAGCACCCCTGGACATGAACTGTCCCAAAGTGTTGCACTTTTTTCTTTCCTGACTTTACTTATTAGAAGTAAAAAGAGGAGGCTCTGACTAAAACAGGAAAAAAGTTCCTTTTCTCTTCAGCAATATCAATTTTAAAATTTGATTTTCAAATCTTTCTCAGAAATTTGCCCCCAAAATGGAGTGTACCTGAATATTTTTGGGGGGGAGGAAAGAAAAGTGATTTCCCTTTGGATCTGGTTAAAAAAACTCCAACAATTTACAATGTAACATTAAAATGGACACTGCCTATGCAGGAATAATCCAGCTTCCCAGTTCTGAATATGAAATGGCACACTGAAATTCAAAGAGTTGCCCAGACATTTCACTAACTTGGTTTCTTGAGGTTAAACTTTGATAACTGCCTGCCTGGAGATGCTGGAAAATGTGGGTTTCACTGAAAAGAGCGACTTTGAACCTAAAGATGTGAGAATGGCTCAACAGTTTTGATCTGTACCACTTTTTAAATCCCCAGATAAGTGTGTGCTCTACATCACAAACTACTGGCATCGTTAGTGCCTTCAGGTAACAATTGCAGCAGGGAGACCAAAACTTGGATTAATCTTGGCACATCACACTCAAAACACACTGGCAAGAAAACATGGGGGAAGTACTAATTCCCCTGGTAATCACAGGGCATCCACTGCTAGGATTTCTCCATCAGGAGAAAGGAGGCCACAGACAACATGAAAAATTAAATGTAATACCTGAAAAATATCCAGCTACATGACAAACTTACTCAGTCTGAGCTCAGACATGTGTAGGACTTTCTCCAATTGTTCCTGGGCTGGGATTACATTTCCACAGCTCCAAAGGAGCACCAGGGCAAGGCTACTTTCATAAAAGGAATAAAAGCTTTGACAGCAGGTTTCATATTGTAAATTCTTCCTTTAAAAGAATTTGCTTGGAAAGCAGTTCAGCTGCCAGGAAGGGAGAAAAGCAGGGAAACTGTTCCCTTTTAAAAGTAATGAGTGTGCTCAGGTACAGGAGGCATCACTCCAGAACCAGGGAGTGCTGGCTCATTAGGAGCAATTAAAAAAAAACTCTGAGGGGATTTTAAAAACAACAACTTCCCAAAACAAAACATGCATATGTGCCACGTGAATTTGTTTATGCAGCTGTAATGAGTGATGAAATCCATTTATGAGCTGAAGTCACAAGATTCTAAGCAGGTCTTTGTTTAATCTGGGTAAGTCATGACATTTCCCTACGACTTACAATAACGTGATTGGGATCAACATTTTCAACTTTACACACCTGGGTTTTAACACTGCCCACCGACTGCATCCCCCTCTGCTTCACTGGAGACAGGGCAGTGTTTGGGAGGCACCCCTTGGACCAAGCACCCTAAAAACAGGCAGAGAAGCCTGGGTTTAGTTGAACACCCACCTGCAGTCCCAGAATTCTGCACACAGTCGGCAACTCTTACTCAAAATGAGACTCTGCCCAGCCTACAAAGAGCGTAAATAAAAATCAATGAGACCATTAGTGGGATGAACACTTAGAGCATCAGCCCTCCCATAACCACAGAGTCTGCCCAGATGGATGCCCTTAAAAGACTTTCAGGAGGTTTGCTCTAGACAGTGGCTTTCCTTCCAGCATGTTGCTGTGACTTGGGGGAATAAAATGAAGATAAAAGCAGCTGTTCCTGCTCACATTAGTGCAGCATTAGTGCCCTCGGTAGCAAAGGTAGGACAGAGCACGCAGGGGGGAGGGAAAAAAGATTCAACACAAATAACTATTAAGTTACATGTTTTGTGTATTTATAAACTGTGCTAGGCTTTAGATGTATTATTGTATAGCTTTAACATCAGTAATCCCACATATAAATCGAGACCACGCTTTTACCTTTGATATTAAGGAGAAGAAAAAGGGAATAAAACAAAGGCATTTGTCACTGCTGCTTTTGCCATTACACTGCTATGAGCTTGGCCAACAGCTCTGATGTGTTGTGAGGATCAGATCAAAACTAAATGAATCCAGGTCCACCAGTAATACAGAGTGATTTTTAATAGTTTTTTTAAGAAGGGGAATAAGTGCAGACTCCTGGGCTGAAGGAGAATTTGATGTACCTCAGGCACAAGGGCAGGACACCCCAGAAACAGATAAATTCTCTTGGCCTGAGGGTGTGAGGGGGAGTGTTGCTCCCTCCACCCCTCTCCATCCAGCCTCTCGGGTCTGGATCATTCTCCTCCTGCTCTCCAGGGCCCCAAATGAGCCAGGACCACAGGTGGGTTTCCAGGGTGTCAGCAAACTGAGGCAAAGGATAATGCAAGGAACTCCCACCCAGAAGTGAGGTGTTGTTCCTTGTTTTCCTCCAAGCAGCCTGTTTTTATACACAAAAGCATAAAGCACAAGACAGTTTCTGCAGCAGCTTGGACCCAAACTCAGGAAGGCTCTGACATGGCCAAAGCCAAATCTGAACAACCAGCAAAGTCTGTGCATCTCCACCTGGCACCAACACTTTGCATTTTTTATTATTATTTTTGTTGATCCAGGAAAATAATAGGCACTATTGCCTCATAAATTGATACATGCCAGCTTATATTTATGGGAAAATAAACTCAGATGTTATCTTTCTACCTAAACTCTAAGTCTATAAGAAAATTATTTTGTATTTCTTCATTTCTAAAGTCCTGTTATTTCCCTTTAGGTTTTTGGGATCTCCTATACCAGAATCCAGAAAGAAAGTGGCTGTAACCACTGAAGTCAGAATAACAACTAAAAACATGTATCAGTAAAGAACACTATTTAATAAGTGAGCCCAATGAACTAAACCCAGATGAAAAGCTCTGAAAAGGTATATTAAAATAAACAACTGAGAGTGTTAAGTAAACAGTTCCCTTACTGGATCTGCTATAACTGACTAAAACTTTTCTTCCTCTTTCCACATTAAAGGAGAGCCCAAACCCCACATTTTGCATATTTTATTTGTTCAAACCTTTTCTAACCTGGTTCCCAGGGCAGAGCAAGTCTAAAAAAAAACTTTAAAAAATGAATCTAACATTGTTCTAAAATAACAGAATTCGGTGGAGTGTGAACAACAGGACTGTCAATAAATGTCTGCTCTTATTTCCAGACCCAGAGTGGAATTCTAACCAATTTTTAGCCCCCAAGACTCACAATTTATTGAACCTGAGCTGGCACACCAGCTTTAGCAATCAATGTTACCCATCTCTGCCTCTCTGACAGCTTTCACCAGAGAGAGGAACTACACGCTCTGAGAAAGAAAACCACTTTTGTGATTGTTTTAAAAATCCCAGTTGAAAGTTTCTGGAAAGGTCAGGAGGCTCGGAGTTGTCGTGCTGGACACAGATTAGGGGGGCAAGGTGCTCGGGGGTGTGTGGGAAGTGCACCCTATGAGACTGATACACACCACTGTGTATGTGGTACAATTATATCTTATCTCCCTTGCCCTGCAACCAAAATAAACCTTTCCGTGGAAGGCTCGGAGTCTGCTTCTGTTGTCTTTAAGCACACACCCCTCGGGGTGGCGACCCGAGACACACCACACGCCTTTTACCTCATGTAAGGCAAAATCAAAACAAATATAATCAGTATTTTTCCTTTTAGGACTCTCGCTGGGGCTCTTTGATGTGTTTTCCCTAATCGTTTTCTCTTTTTAATCATCGCACTCAGGGGTTTCTCTGAGCTTATAATAATTCAGGTTTTATGTAACCTCTTCCAGGCGGGCGCCTTCCCAAGCTCCCAACACAGCAACTGCGGTAACAGGACACAGCAACACTACACCCAGGAATACCTTGGCCAAATGAAACCAAAAGGGAAATTTAGATGAGTACATTCTGCTTAGGTTGGAATTTTGGCTCAGACACAAGAGTTCACACTCCTGGTCTTGCAAAAAGAAGCTCTGATGGAGATACTGAAAATGAAAGTATCTCTTGTACTTCAAAGCTGAAAATACGGAGGCTTCTACAACGTGTTTTTCTGCTCTGGGAAATTTTACTTACCTATGGGCAGCTGTGAAGGGGAAACCCTCGGCCCTGCAGGTTGGCTGTGGGTTTACCACTCACTGTGACTGGCCCTGAGACTCCACCAGTATGATTTACTGCCATAAAACGAATTAAATTTCTAATTTCCATCTGGCTGCTTGCCAATTTTTCTTTGTCTTAGGAGCAATTATTCACATTTACACTTTATCTTGACTCTCTTTAGCAGTATGCCCATTTACACAGAGAATCCTTAAACTGATTACCACATTCTTTTCCATTTTACCGAAGGGGTATATCACAGAATCCCAGACTATTCTGAGTTGGAAGGGACCCACAAGGATCATCGAGTCCAACTCTTAAGACAATGACCGACACAGGGGATTGAACCCATGACCTTGGCATTATTACAACCAAGTTCTAACCAACTGAGCTAATCCCTGTCCTACAGTTCTAAAATTTTCTGGACCACTATTAATAAAACGCCTAAGTTTAAACCAGGCACTACATAAAAAACTGCATAACTGGAACACCTATAAAACGTCCTGTAAACAGCTGCCCCACATCTGAGCTGCCAGTAGATTCATGAGGTTTTAGAGTTCATTTATCAGTGAAGAATTACTGATATCACTGATACCCGTTTGTGCTGTTGTCTGTCAGGACACGGAGGAAGCAGGAGCTGGGACAAGAAATGGAAACATTTCCTTCACGTGGGAAGGTGCCCTGCTAAGAAACTGCTTATTGAACCTGACAGTGGGTGTATAAACAACATCAGAGGGAGTGCTCACACATGTACTCCCAACAAAGGGGAGGACGAGGCGATAAAAGTCAGAGCCATTACAAGACAAATACCAACTAAAGACACTGTTTCTAATCTCCAGAATGCTAAAATATTTTTGAGAGCTCCCAGTGTTTATGGGAGGAAGGGAGGGAGAGAAGGGGTTAGGGGAGCAGTTAGCTCTGCTGACACGTTTCTTAGGGTTTTTATCACCTTCTGTGGGAAAATCATTCAAGAGAAAAACAAAGGAGAGAATTTTGAAACTATCAGAGAAACACTTGCTAAAAAGTAGCTTGCCCTTTGTAAAACTTCCCAGGAGGCCTGAAAAAGCACCCTGAGCATGCCCTTTACCACCCAGCTTTGCATATGAAATAGTTTGTTTCAGAAACAGCTGTGTACTTTTACCAGGGGGGTTATTCCTGTCAATTGTCCCCTGATTACTGATCTGTGAGAAGCAAGCGAAGGAGCCAAAGCTACCACGAAGATATAAGCACAACTATTGAAGTCCATGGGATTTTCAACATCCCCCTCCTTACTCCAAAACTAACCCTTGAGTGAACGCTGCCATAAAGATTTCCTTTATTAGGCCACCTGGAAAGCATCAGCACTCTGAGCAGAAAACTGCTGTGGTTCATTCGAGCTTCCCTTAAATCGCGGTGTGGCTGTGCATTACCATTTCCCAGAAAGGTGTGTTGCTGGCTCACACCCCTATCGAAGGCAGAGCAGACAGGCTGTCGGGACGTGCAGCGGCTCAGATAGGCTGGGCTGTTGCAATGCTGTTGCAATCCCGAGCACAAAACACAGCGTTAACACAGGCATGTGCTCCCACACCCTCCCTCCCCGGGCCTCGCATTAACTCCGTGACACCCCGCGAGGCTCCGGCGGTATTTACACAACACCCAGCGCCGGGACGAGCCTTTGTTCGGCTGCGATGCTGACAGAGCTTCCGAAGCGCGACCCGCCACGGGGAAGGTGTATTCAGCATCAAGTGAGCATGAATGAAAAGTTTGGAGAGGTGCCGCAGCGCAATTCCCTCAGCCAGGAGCTGTTGGGATGAACTGGGGAGGAGGAGAGCACTGCCTGGCACTCCCAGGGTGGTTCCGCCAGGACTTTAATCCGGGATATTGCGGTGACACCCTGAAAAGAGGCAAATTCCGCTCTCCAGCCGTTCAGGGGTTTGGCTGGAATGGATGTGAAGTGTGTTTGCCCACGCCCTTCACGTCGCGGCTGTGTCAGCGCCGGGCAGGGACAGCGTGGGAGCCGGAAAAGGCAGGACTGTCCCGTGTCAGCAGGGCCGGCGGAGCTCTCGGGGCACCGACGTCATTCCAGGCCGTGCGGAGCTGCATCTGCTCAGGGCTTCGCCTTAAAAAGGATTGCAATATGGGACAGCATCCCAAACCTCAGAACAAAGGCTCAGGTGCAGATTTACTGCGTGGAAGTGTCCCAGGGGGTGCAGGCTTTCCCTCCCCAGGAATAGCAGTGCCCTCCCTCTTCCCCGAGGGCTGCACACACCAGGAGAGTTCCTGTGATTCACCTGGATTAAGAACCAAGGCTTGCTTTTTAGAGAAATGATTTGTGGGAATCTGGAGAGGTGCTGGTGGCTGTGCCCCTGTGGGTGCTGCCATGGAATTCTTCCTCCTGCACTGCGTTTGTGACATGAACAACTCCCCGTCCCTGTCAGAGCCTCTCTAAGCACAGACTGGAAATGTAAGGAAAACAAAACAACCCCCCAGAAAAGCAGGCCTGTAGCAACTGCAGGATGCTTGGTCAGAAATGTAAAAGAGTGACCAGAGAGTGAAGCTGGCATAAATCTGAGTGCCAGTATTTGCTCCACGCAGTCCTGGGTTAGGTTCAAAATGCATTACAAGGCTGACGACACAATAAAAATGTCAATGATTAATATCCTAAAAGCAAATGAGGGCAGTAACAAGTATTTTATGCCAACAAGGTAATCCTAAATCTTCTTCCAGATAAAAATCCATTCCTTCTCCATACTTTTTCCTTAATGCAACTTAGAAATAAAAACAGTTCCTACCACTTGTCCAGCATTTATTCCCCCCAGGTCTTTGTGCTCTACTAGGACTTCAGTCTCATTATGTTAATTTTACACGCAGGGAAATCTAGCTACAAAGATGTAAAAAGTGATTAAGGATCATTCAGCAGGGAGGCAAAAGCAGGGAGGAGTGCACTTCTACCCCATCTGAGTTTATCCTGCCCTCCTGTTTTTCCTCTACTGGTATACAGAAAATAAAATTATTTCTTACTGGACTCACAAGATTACATTAAAGAGGTGACCAAATTTTTTGCCAAGCTTTTTAAGTTCTCTTCATTTTCTTGAAGGGAAATACATTCCCCCCCCAGTACTGCTACAGGGTTAGGTAAATACCCTGCTGCCCAATGACATAAATGTGAAATACACCACTGTCCTGATTAACATTTGTGTAATAACCCAGGGCTGAAATGGGCTCTCACTGCTCTGACCTCAGATCTCTGCCATGAATGCCTATTTGCAGCACCTGGCAAAGGGCTGGAAGCACCCACACCCAGAGTGCTGTGCCTGGGCTTGCAGCTCTGCCAGCCACACACCTCTTCCTACAGCAATGCATGCAAAACATCAGCACAAAACGTGCCTCTCTGCAACAAGGCTGCCCTGTGCCATTAACTCTTACAACACACGTGCTTCACCTCTCTCACATGACTTACCTGAGCCCACAGCCCTCTCCTCACCCAACAGCAGCCTGTGGAAATCTGGGCAGGCTGCAGCTGCTACCCAGCTCTCTAAATACCACACAGCCACTTCTGGAATGGCTTTCTAGTTGCTTCATAAAAAAGAAGATCTAAACTAGCCTGAATCTCAGTTCACAGCCATCGCAGCTCTTAGGCCTTTGCTGTAGTAGTGTCCATTTATCCTGAAAATTTTCCTTGATCTTATGAGCTTGTTTTTAATATATTATATATTTCATATGTTCACAACAGACTGTAAACAGTCCTGTGAGCTGCCCAGTGCATCTGCCAAAGGCACTGCTGGCTGTTCATGGATTTGCTCTGGCACACATGGGAGCAGAGCTCCTGAGCCCACTGTAAACACACCAGGATCTCAGGCAGGGATCAGTATGGATTCTGGGCTACATTTTCCTTCTCTGGTTCCTTCTGAAACAAGGGCACATACAGATATTGTGCTGGCAACTGCATATAATTTCTACCAAAGAGAAGAGGAAAGAACAGCAATTTTGAGGGGCTTGAGTATCCTGGTTCTCCTAAGGAAATCCTGAGAGGCTGCTGGGGGCAGGACTGGGACATTCCCACTCTGTGAGGGGTCAGGGCTGCCCAGACCAGGTGGAAGCAGCTACATTGTTGTGCGATACCTCAGCTGGGATTAGAGACGGGGTTGTTGTTTATTTATCAGCTGGGACTGAGGAAGAGAAGTTCTTCAGCGGCACCTTCTCCAAAACCTAAGTCTGGAACTCTGCTTGTGCTTCCAGGCACTATCCTTCCCAGGCCATGCCCTGCCCTCCCTACACTGCCTTCCTGCTCTTTGGCAACCCCAACTGCTCCCACACCCTGACTCCAACACAAATGACTGTCATCCAGAGTGAATGTTCCCATTTGAATCAGGTGAGCAGGCACTCTGTGAACTTCCCCACAGGCTCCACCACTCTAATCCCTGGGAAGGAGCAACCTGCAGGACCTACTTTCACTGTTGGATGCTTTCTCTGCTCATTGCTCCTCCCGCCAGGGCCATTACCCGAATTCACACCGGTGTCCTTACCTTTGTCACCCCCCAGCACTGCTGACATTGAGGAGCAGGGACTCACTGTCCGTGTCCAATCCTGAGCCCACGGACAGGGCAGGAAGGCCTGACTGCTCTCTGGAAATCCCTGAGCTCTGTGGTGCTTTGCATGGGCATTTTTGGGCTCACACAGCCTCGCTTCCTCCCCTTCTCCTGTTGCAAGCGTGGCTTTATCCCAGGTTGCCAGGAGCCCACTGTGCCAACAGCTGCTAAGACAGAGCAAGGTGTCGACTTTGACAGGATGCCAGACTGTTTATTAATTAAAAATCCAAGCATTCTGAGACCCTAATCAAAACTGAGCTATTTTACCTCTGAATAGTTAAATCCAGTTATTCTGAGGCTTCCAGTCACAACTGACAACCATAAATAAATCCACTTTGTTGACACTGCTGACTTTAATGCGTGTTTATGGAAATAGCCAAGTGCCACAAAGCCAACTCCAGTTCTCCACAGCGAAACCCCACCTCAGTAATGTGGGAACAAATGCAGGCTTCCAGCAGGATCTTTCTCCCCACACACAGTAAATACCTTTCCAAAGGTGTTCACCTGCCTCCCCACCACTCAGCATCAATATGCTTCTGTTTGTATGGGGGATTTTTTCCTGCTGCCAGCTCACAATGCCAAGCACAGCCGTCTGCTTCCCATATGCCACCCGTCCTCCAGTGCCTCCTCTCCTGCTCACCTTCCCTCTCTGGGCTCCCACTGTGGATCAACTGCTCCTCTGCCAGCCGCCTTGGTGTGTAGAGGATTTTTCTGACTGTAAGCTCCACAGGACAGGAACTCTGCCCATTCTCCATTTCCTGCAGCACCGGCTATGCTGTGGTATAGGAAAAATGAACACAGAGACGTTAACGGTGTGACATTTAGATTTGTAATATCCTAAACACCCTTCTAGTGGAAGTTGTCCCTGCCTGTGGAAGGAGGGGTTGGAACTGGATGATCTTTCAGGTCCCTTTCCATCCCAAACCATTCTGGGATTCTAAAAAATATGGGAAGCAAGGCCTTGGGGTTCCTTTCAGACTCATCTTTAGACAATGTCAACTTCACTTTGCTCAGAATTTTGATCAGGAATTATAAAATACATAAAGTTGTTTGAATAAAAAAAATATGGTTCATTACTTGTTTGAAAATATATTTCTGAGCATTTGCAGTGACCACTGGAATCCTCTATAAAGCCATCTGGGAATGGGAGGCACAACAGGGAGAAGTCTGGCATTGGGTGATGAGATCCTCCTATCCACTTTAGAGACAACCCTATCACAGCTTTCATTCATGTGCTGCTGCACAGAAACATCCAGGGTTTGAAGTGCTCAGGGAGCATTCTTAGGAAAATATAAAATGTTTTTAGTGGTTCCTCCCTCACTTCTGCAGCCTTTCTGTGTTTACAGCATTGCTGTCCTGCCCCAGAGGTCGCCCAACAGGTCTTGCAAAGTCTCCTCACTTTGCCCCACCTCCATCATCCACAATCTTGTCTCTGTAACCTACTCATTTTCCTCCATTCCACAAACTATTAGTTTCAAAGAAATTCAGAGATTAATTAAAATGATTGGTGGGATGAGTAGGTGAGGGGGACAGGCTAAAGGGCTTGACAAGAAGAAAGATGAAAAGGGCTGAATGCGTATGGCTTGGTTATGCGATGACTAATGGAGGGTGGAGGAGATGGACACGATATTCATTTACAAGTGCCTGTGGTTCTGAGGAGCATTTTTCATGTGCAAAGTGCAGACTGGCTCAGGACAAGCTTGTGGTCTCCCTGTAGAGCTCTGGTTCCAGGGTCCTCCATGTCAAGCTGTGGGTGCCACTCTCCCCCCAGCCTGTGCATTCCCACCCCTCCGTTGTACCCTCAGACTGATTTACTTATTTTTATTCCAGCCAGACTCAGTTCCTGGATCTCCCCCTGGCCACGTGAGTCCTGCTGGGAGCAAAGAGCAAGAGGAGAGGCCACGGAAGCTGGGGGTGGATGAGGTGGCACCTCCTGGCCACACCTGCAGACTTGGGTGGACTTGAACCGGCTGCGCAAACACACCTTGAGGAACAGGGAAGGAACTGGGAGCAGCAGGACATGGCAATTATTCTACTTCCACTTGGCTTAAGGAAACTCTGTTCCTTGTGCCCTCCCACTCCCAGCTTCTTTTACTGTCTCTGATGGAGTAAATAAAAGAAAAATACTTGTTCCTTCTGACTCTTCAAACCTCCTCCATACTAACTCACTAAGCAAGTGGAAAGCAGCGTGAGAAGATCCACCAATTCCCACTTTTTTCACTTTAGGCAGAGCTGAAGCAGGATGTCACACTTGAAAGCATGAAGTGAGAAAAAAAGGGAAAA
Source organism: Sakesphorus luctuosus (assembly GCA_013396695.1). Taxonomy (NCBI): domain Eukaryota; kingdom Metazoa; phylum Chordata; class Aves; order Passeriformes; family Thamnophilidae; genus Sakesphorus; species Sakesphorus luctuosus. The sequence goes on along the minus strand of VWZD01003806.1, from coordinate 2,003,414 downwards.
AAATCTATATAATAAAATCAATTTTCTATATAATAAAAATGTTGTGGAAACAACTCTGAGGAGAAAAAGCAAAATGGAGTGGCCCAAGGGTTGGACTTGATGATCTCAGAGATCTTTTCCAACCCAATTGATTCCATGATTCTATGGTCTAATATGTCTAAAGAAAATAATATTTTTAAATATTTAATACAGAAAACATGTAATATATATCTCTGGAATATATTTAAACTGTGAACACATTTTCCAATATAAAACAGCAGAAACTGTCATTTATACATTTTTCTTCCTTTTTTCCTTTTTTTTCCTCCCAAATGGTCTCGAAATAAGCCAAAAGCATTTGAGATACAGGAGTGAAACGAAACAACAGACCCATTTATTCCTGGACACCAAATATCATTTAGATGGATGTGGTATGTATAAGAAATTTTAATTTGCCCCTGAAAAGCCATTTAATTATTCAGATTATCTGATTGCCTCACTCAGGCTTCTATTGATTGATTAGAGAACTTTATAAATCAAAATCTGCATTACTGCTGCTCAGTGTGTTGGCCTCTCACAAATCCAGTTGGCAATCCCTGCCCACAAGTGAGTTTATTGAGACATGTAAATAGCTCTGGTTTATAAGTGGGTCAGTAAGTGTTCCTTCATCCTCCTAAAGGAGTATTTCCTTAAGGACATCGGGATAGGGGGTGGGGAAAGCCCTGCAGTAATGGGTGTTTAGTAGAAAGGGGCGCAGTCACCAAAACTGCCAGCTCCTCCTTGGCTCGTGGCCACCAAGGAGCACCATCTGTGGGTCCCAGGGCTGGATCTGCCCCACGCTGTGGGTCTGGGCTGAGCTGGGGCTGAAAGCTCAGCCGAGCCCTCCCCACACAGTCAGTCCCAAATTAGGCACAAAATCCCCTCGGAGCAGCCAAGAGCTCTTTGATTTCAGGGCTCTCCTGCTCAGCACAACCTTCAAGACCAGCCTGACTCTTCCAGCCTGGACCAAATAAGCTGCAGTGAGCAGCAATTAGCATAATGAGTGTCTTGCCGGGTGTCCCCCACAGCTACAGGCCCCAGCACCAACACGTCCCCGGAGAACTGGAATGTCTAGTCCTGAGACTCCACCTCTGCAAGAGGAAGGAAGCAGAAAACTGAAATGGGTGGAGGGTGAAAAAAATTAAATTAAATGAGTTTAAATGAATCCCTCCAGCCTGATCCAGCCCTGGCTGAAGTTAATCAAAACCTTGCATTGAGATCAGTGGGCTATAAAGGCAGTTTTTCAGGTTATATAAACCTGTATCAAATAGAGTTAAAGATACACTGACCATGTTCCTCGTAGTCTGAACTTTGCTTTCTAGGACAAAAGAAATATGCAGGGAAAAAAACTCCACAAGATAAAATAAAGCAACAAAACTCTTAACAAATTACATATGTCAATCATTAACTGGAACAAACTTTATTAGTATTATTTGTCTACACAGGAAAATAATTGCATGGCTTCCTCTGCAACACAAATCACAAAAAAGCCCATTTTAGCTTAAAGTAGTTTTTATTTAAAAATGAAACCCCTCAGACAACAAACTACTTCAAATTCATGTCTTACACTTTTTTACATCCAGAATTCCTTCCTCACATAGCAAAGCCCTTTACAAACATAAAACCTGCACAGTGACACGGCGACAGATCATTTAGGGATTGTGTGTGGGAGTTTTATCACATCTAGGACCTCCACACCAGGTCCCAGAAGATACCCATCTCTGACAGGAGGCAAGATCCCTGGGGAGGAACACTAAACCAGGGATGCTCCCCCAGGCACAAGTCATTTGCAGCCCTGGGATTTGCAGAGCCAGAGATGTTCTGCATTCAACATGCCTGAAGTGATTTCTCTTCTGTGAATTCATCTAATCACTTTAAAACCCCTCAGTCCACTCTTGCCAAGGATTTCCACAGCTGAACTACAATTCTGTGAAGATGTTTCTCTGGTTTATTCCAAACCTGCCAGTTCCACTTGATGCCCCTTGGCTCTAGTGCCAGAAGGGCCAGTCATGGGTCTCTATTTATCTTGTATGTAAAGATCAAAAAGGAGTCAAACAACTGCTGTGAGCACTCACTGCATTAATGAATTTCAGAGATTTTCTTATGCATTTGCAGTAATTTAGGGCTGGTTGGCTGAGCTGTTTATGCAGCTGAAATTTGAGTTACCTGCACCTCGGAGATGCTGCCTCTGTGAGGGCAGTTGGGCACCAGCAGCACACAGAGAGCTCCCCCATCCAACCAAAGCTTTGCAGTTTGTGTCACAAACTGTGAACACCAACACACTGCGTGTATTATTTGCATCACTCCACTCAGTGCCCACCGTGTGGACAGATGAAGTCAGATGGGAGGACCAGGGGAAAACAGAAAGGAAAAGAACTCGGCAACTTCAAAGAGGGGAGGTGGACCTTCACTTTTCTTTCACAGCCACTTGTGTTTCTGTTTGCTTCACTGCTCCTTCCTATACTGTAACTGGTAATTATGTCATTATATCCAGGAAAAAATAGCACTGGAGAATTTGAAAGTGTGTTTTCAAACCTGGTCGTATGTTTGTCAGCTTCCACAGTAAAAAGGGATTGAAGCTGACAGCTCAAGTTCTTCACGGACACAAGAAGCCGAACAGCAGTAAGAGCTTCGTGCTGGACGCGTAGAGAGCACTTGTTGCGCTGTTGGCAACCAAACTCACCAGGACAGCACTTCAGTCCCTGTGCTACCCCCTGTTGTCACCGCCTGTCCCTAAATACCTGCTGCCCTTTATTCCAGAGGTAGCTGCCTGTCAGCATTCCCAAATCCACACCTCCCGGAGCGAAGGGTGTGTGCGGGGCAAGGTAAGGAAGCCGAACCGCTTTCATGGGAGCCGTGCCCTGTAACGCGGCTCGCACGGAGCGACCCAGCCGTCTCCATCTGCTGCTCCGAGGGGAACGCGCCAGCACAGACTTTTCTGCTCCGCCGCGATCCTTCGGCTCCAGCCCTGATTTCCCCTCCGGACTAACCTGTACTTCCACAGCAATACTGGGGCACTGTCTAAAATTAGGCCAGCGCTGTGCCCTCCCCTTGGAGGACGAGGATCAGAGAAACCTCCACAACCCGCCTTTCTCCTGTCTGGTTTTATTTCCCGCCCCGCGTTATCCCGGTTCCTCCCGGGGCCGGGAATTGACGTCGCGGCTCTCTGTAGGGGCAGAGACACCGAACCCCGCGGGGCCGCCGTGCGGGGCCGCACTCCGCGGGGGGCGGGAGGGGAGCGCGGGGAGCCCCCGGGGCCGCCCCCAGCCCTGCCTGGAACCCGCAGGGGTGGCGGGACGGGAAACCACGTGGGGCAACCCGGGAGCGCCGCCTGAAGGGACGGACCACCGCGGGCCAGGGGTGGTGGGACAGACAGACACAGACGGACAGAAACACACCGAGACAGATAGACAGACAAACAGACAGACAGATACACACAGACACACACGCACAGACAGACAGACAGACACAGACAGACAGACACGCACACACACAGACAGACACAGACAGACAGACAGACAGACACACACACAGACACACAGACA
>VWZD01003806.1:1946960-1999838 GCA_013396695.1 Sakesphorus luctuosus | reverse complement strand
GCGGGCGCGCCGCGCCAGGCCACGCCTCCTCCCCGCGCCGGGGCGGTGGCAGCCAATGGGCAGCGCGCGGGGTGACATCATGCGCTATTTTTAGCGGGCCCGCGGCCGCTGATAAGTGAAGGGCTGCACGGCGGGAGCGGGCGCAGAGCGCGGCGCGGGCGGGCACCGGGACGCGGCACAGACACAGCCACAGCGGAGCCGGCCACGGAAAGTACTTGTGGCGGCGGAGCGGCGTCCCGGCAGCACCAGCACAAGGAGGAGGGCGGCGAGGCGCGCCCCGCCAGGCCAGGCGGGCTCTCAGCGCGGCGGCGGTGGCGGCAGCAGCAGCAGCAGCAGCTACCCCAGTAAGGCTCCGCGTTCTCCTTCCCCGGCTCCGCGTTCCCCTTCCCCGGGAGGGTCGGGGTGCCCGCGGGGAGCTGAGCCGCGGCCGGGCAGCTTCCCCTCTCCGGACTGTGTTCTATGAGTGCAAAGATGGAGCCTACTTTCTACGAGGATGCGCTGAGCGCCGGCTTCGCGCCGCCGGAGAGCGGCGGGTACGGATACAATAACGCCAAGGTGCTAAAGCAGAACATGACGCTGAACCTGTCCGACCCCTCCAGCAACCTGAAGCCGCACCTGAGGAACAAGAACGCCGACATCCTCACCTCGCCCGACGTGGGGCTCCTCAAACTGGCCTCGCCCGAGCTGGAGCGGCTCATCATTCAGTCCAGCAACGGGCTGATCACCACCACGCCGACCCCGACGCAGTTCCTGTGCCCCAAGAATGTCACGGACGAGCAGGAGGGCTTTGCCGAGGGCTTCGTGCGGGCTCTGGCGGAGCTGCACAACCAGAACACGCTGCCCAGCGTCACCTCGGCCGCGCAGCCCGTCAGCAGCGGGATGGCACCTGTGTCCTCCATGGCCGGCAGCACCAGCTTCAACACCAGTTTGCACAGCGAGCCCCCCGTGTACGCCAACCTCAGCAACTTCAACCCCAACGCGCTCAGCTCCGCGCCCAGCTACAACACGAACAGCATGGGCTACGCGCCCCAGCACCACATAACCCCGCAGATGCCCGTGCAGCACCCCCGGCTGCAGGCGCTGAAGGAGGAGCCGCAGACTGTACCTGAAATGCCGGGGGAAACCCCTCCCCTGTCCCCCATTGACATGGAGTCACAGGAGAGAATCAAAGCCGAGAGAAAGCGCATGAGGAACAGAATCGCGGCGTCCAAATGCCGGAAAAGGAAGTTGGAAAGGATTGCCCGGTTGGAGGAAAAAGTGAAAACTTTGAAAGCCCAGAACTCAGAGCTGGCATCCACTGCCAACATGCTCAGAGAACAGGTTGCACAGCTTAAGCAGAAGGTCATGAACCACGTCAACAGCGGGTGCCAGCTCATGCTCACACAGCAGTTGCAGACGTTTTGAAGAGACTTCGGCGGGAACTGTGATGTTGTGGTACAACTAAAACGGGCAAAATCCAAAGCGGCAGAGGCAAAAAGCTGATGGCAGAGGCTGGAAGGCTGAGTTCTGCCCGTGCCCTGCGAGGCGCATGTGTGGAAAGACTGGCAAAGCCTTCGGTGGAGCCGGGAGTGGAGCGGCCGCGCCGGGGAGGGAAGGGCTGTCCCTGCTCGGATGAGATGTCAGATCTTCGTTTAACATTGACCAAGACCTGCATGGACCTAACATTCGATGATCATTCAGTATTAAAGGTTAAACTGCAATAGAAACTGTAGATTGCTTTATGTAGTACTCCTTAAGAAAAAAAAAACAAAACAAAAAAAGTGGGAGGGAGGTTTGTGGGAGGCTGATAAACAAAAAAAAGAACTATTCTGCCTGCCTTCAAGTAAATTGTGTATGTACATATCTTTTTTATTTTATTTTATGAAAGTTGATTAATGTCAATAAACTACTTCATGACTTTGTAAGTTATTTTTATGTTGTTTATTTGGGCACTGCCCAGTATTGTTTGTAAATAAGAGGCTTTTTTTTAGCACTCTGAGTTTACCATTTGTAATAAAGTATAATTTTTTTAATGTTTCTGTTTCTGGAAAAAAATTCTAGAAGGTTCTATTATATTTAAGAAAAATAAAATAATTAAAATGTATTTTCCCCTCACACTATTTTTTTTTTTTGGCTAGTTACCTGAGTTGGGAAAAAGCCCTTTGAGTTGGGATTTGAAGGGTAGGGATTGTGCTGAACTTGCTGTGTAACTCCAGGCATGTCCTGGAGAAGGTATGAGAGGGGGAGGAGAAGCCAGATCCTCGTCACTAAAGTAATAGAACTTTTTGGGTTGTCCTGGAGTTGTGTTTCCCAAGTGTAGCCTGCCTGCCCTGCTGCCACATTGCCAGGCCCGGCTCAGACAGCTGACTGACTTCAGGCAGGGTTGTGGAGGGAGAGAGCCAGGGAATGAAACTGTTCCATAACTGGAGCAACTGGCTGCTTGATCTGACATGCTTGTTGTTAAATTAATGCCCTCCAGAAGATCAGGCAAGCAGTTGTATTTTAAAAAAAATGCTGTAGGCTTCAAAAATAAAAAATATTCACCTTTATTCCTGTGGTTTTTCCCAGGTAGGTGATCCTTCTTTGTTAATATTTATGACAACGCTGTCAACAGTAAAAAAATTTATAACCCTTGCCCTGTCTCTAAATCCTTTCCCTTTTGGGTGTTACTGTGGGTTGTAAACTTTTTGGCAATAGAAAAGCTGGGAAAAACTGAACCAAGTGGGAAATGAAAAGAGCAACTTGTTGAAAAACAGCAACTCCTGTTGCTTGTTTCCAGCAACTTGCTGAAAACAGCAACTTCCCTGGCACTTCCCAAGTATTTTTTAACAATATAATACTGGGTTTGTACAATGACAATATTCAGATATAGCTTAGAAACCTGCCAGTTTACTTGTGGGGGGTGGTGTGGAACCTTTATACCAGGATTTTCAAAGTGGTACCCAATTCGTTTAGTTGAATAAACACATTTAAAGGAGTCCAGATGTTTTCCTGCTTGCTGTTCGGAGCCAAACAGCTAAGAGGAAGTAGATGATATCAAAAGACAGCAAAAAAATATTAGAAATAATTCTTCTGAAACAGGCAGTCTTAAAAGGTCTTTTTTTTTGTTGGTTTTTTTTTTTTTACTTAGAGGAATAAGCATAATTTTAATTGAAGTTGTAGTGTTGGTTATCAAGAGATGACTAATAATTTTATATNAAATATATAAAGATATAAATATATACCATATATATATATAAATACATAAATATATATATATACACACACTTTTACTGTTATCAAAATTATACCTTGCAACTACAGTGGGTCAGTTCCTTACAGGAAGCAGAGAAGTATCTTCCCTCTAACTTTTTTCCCCTATATTATATACATTTTATCACGAGGGTGTTTAAAAGATGCTAATCTGGCAGTCTCCTTCCCCATCCCAGTCCAAGAGCCCGGGCAGGCACTGCTGGGCTGGTGTTTGCTGCTGCCACAGGAATACAACTGTAACAACACCAGCCAAACAAAGGGTTACTAGGAGGGTTCTGGAGTTTGCCAAGAGTACATTTTGCTGATGTCAGCAACCCGGAAGGTGAGTTGATTTTGACCATATGTAGGAATAGACAGCAGAGGGATAATACACAGCACTGCTGGGTGTGGTTTTACAGGGATTTAGCAAGTGCCAACTAGCAAAATAAGCAGGGCAAGGAGATTAATTACCTGCAAAGGTGCATGTTTAACTCGCAGCAGTGCTGGGTTATGGAAGAGATGTTACTAGCAAGCATTTTGCTTAATCACCTAATTATGTAAAAAATAAATACATTATATAAAATACTATGTTAATTAAACACAGCTGAGTGACAGTCTGCTCCACCCTGCCCTCGTACGCACACACAGACATCCAGCACTGCACTTGGGTGTTTTCTCCCAAGGGTGACTTTTTTGCAAGGGCAAAAATGTTCCTGAGCAATGGCAGTGCTGGGTTGGTCCCTGGGACAGGAGTGTTTGGGGGCCAGTCAGAGGATCTGCCAGCAAGGTGGGTTTGGCGCCAGTTGTGCAGGTTCACAGGGAGATGAGGAGCAGTTTAAGATGAACCCTTTCTTTGGTCCCACACCAAAAGTGAGGAGCAGGCCCAGGAGAGGGCAAAGTAAGTTTATGTTCCCTCCACGTCCATGTGTTTTGTAAACAGTGTGGTGGGCCGGGAGCCTGTTGCTATCTGGTTCATTTCAGCCCAGATTAAACTTCAGCACTCCCAGGATATCACTCCGTGATCAATACACACAAGGGCCATGAAAGCCCTGCATGCCTCTGGATGTGGTGAAATGCAAAGTTTTAACACTTATTGAACTGCCAAGATTAAAATTGGCTAATGCACTATGGGCCTTACTTCTATAAGGAATAGTCAGTTCTCTCCGAGATTCAGAGAGAAACTCTTTTTGTTGCCCCAGCTGTACTCACAAGGGAATATTTTGCAAATAACAGCATTGTGAACATGTATTTTGTTTGGCTGTGAGTGTTGTCAACGGATTCAGGAAGTGAAGTCAGAAAAAGGCAGGGTTTCAAACAGGGCAGGCTGCACAGAAATGCCTGGGCAAAGAGCCTCTAATCAGAACAACATGTTTGGGACACAGGAATATTAATTAAAATTTAGGTCTCTATTGGAACCAACCAAACCCTCACACTTCTAATTCCACGAACAGAGGGGAGATACAGAGCAGGGGTTTGACCATCATTACTCACTGAATAGTTTTAAATCCAAAGTATTGTCGTTATAGGAATAACAGTAACAGTCTAATTTATTTGACAGTGGGACAGTTACAAACCAGCCAGTCTCAGCCTCAGAACACAGAAGTTACTTACAGGGTCCTACACATCTCTATGTAACCTCAAACCAGAGCACTTTACAATGAAGTTGGGACCAAGAGATGCCTGAGCTGTCTGTATTTGATAGGAAGCTGTCAGGAAATCCAGACAATATCCCTCCAAACCCATGTGAAAAGTGACTGGCAGTTTTGTCCCATGCAGAACTCTAAGAAATCCATTACAATAATTACTTTCTGAAAAAGCAGCTCGGGCTGGAACAAGCTCAGGCACTGCTGGAGAACCCCCTGGTGTGCAGAGTGCCAGGGCCAGGAGAAGCACAAGGCAGAACTGAAAAATCCCCACTTATCCTTAATATCAAGCCTAGCAATTAATTAATATCTGTTCTCCACCTCTTCCTCCCTACCCCCATTCCCAGGACTTTGGGATAACATGGAGTTACTCACATTGAGAACTAAAACCAGTTCAAGCACAGCTGGCTGTGCAGAACTAAAAACGTTGCAAACATCAAGAGTGAACACAAAGTTTTGCTAACAGGCAGCTGGACAGCAAGGAAATCATATTTGAAATTACCATATCCACAAACCCACTATGGAACAGAATATATGTACCTCAGGATTTAGCTTAGGGCCAGGGAAGGAAGGTGGGATCAGCCTGACAAGGAAAGCAAACTCCAAGATGCAGATGGTGTGCTTTTTGGGAAGGTAATCCTTGGAGGGAAGTGCTTGTTCCTTGGAATTCCATGCTCTGCCAACACCAGAGCTGCACCCAAGGGCTGGTGGCAATCCCAATTCCACACATCCACATTATTGTTCACAGGCACGGGATAATGTACCCTCTGAACAGACACTGTGCCTCGCACAAAGAAAACTTGTAGAGAGTCATCAGATAATTTACCGTGAAAGCCTCTGACTACTGAAACACTCCTAGAGTGGTTTTGCACAGCAGGGCCCTCTTTTCCAGTTCTGCACATTATTCTTTGCAGTACATTTTTGTTAAGAAACAATAGAACTACAAAAATCAAATTAGGTTTTCATCACAGGCCCTTCTGCCCTTAAATATTCTGAAACATTAGAAGCACAGTTACAATGGGGAAGAATGGCTTTTTAAAAAGTTAATTAAATATTGAAAGCACTGCTAATTTTCTTGGTTGTAGAGTAACAATAGACATCAGGGGAAAACAAAACAAAAACCTAATTCAGAAGAATGAGCAAGTAACCTATTTTTGAAATCTCTTATAGAACTTGATAGGTCATGACTGACCTGATTAATATACCTATAAAATACCTGGAAACTAACTCTGTAAACAAAAGTGGAGGAAGAACTAATATTTGTTTTCCTCAGCCTCACAATTATTTTCTGGTTTGAGCCTTGTGTTCTCCAAGCAATCTTTTAGTCAAATCCTTAAACAAAAGTACCAGCAACTTTCTGGAAATTTCTCTGAACTGTGAACTTTATTCCTTATTCTCTTTTAAATTAAAACCAAGTCCTGTGAAACCTGGGAGCAGAATAACACCAAAGATGTGGGAAACAGGACACAATTCCAGCAGATGGAGCTCAAAAGCAAACAGTCCTGGAACAGGAGCCTCTGCACAGGTGCTGTAGTAGCCAAAAGAGAGTTCAGATGAAACCTGTTATCATTAAGTGTACTGAAACCAGAATAATGTTCACAGCTTCCCTGCATTCTTCAAATAATTTATTGAGGGGCTGGAGCGGGGCCAGAGAAGAGCAACGAGGCTGGAGAAGGGAGTGGAGCACAAGTGCTGTGGGGAGAGGCTGAGGGAGCTGGGGGTGTTCAGCCTGGAGAAGAGGAGGCTCAGAGGTGACCTCAGCATTGTCTGGAACTGCCTGAAGGGGAGTTCTGGCCAGGTGGGGGTTGGTCTCTTCTCCCAGGCACTCAGCAATAGGACAAGGGGGCACGGGGGGCTCAAGCTCTGCCAGGGGAAATGGAAGTTGGAGAGCAGAAAAAAATTCTTTGCAGAGAGAGTGCTCAGGGATTGGAATGGGCTGCCCAGAGAGGGGGTGGATTCCCCATCCCTGGAGGTTTTTCAGCTGAGCTTGGCCGTGGCACTGAGTGCCATGATCTGGTAAAGGGACTGGAGCAGGACCAAGGGTTGGACTTGATGATCTCGGAGGGCTTTTCCAACCCAATCCATTCTATGATTCTGTGATTCTGTGGATGTGGCACTGAGTGAGAATCCACCACATCTTGATCCAATCCCACTGTGATCACCAGCCCAGGGCACTCAGTGCCCTGGGCTGGTGATCACAGTGGGGTTGGATCAAGGGTTGGTCTTGATGATCTCGGAGGTCTTTTCCAACCCAATCCACTCTATGATTCATTTGGGCCCAAAAGTAGTTCTAGAACTTTTAGCAGTGGCAAGAGCTGTGAGCTGCTGTGCCCACCTTGTAAGTTCTGCTCATTGTTTTCTTTTCATCTCGGGAAGTGAGACAGAAAAAGCTGTAACACTTTAGAGATCCAGCTCGGGATTGATTCAGTTTAGCTGCTGACACCTAACCAGGTGAGCTGGGCTGGGCTCTGAGGCACCACAGCCTCTCCTCATGGTTAACAGAAAAGCACAGGCCTTTCCAGAGTGATTTGGAAAAAATAAATTGCTAATTGAAGTGCCCAGACCTCAGTAAGCTGCTTTTTTCAGCTTAGGAGCCTCCAGTCAGGGAGCAACGATTACCTGATTAGAATCAGGAGACACTCCCTTTCACTAAACAGAAAAGTTCTGCAAACACCCACCACGTGTTTGTGATGAACCAATTTCCGCATGCAAAGTTTTACTCTCCTGCATCCCAAACATAATGTACACTCTGTTTTCCCTATCCAAACACTGAGGTATTACCAAACATTAACTGTTCTAAACTCCTTAAAAGAAGTCATTATAAACAACACTTACTATGAACCCTCCAGTGGTGTCTCAGGGCCCCAATCAAGATATGATCTTTATCTGTTCATAATCACCAAGTGTCTGACCCAAATACCTGAAGGGGAGAAAAAGAACTCAAATTCTCCAGGCAAAATCCATCTCCAACTTTCCTGTTTGGCTTTGCCATCATACAGATTGTCTGTTCTCCCTGCTTCCTGACTGAACCAGATACAGTATTTATAAGTACATATATTCTAATTTGTTAATAGAATGCTTTTATGTGCAAAATTACAAAAAAAACTCTGTAAAACTCTGCAGCAAGTACAGCTGAGTTCAGGGTTGACACCACGAAATTTACAGTTAATTCCCTACAGCAAATTCCCTTCTTTAAATGATGGGTTGTAAGCAGAATTTAGTGGTCTTTGCCCAGGTTCCTTCTCCTTTAGCAGAGGTTTCTAACCAGGATCTCTCCAGTGCAGCACAGTTTCCAAGAGTGTGACCTGTGGAAAAGCAGGGACTTTTCTCTGGGCAGATTTATCTGTGCTTTTAATACATCAGTTTGCTTAGAGACTTCTGGATTGTATTTCCCACTTCTGCACCCCAAAAACGACCTCAGCTTAGCATATTTAGGGAAGTGCCCCTGACTACACCTCACAACTCCTGACAGCTTTGCCTTCCATGTAATTCTGCAGAAGTAACAATAAATTTGACCACTTTGGTTGTTTCTCAAAATACTGACCACAGCACGAGTCCTAAAGATGCTGAATATCCCAACTGTGGCAATCAGGTCACTGACAAATACTGGAAAGAAAACATGTTTAAAAAACATAGGGTTGTGGGTTTTTTTATGTTGGGAAATGGAGATGCCAGAATTTCCAGAAAGGAAGAAAGGAAGAAAGGAAGAAAGGAAGGAAGAAAGGAAGGAAGAAAGAAAGAAAGAAAAAAGAAAGAAAGAAAGAAAGAAAGAAAGAAAGAAAGAAAGAAAGAAAGAAAGAAAGAAAGTGCACAAGGGCAAAACATTTTGCACCAGGAGCCTTTTTGTTTTTTTCTTATCTTACCTCAGACTAAACTTTTATTTTCATAAGAAGGTTACATGGCTCCAGCTCTTTCAAAGGATTGGTTTCAAACTGGCACACAAATATGCACAGCTTTAATTTTGGATACAACCTGGGGCTTTGCTGAAGGACCTCAGGGAGCTTTAGATGTGTTGTTTATTCATAGAATCATAGAATGGATTGGGTTGGAAAAGACCTCCAAGATCATCAAGTCCAACCCTTGGTCCAACCCCACTGTGATCACCAGCCCAGGGCACAGAGTGCCCTGGGCTGGTGATCACAGTAGGGTTGGATCAAGACATGGTGGATTCTCACTCAGTGCCACATCCACAGAATCACAGAATGGATTGGATTGGAAAAGACCTCCAAGATCATCAAATCCAACCCTTGGGCCAACTCCAGTCCCTTTACCAGATCATGGCACTCAGTGCCACGGCCAAGCTCAGCTGAAAAACCTCCAGGGATGGGGAATCCACCCCCTCTCTGGGCAGCCCATTCCAGTCCCTGATTACTCTCTTTGTAGAGAATTTTTTTCTGCTCTCCAACTTCAATTTCCCCTGGCAGAGCTTGAGCCTGTGCCCCCTTAATATCCTTAAAAATAAGGATACTTATTTTTGAAGTTACCAAGGAAGCAGTTCAGGTGTCTGTGCCAGTTTGGGGACTGCAGTAGTTAAAGCATTTGGCCACTTCTGCTCCAAGGGCTGCTGCTGCCAGGTGAGGACCCACAGATCCCCTCCTGGCCCCAGGAAGCTCACCTTTGATGTCTATAAGCATTCTTTTACACCAGCCTGAACAGTCACCTTTCCCCTCCTCTTTTGCTTCTTCTTTTCCACTCCCTCATTTGTGCCTTTTGGAATATTGCAGGATACTTATTTTCACCTGCATTGCTTCCCTTATTCTGTCAACCACAGAGCTCTGTGAACACTTGGAATGCTGGGGGACAACAGGGCAGGTGGAACACAAATGCAGGTAAGGCAGTGGGGATGTGGCATCTTCTGAAAATCCTCCAAATTGCCACAGATTGAGTCAGAACTCCTAAATTCCTTCTTCCCAATTTAACTTACAGTACAAAAATGTCCAGGCAGATTTTGCACCAGTTTTACTAACTTAATTTGAATTCACACTTTTGGTTAAACAAGCTCAACTTCCCATATGGACAAAGCTATAAAACGAGGCTTGACTTTCTCAGGGAACATTTTTCATGCACCCATTAACTTGAACAGAACTGTGAGACCTCACTATACCTGCTTATGAAACTGTTTTTGTTAGATGACTAACTTTATGCATATATATATTAAGTTATTTAAGAGGGCAGTGAGGTTATTATTCAAAGCCTTATAAATGGAATTTCTTGCACATGTTTCTGATACTGCCTTCCATGCCTGTTTTGAATTTACTTACAAAATACACCACACCCACAATTAATTTCAAGCTGTTTCCTTGGCCCCCTCTGTTCGCTGCTTTATCATTCTTATGTGCAGAAACTGCTCCTGTGTTTTCCACTGGACAGGAAATGCCAGGCTGGCAATATGAGAAAGGCTTGGATTTTAACTAAATGTTAATGGTTGTTCTGTGGGTTGAATGTGGCGAGTTGGTGAAGGAAATGTTCTCACAGTCGGGATCTGGAACACTGATATGCTACTGCCGAAGGCAGTCACGGTTCAAATCACACTCTAAAGGTAACAGTGACAGCATGTGGTGACACAAGCAACAAAGTAATGAGCTCAGGGAAGGAAACATGGAGTTACTCTTTTCTGTCACAAACAGCCCGATTCCCAAGCCTGTTGCCCATTAGGAGCACCAGCAGCTCAGTTGCTGAAAGTACCACCTGATTTTCCAAAGCCTTTCCAATGGTGCTCTCTCCTGGAATTTACTTCTCAGTGTTTTCCAGCTGTAAGAAGCCAAAGCTCCCATTTATGCCCTTGGGAACACCCTGCGGAAACCAGCACAGCAGCACAGCAGCACAGCCCCCAGGCCATGGAAGCTCTGCCAACCAGCCCACCCTGCCCCTCAAGCAGGGCCTGACTCTTTCCCTGGCTCCAGGGATCGGAGGGAATCAGGAGAAACAAAACTCCCTGTCTCTACAACTGTATAGAATCACAGAATCAATTGGGTTGGAAAAGACCTCCAAGATCATCAAGTCCAACCCTTGATCCAACACCACTGTGATCACCAGCCCAGGGCACAGAGTGNCGTGCCCCCTTGTCCTATTGCTGAGTGCCTGGGAGAAGAGACCAACCCCCACCTGGCCACAACTTCCCTTCAGGCACTTCCAGACAGTGCTGAGGTCACCTCTCAGCCTCCTCTTCTCCAGCACAAACACCCCCAGCTCCCTCAGCCTCTCCCCACAGCACTTGTGCTCCACTCCCTTCTCCAGCCTTGTATAGAAACAAGAACAAGCAAGACCTTGCAGTTGCCATACAGAAATAACTCAGGTTCCTCCGTGTTTCTGGGGCTCAGTTGGTGCCACCCCAGCCAAGGGCACCATCAGCAATGAATTTGAGCTCCACTTCCACCTACAGCTTTACAGGAGCTACTCCTGAGTCCCACACATGATTTACCATAACTGCTGGTTGAGCTCTGCAGTGCCCAAGAGAAGGACTGAGCTTAATTCTCCTTTTTCCAGGCAGTTCAGATCTTGGATTGAAAAACAAAACCAAAATGCCCCAACCAAACAACTGTGTCTTGGCCTGAATCCTCCCCCTGGTTTGGATCTTCAGAACAACACTGACTTCACAGAGATCTACCCTCTGATTTCAGTGAGTCTGAGAGTTAAAAAAGAGAAGTTATACAAGTACAGGTTGAAAACAAACAGAAACTCTCCATGAAGCCAGGAAAAACTACCACTTTTTCCTTACAACCCCAAATGATTATTTATAATGATGAAGTTCCAAAAATTTATGAAAGGCTCTTGAAACTCATGAGAAGAGTCAGAATAAAAGTAGAGCTCTCAAATACTGAGAATTTTTAATGGCTTTCCATTTCCTTTATGGACACCCATCAGTATTTGCATAATCTAAAGCCTCTCACGTATAAACAATGATATATTAAAATGGATTTTGATTTATTTATCAAACTATATTAAACTATCTTTAAACATTGCTGCATTTTGATCTAAAACTGGAGCGCTGTGATTCACCAGATCACAAAAAAGCTGTGATTCTTCAGCTCCATTTGCCTAATATTCACTTTCCATGCCCAACATCACAAGGCTCATCCTCATCTTGAATTCAGCTATTATTTAATACTTCATGCTCTGAGATTCCTTCCTTAAGTCTGAAGCTTTAATTTAAGCCAGCTGCTCCACAATAATTCAACATGTGTGGGATTTTCCCACTAAATGAAAATGATAACTAGGAGTTTTTTTTTTTAAAGATATATTATGTCCATTGAGAAATGGCCCTTTTTAAATAAAGGAAACTGTCAAAGCTGTTTCATCCATGTAATGTGCAAATGATCCTGTGGAACAGAGCTGGGCATGTTGCTGTTATTGCCTTGACTGTGTTATGGTTTAATGTGCAAAGTTCTGTTGGCTTTTTGCCTTTCCATTTTTACTGACATGTAGAGTTTGTTTCATGCTGAACACTAATACATGAATATTAATAGATCAAATATAATATTCTAAACAAATATTTGTATTCAAATTCATTTTCTTCTGAAGACTGAAGACTATTTGTGATCATGAGGGAGGCTGTATACATATACATCTGTACTACAGAGTGTAACTGGTGTGTTATTAAAATACAGAAAATTTTAGCTTTGAAATATATCAGTTTTCAATACAATTTTGATCACAATAAAAGGGGAAGTGGCCTCTAGGAAAAAAAAAGCCCTGTCATAGCAGTGGCAGTGGCAGGCAAGGGGTTAAAATCAAGGCAGTATTTAAGAGTACCAGAATGTTTTCCTGCTAATTCCTTCTATGGTGTGATCCAGGGGAAGGTCCAACTTAAGTGCTGGATGTTCATACAGGATTTCCTATGACTAATGCTGTCAGCATTCAAAACTTTTAATTTAAAATGTGGGCGTTCTACACAGATAGGAAATTTACCATTTACAATTTCTGACTCGAAAATGAATGGAAATGACTCCGATTTTCAGACTCGTTCGCTGTACGTGGAAGGACAGCGTGAAATAAGGAATCACTCAGTGGCATATGCTGGGATTGCCTGCCAAGCTTTTACACAAGTCTTTTCTATCTGGATGGGATTCACAGGAAGCTTCTACAGGAAGGCCTTTTCCTTCCTTATTTTTGAAAAGCTTTGTTGGATGGAAATTATGCCAGTGAGTAAAGGAGGGGAAGGGGGAACAAACCACCATCCTGGTGGGTTTGGTGCCAAAATTCAAAAAGGAAAAGTAATACAGGAACCAAATCAAACAGTATGGAAAATGCAGATCGGAGGTGTAATCTGCTGCAAATAAGGTGAATTTGCCAATACTTCAAGCAAACATGCCATGGCCACAAATACTCTTCAGTGGGTTTGCTCTGAATTCTATTGCAAGCTCTGGCTGCTTCAGATGATGTTTAAATAGAGGTGTTTTATTGAATTAAACATGAAGTCACTAATAGCACTGGAGCTGTCACTACAATATCCCTTCTATTCACTTCTTAATGCCACATTTATCCCACTTTTGTGATGCAATATTAACTTTTAATTGAAACTAAGCTTTCCCTCTGTCTCGTGACACAAGGGAAAAAGGAGGTTGTTTCTAGCTATTAAAAATCAGTATTTTTCCCTAAATCTGTGTCTTCTAAAATCCCTAGTTGGCATATTACAGCTCTGTGTACTATTATTGAGCCAAAGATTTAACATAAAAATATTTTTATAATATAAAAATATATCTACAGGTAAACTACAATGGGTGTAGATGCATCTTCAGCATCTTCCACATCACCTGGCAGGAGTCCCACAAGTCTCAGAGAAACAAAATTTAACCCTGAGAATCTCACAAACCCAGAACTCCAATTTAAGCAAGGAGAGGAGGAAAAAATCCAACAAAAACCCTTTAAAGACTTTCTCAAATAGGGAATGCTTCAACTGCACAGTAAGGGAGACTGGATTTGCAAATGAGGGGGTTGATGACAGAGGGATAGTGGTGGATGAGGAGACTCCAAAAGGCATAAGGGAGCAAAATTGAAAGGATAAAGAGAAAAGTAGTTCAGGGACAATGGAAGCATTAGGGGGGATGAGTGAAGAGCTGCAGCTCCTGTAAAGGCTGTTGGAGGAGGAAGTGTGCAGTTCTCTGCCACTGGACATCAGAACAAAACATTCAAATTAGGAAAGATAGTATTAAAAAAAATGCTGGAATGAATCAAAGTTGTGGTTCCTCCAGCACAGGTACCAGCTGTGTGTATTCCTGTGCTGGGAGAAAAGGCATTCCCAGGGAAAACAAAATCCATACTGGTGTGTTTGCATTGCTCCTGTGACCCCACTGAGTTTTTTTCCAAAAGCCTCCATGCAGCAAATTTTTCTCTGCTCAGAGCACAGACAAGAGGAGCAAGGAATAACAGACAGTTCCAGGAATGGGAATGGAGGAGTCTGAAATGAAAGCTCCGGTTCAGATGAGACTGCACATGATCTGCGGGGCGATGGAAACTGAGGGGGCAGCCAGGTCATGCCTTTCCCTGCTGGTGAATCACCCTTTGAATGGAAACTTGAGTAGGAAGACACAATGGCTTGGGAACAAAGGGAGCTGCTGGAATATCACAGGTGCAGCCCAGCACAGAAGGATGTTTTGGGGCATGCCAAGGAAAGCAAACACCATGAATCTGGAGGAGTTGTCAGGCCTTTGTGATTTAGGGAGCTCTCCAAATCAACAAGGGTGTTTCTCATGGAGTCAGACAGACAGGAGTGCAGCTGAGGCCCCGATTTGGTGCTCCAGTGAATCAATTCCTTAGTGCTAAAGCAGAATTCAGCAATGATGGAGGTGGTAATGTCCAAGTAAAGCTTCTGGGAGTCACTGGCACTGCACTGAGGCACCTCCCTGGAGTGGGGCTTGTGTAATTATACACTTTGCTGAGTTGGAACCGAAATGAGGTGCAGGAATCCTGACAGGCAAGGAGACACACTCTGGGGGAACCAAAACAGTCACAGGCAGAGGATTCAGACAGAAGACCAAGGAAACTGTCAGAACTAGGAAAAGGAAAGAGCATGGAAAGGAACAACTCTATATGCCCCAGAAAACCCTCTAGCAATGAGAAATACTCACTAAAATACAGAACTACAGACAGACAAACACTAATCAGTTCAGGAAAGATATTGAGGGGCTGGAGCGGGGCCAGAGAAGAGCAACGAGGCTGGAGAAGGGAGTGGAGCACAAGTGCTGTGGGGAGAGGCTGAGGTAGCTGGGGGTGTGCAGCCTGGAGAAGAGGAGGCTCAGAGGTGACCTCAGCACTGTCTGGAACTGCCTGAAGGGGAGTTCTGGCCAGGTGGGGGTTGGTCTCTTCTCCCAGGCACTCAGCAATAGGACAAGGGGGCACGGGGGGCTCAAGCTCTGCCAGGGGAAGTTGAAGTTGGAGAGCAGAAAAAACTTCTTTGCAGAGAGAGTGCTGAGGGATTGGAATGGGCTGCCCAGAGAGGGGGTGGATTCCCCATCCCTGGAGGTTTTTCAGCTGAGCTTGGCCGTGGCACTGAGTGCCATGATCTGGTAAAGGCACTGGAGTTGGCCCAAGGGTTGGATTTGATGATCTGGGAGGTCTTTTCCAACCCCATCGATTCTATGATTGTATGATTCTAAGTGCTGCTCCCCTTCAATGCAAACTGTTCCTTTTCTGCAAAGATTAACGTGCACTTTTATGAAGTTCCTAACCTGTGAGTGGATAACACACACCTGCAAAGTGCCTGTGATGGCTGTAAGTGCCAACAGAGCAGAGGGCTGGACCAGCTGTAGGAATGAGGCTTTACAAAACTCAGCCAAAGTGAGGATCAGGATTGTTTTCCAGTTCAATATATCAGTGAATTTAAGAGTGATCAAACTACTTAGGAACCATTTTGTTTGCTGGTCAGGCTTTTGAATAATTAGATTTAAGTATTTCTTTCAAAGTTCTTCATTGAATTACTTGCCAGGTAGTTTTCTGAGCAGCTACGCAGTGGCTGTTGGGACAGGACTGTGACTTGGTCTGGAAATGGAATGAAATACCTGAGTTGTTATACCGGCTGTTGCATTACCAGTATGAGAAATAAATAAACGTTTTTTTCAACCAAATGAATTAACCAAGAGTTACTAACAAAAAAGGGAAATGCATGCATTTTCAAGGGTTTTTCTAGTTATTTTTTTTTTTACTATTCTATAAGTGTATCGTGGAAACGGGATCAGATATTGTGAAATAAATGTAAATGAAGTAAAACCCTCACCATGTGGCAACCATCGAGGCTGCCATCTTAATCAAGACCCTGCCTCTTAACATGACATAACCAATCAGAGGTGAGGGAATGCCCTTTCTGTTACGTGATGGGTTGGGATTTGGGAGCCTTTAAAGGAGGGAAATTTGATTTTGGAGGGGGGCTTTGGAGATTGGATTTGGCCAGAGCACCCAAACACGTGTTTGTAAGTCAACCTTTCTGACACCCGATCCCGTCAGATCTCGGGAGCTCAGCAGGGTCAGCCTGGTCAGTACTTGGATGGGAGACCTCCTGGGAATACCGGGGGCTGTAGGTTCTAGTCCTGAGGACTTCACTGTCACTGTCCAAGCTCGCTCAGCCATGGCAGATGGACCTTAGGACTTAAACTGTGGGGCCAGTTCTGTGCATGCTGAGCCTCACCTAAAACATCCCCTGCTCAGGCTGGAAGGGGTCACCCACATGGGGACAGCCCTGCCCAAAGCTTCGTTCGTGAAGTCTGGCCATGATGATGAAGTAAACCTTTCTGCTTGTTCCTTTTCTTTGTTTCATGGACTTTGTTATCATTGTAAAATTCAATAAATACAAAATTATTCTCACACCAGTGTTTTGGTGTGGGCAGATCCAGGGCAGACCCAGGAGGCTGTGCCTTCTTCAGGTGCCTGTTTGCAGCCTGGCACAGGCCCCACAGGGGTAACTCTGTCTCCATGGGGGTGGCTCTGTCCCCACAGGGGTGGCTCTGTCCCCGCAGGGGTGGCTCTGTCCCCGCAGGGGTGGCTCTGTCCCCGCAGGGGTGGCTCTGTCCCCGCAGGGGTGGCTCTGTCCCCGCAGGGGTGGCTCTGTCCCCGCAGGGGTGGCTCTGTCCCCGCAGGGGTGGCTCTGTCCCCGCAGGGGTGGCTCTGTCCCCGCAGGGGTGGCTCTGTCCCCGCAGGGGTGGCTCTGTCCCCGCAGGGGTGGCTCTGTCCCCGCAGGGGTGGCTCTGTCCCCGCAGGGGTGGCTCTGTCCCCGCAGGGGTGGCTCTGTCCCCGCAGGGGTGGCTCTGTCCCCACAAGGGTGGCTCTGTCCCCAAAGGGGTGGCTCTGTCCCCACAGGGGCGGCTCTGTCCCCAAAGGGGCGGCTCTGTCCCCACAAGGGTGGCTCTGTCCCNTCTGCAGGTGCCTGTTTGCAGCCCTGTGCCTGGCACGGCCCCCACAGGGGTACCTCTGTCTCCGCGGGGGTGGCTCTGTCCCCACAGGGGCGGCTCTGTCCCCAAAGGGGTGGCTCTGTCCCCGCAGGGGTGGCTCTGTCCCCGCAGGGGTGGCTCTGTCCTGCCAACGAGCTGCAGAGGATCAGTCAGACACAGAACACGAGGCCGAGCAGCTCAGCTTTCCCCTCCTCAGCAGCCCCCGATCTGCATGTTCTGCGTGTGCCAGTTCCACTCAGGGATGGCACTTCCCCAGGGAACAGCTCCCATTAAATACCAGCCAGGGCAGGGATTGCTCAGCCCCAGAAGGCCCCGAGCTCGCTCTCTGCAGAAATGTGACTCACACAAACTACTCACTCAGCACCAAAGCTCCCCATTGAACTTTGCTAATTCACTGCACTTAATCTTTAGGCAAAACGAAGCACCACGTTTTGCCTCTTGCAGACATCCTGACTAGTCAGCTTCTCTTCCAACGTTAGAGTAAGTCGAGCTCGCTCTAATCATCATCCTGAGCACTTCTGGCACTGCTGTTTGTCAACCCAGCTATACCTAAATATAGTTCAACGTCAACCAGCCGGGCCACGCTCGGATTCCTGGTTATCCCAAACAAAGCTTGACTCGTGAGCCACGTTTATGAAGGAAAATGCCTTGGTTACCCAGAGATATTTCTCCATGTCTAGATAACAATGTTGGCTTTATTATCTCTTAGAGCCTGGGTATTCCACAGCCAGACACGTTCCCAAGAACCAGCTGGACGGGAGGCTCGTGGAGGAATGGTGGAGGAATGGTGACCTCTGCAGGTGCCTCACGGCCCTCTCAGTCCCTCCAAGCACACACAAGGTGTACGTGGGGTTGCTTTCATCTTGGAGAAATTAAAATAGAGAAAATTAAACATTTGATGATGACAGGGCAACATAAAATAAGCCAGAAAACACGGGCCCGAGTTAATTTAAGGAATAAATGTTCATTGCTGAGAAGTCAGAAAACAATACTTCAAAGGACAAAACTTCAAAGCACTCTATAACTTCAAAGCTCTGCTCCAGCAGTAATCAACACTTAGGACATGTCTGTGAGGTAGAAAAAAAAATTTCTTTTTTAATGCTTGTGTAAACAGGGCACAGGGATTAAGGGATTTGCCCAAGGACACAAGTTAGTGGCAAAATTGAGATTGCACATCAGAAATAACTGGCTGGAGTCTCCCTGGTACAGCTGGGTCAGAACAGCTCCCTGCATGGACACTTACTCAGCAGAGGCCAAAACTGAGATCTCTCCTATCAGTAGCATCACCTGCCCTTCAAATCTGTGAATTTAGTGAAGTCCATCATTCTCTTTTAAAAATAACTTCATAAATAACCTTTTAAAATAATCTAACAACCCAGTCCTTGGATACATGGAGCTAAAAAGGTCAGCAGGAATAAAAGTGCTCTCTGAAGTCCTTAGCAAGAAAAACATAACCACATTATGCCCCTCAGACAACAAATAAATATAAAAGATAACAAAAAAGGGCAAGGATTTGCATTTTCCTCTCTCCAACTTACTTTTTTTCCTAGCTGTTTAGTAATATTAAATTTTGCCATTTTTATTTTTAATGAAGACTGACCTGCTGATCCCACACATCTGTAGTCTCATGCACTTAATTATGAGAGAAGAGGTGTGGAACTTTAGTACTTTTCCCTTCTCTAAGACATTTACATGTCCAATAAAGCAAATAAGTAGGTTAAAAACATATAAACAAAAAAGCATGCTTCAAATAGCCAATTCTAAATCTCTTTGTGAAGTCACTGTTGGAACAAAGGCTTAATTCTAACCCTAGTTAAAATAGTAATTAAAAAATAAGGGCTTTTAAAGTATGATTTCTAAAAACAAATCCATACAACAAGCTTACAAAATTTTCTTGCAAAATGTGATTATTGTTTAAGAGAGATTTTCCTCATAAGTCCTATTTATGATGAGGAACTTTTTTAAAACAATGTATAATTATATTTTGAAGACTCTGATTTGCATCTCACAACAGGTCATTTGGTGCTCATGACTTCCCCAAAATAAAGTCCCGGAGCGGCTTTGAAAGGCGCCTGCAAATATTGCTCAGATGTTCCTCCTCAAGGCCAGAGAGGAGAACTGCACCCCTCCATCTCTGCTGGGACCTGCTTTCTGGGGATGTTTCTGTTCCCACAGCACTGCCAAATCACAGAATCACACAGAATCACAGACTGTTCTGAGCTGGAAGGGACCCACAAGGATCATCGAGTCCAAATTACTGCCATACTAACGACTCTTAAAGAATGTCACCTGAAGGGAAGTTCTGGCCAGGTGGGAGTTGGTCTCTTCTCAGCAATAGGAGAAGGGGGCACGGGGGGCTCAAGCTCTGCCAGGGGAAATTGAAGTTGGAGAGCAGAACAAACTTCTTTGCAGAGAGAGTGCTCAGGCATTGGAATGGGCTGCCCAGAGAGGGGGTGGATTCCCCATCCCTGGAGGTTTTTCAGCTGAGCTTGGCCGTGGCACTGAGTGCCATGATCTGGTAAAGGGACTGGAGTTGGCCCAAGGGTTGGACTTGATGATCTCAGAGGTCTTTTCCAACCCAATCCATTCTGTGATTCTCTGGATGTGGCACTGAATGAGAATCCACCACATCTTGATCCAACCCCACTGTGATCACCAGCCCAGGGCACTCCGTGCCCTGGGCTGGTGATCACAGTGGGGTTGGATCAAGGGTTGGACTTGATGATCTCTGAGGTCTTTTCCAACCCAATCCATCCTATGATTCTTTTTGTAAATGTTTCAGGAGTTCTAAAAATTCTTGTCCCATCTCTCTCAGCACTCAGTGTATTTTCCACTGCCAGAACTCACAACTTTCCTGTGAAGGTGGTAAGTGTTGTTATCTTTGTTTGCAGGGAAGAATAACAACATAAAGATCCCATCTCCCCGAGCATGAGGTCAAGACTAATTTACTCAAGACACAGATAGACCTTCAGTACTTTGTTAAGTCAAAGCTGACAACTAAATAATTTTCAGATCCCAGACTGAATCACGGGCAGATTCGGGAACAAAACTCGTGACTCCCTACAACAAACCACGGTTTGCCATGTTATGAGTTAACAATCATTAACTAAATGACAAAGGTTTTGCTGTTCTTGGTGTAGTGCCCTTCTTTGCATTTCAGAAGAATTACCAGGCTCTTAAATTGGCTGTCAAATTTGCTGACTTGGTAACTGGCTGGCTTTCAAAATATATATTAAAAGTCTTACCTTTCCTGGCTATTTCTTCAATAAAACTTTTGGGTTTTAATAGAATAAATTTTGTGATCTTACTTAGAAAATTAAAGTCAACAGGAAAAAAATAAAAATCTTACCAGCCACACTGTACACACTACTAAAGAAAATACATGCAAAGGACCCAGCAGAAACTGAACTAAGAATCCAACAGCAAAGATGCCCATTTGCTTAAATAAGGTCAAGCTTTCAGCTTTTGGGATCATTTTACTTCTGGCTCTTCCATAACTCAGTAATCTTAATTTCTCTCTCAATTGGTTTCTAAATGTTTAGGTAATTATCACTTTATTTCCTTATCTCCATGAGGATTTTTAACATCCATAAGTTAATTACAGCCTGATTCCCTTATGGAATCCATATGGAAGACTGTTCATGTGCACAGGTTTGAAGCTCTAATTACACCTTAAATATTGCACACTGAATCACATGCCTTGATCCACCTCATGTAAAAGAATTAACTTCCAGACAGACTCTGGGTTAGAGCAGGAACGACAAGATAATTGGCCTTTAAGTTAAATATACCCCATAGACTGGAGTTGTAGCTCACATTAGAAAGGCTGATCACTTTTTATAACCAGCTGCTTATTCAGTTTATTTTTCTGTCCTGATTTTTATACTCCTATTTCATTCCATTGTAGGGCTTTCACCCCCATAGCTGGCAGTGGGGGCTCTCTAATTTCAGATCATACAAGGTGTGTGATCATGGCAACAGCAACTGTGTTGTCAGCTTTCTTTTTTAATTGACTGGTCATTTAGGAACCTACAAAAACCAGCTTGGCCAGAGGGACAGAGAAACTCAACAAACAAGTATCTTCTATTCAAATATCAGATACACGGAAGCTTTTTATTCAAACCATGATTATGTGTAAAAACTGGAAGAAGCCTCCCAAGTGGAATATCTTTACATATCCTGTTGCTCCAGCCCCACTCCAGCTCCCTCAGCCCCTCCTGTTGCTCCAGCCCCTTCATGTCCTCCTTGTCCAGCCCTTCACCAGCGCTCGTGGTGCCCCTCACCAGAGCGTGCTCCAGCCTCGCGCTGCCGCTCCCCCTCAGCCCCAGTGAGCATCACCCCTTCCCTCACAGCCTAGCCATGTCCCCTCAGCTTGGCTGTGTCCCCTCAGCCTGGCTATGTCCCCTTACAGCCCAGCCATGTCCCCTCACAGCCCAGCCATGTCCCCTCAGCCCAGCCGTGTCCCCTCACAGCCTGGCCATGGTCCCTCAGAGCCCGGCCATGGTCCCTCAACACAGCCATGTCCCCTCACAGCCCGGCCGTGTCCCCTCACAGCCCGGCTATTTCCCCTCAGCTCAGCCATGTCCCCTCACAGCCTGGCCATGGTCCCTCAGAGCCCGGCCATGGTCCCTCAACACAGCCATGTCCCCTCACAGCCCGGCCATGGTCCCTCAGAGTGCAGCCATGTCCCTTCAGTGCAGTTACGTCCCTTCACAGCCCAGCCGTGTCCCCTCAGAGGCCAGCCATGTCCCCTCAGAGACCGGCCATGTCCCCTCAGAGCGCAGCCATGTCCCCCACAGCGCAGCCATGTCCCCTCACGGCCCGCCCATGTCCCCTCCCAGCCCCGCCGTGCCCCCTCACCTCCCCGCCCACCTGGGCCCTGCCGGGCTCCGCCTACCGAAGCCATCTCCGCCTCTCGCAGCGCCATCTCCGCCTCCGGCCGCGCCATCTCCGCCTCACGCAGCGCCATCTCCGCCTCCGGCCGCGCCATCTCCGCCTCCGCGCGGCCGCTCCCCGCGCTGGCGCCCGCCCATCGCCTCGGGCCGCCCCTTCCGCGGCAGGGCCGGCATGGCGACGGCAGAGGAACCCGAGGTGGACATCGAGGGGGACCCCGCGGCCGCGCCGGGGTGAGTGCGGGGGCCTGGGGGCTCAGTGCGGGCTCCAGGGGCAGTGCGGGGCCCGGGAAGCTTAATGTGGGTCCCCGGGGGCTCAGTGCGGGTCTCGGTGGGGCTCCGGGAGAGCGGCCCGGGGAGCTGCGGGGAGGAGCGGCCGCTCCTGAGGGGCCGGGCTGGGCCTGGCCCTTCCCGAGCTGGGAATGTCATGGAGAGCCTGTGGAGAGCGGGGCACGGTGGGTAGGGCGGAGAGAACGGGCTGTGGAGGCGCCGGTGTGAGGAGAACACGGAACTGCTGCTTGGGGAACAGCGCCCGGAGCCTGCCGGGAGAATCCTTAAAAATACACAGGGGGAAGGCGCTGGGTTGTGTAACTCAGAGAGGGTCGAGAGGCTGCAGGCCGGGAGCAAACCGAGTCGTGGAATCATGGAATGGTAAGGGCTTGGAATGGACCTTAAAGGTGATCCATTCCCGGCCCTGCCCTGGGCAGGGACGCTCCCACTGCACCAGGCTGCTCAAGGCTTTATCCAGCCTGGCTTTGGGCACCCACACCTCTTTGGGCAACCTGTTCCACTGTCTCACAGTACAAAATTTCTTGCCAATACCTAACATAAATTCCCTGTGTTTCAGTTTGTACTCGTTGCTCCCTGCCCTGTGACACAGTTCCTGACGGAGAATCCCTGTCCAGCTTCCCTGCAGGCCCTGCAGATGCTGTGAGGCTGCTCTGAGCTCTCCATGTACCTTCTCTTCTCCAGGCCGAACAGCCCCAGCATTCCCAGCCTGTCCATAGGGAAGGTGCTCCAGTCCCCCATCCACTTCATGGCCTTCTCTGCACTTGCTCCAACAGTTTCATGTCCTTCTCCTGTTGGGAGCAGCAGAGGTGGATGCAGCACTCCAGGCGGGGTCACAAGAGCAGAGGAGAGGGGAAGAATCACCTCCTTGCACCTGCTGGCTGTGATCCTTTGGATGCAGCCCAAGATTTCTGGCATTCAGCAAATCCAAGGATAAAGGATGCTGAAGGGAACGGGCAGAGACTGTAACACCTCGAATCGAGCACTTCCTTGCAGTGCTGGGAGAGAACGAAGGGTTTGTAGCAGAGGTTGCTGTCCTAGAGCAGCACCTGCCACTGCTGCAGACAGGCTGTCTTTGGAATGCTCTGAAAGAAGCAGGACTTGTGTTGGTTTCTGACTGTACATGGAGATTTATCCCTTATCCTATAAAGAGGTGTTTGAAGTGCTGGCACAAAGCATTTTGGAATAACAGATGAGTTTAAATTAGTGGCACTGCAGGGGATATAGGGCTGATTAGTCTTGAGAACAGTCTAAATGCTCTGGAAGCAAAGATTTTTTAAAACAAGTAATTGCGTTACTAAGCAGGTTTTATGCTGCATGAAAATGAAAGGAAGTTGATCAATGTTGTTATTCAATGATGTTAATCAGTGACAGGTCTCTAATAAGTATTTATTTACAGTAAAGATCAAGTGTAAACTGGATGAATTCTGTAAGAGCACTGGATTAGATGTTGGGAAGAAATCCTTCCCTGTGAGGGTGGGCAGGCCCTGGCACAGGTTGGGCAGAGAAGCTGTGGCTGCCCCATCCCTGGGAGTGTCCAAGGCCAGGCAGGATGGGGCTTGGAGCAACCTGGGATAGAGAAAGGTGTCCCTGCCCATGAGATAATCTTTAAGGTCCCTTCCAACCCAAACCATTCCATGATTCTATTCCATGATTCTAACAGCCTTGTACTATGAACCCTTGTGTAAGTATGAGCTTTCCTTGGCAGGAAAAACAAGTTTATCTTTACAAGAAGGTCTTTTTAACCATATTGGGGGAAATGCATAGAAATGTGGAGATAATACAACTCAGTGACACTTGTAATATTCAAAATGCAGTTGTTTTGAACACTGGAATCTCTTTCAGAGATCATGAAAACCCAGCATCAAGCCTGCTGCAGGACCACTATCTCGATTCATCTTGGAGAACTGGCAACAGTCTTGTAAGTATTTTTTTAAATGAATGGTGCTTCTAGAAAGATTATCATAGAATAGAATCATAGAATGGATTGGGTTGGAAAAGACCTCCGAGATCACCAAGTCCAACCCTTGATCCAACCCCCCTGTGATCACCAGCCCAGGGCACGGAGTGCCCTGGGCTGGTGATCACAGTGGGGTTGGATCAAGACGTGGTGGATTCTCCCTCAGTGCCACATCCATAGAATGACAGAATGGATTGGGTTGGAAAAGCCCTCTGAGATCAAGTCCAACCCTTGGTCCAACTCCAGTCCCTTTACCAGATCATGGCACTCAGTGCCACGGCCAAGCTCACCTTAAAAACCTCCAGGGATGGGGAATCCACCCCCTCTCTGGGCAGCCCATTCCAATCCCTGAGCACTCTCTCTGCAAAGAAGTTTTTTCTGCTCTCCAACTTCAATTTCCCCTGGCAGAGCTTGAGCCCCCCGTGCCCCCTTGTCCTATTGCTGAGTGCCTGGGAGAAGAGACCAACCCCCACCTGGCCAGAACTTCCCTTCAGCTTCTGTGTGCTCTTCTCTCCATGTACAAGCTCTTTAGGGTTTTAACCAGCGATTTTTCCTTACTTTTAGAAAGTATTATATTTTTATTCTTGATACTCAAGTAACAGTGTGACAGAATTCAGGTATTAAAACATCCTTGTGTGTTTTGCAGCCCTGGACGTTGGACAGCAGCATCAGTGAAGAAAACAGGGCTGTCATTGAGAAGATGTTGCTGGAAGAAGAGTATCCTTTTGCTGATTTGGCTGCATGTTTTCCTGTAGAAAAACAGAAAACTTCCTGTTTCCAAAGGCACTGGGCTCATCTTTTCCTGTTAAGGTGACTGAAGCCCTGTCACCTTGTAGGCAGATGGAGGAAATGCTGCTGGAGAAACTGCAGTGTTTGTTTCTACAGCTGGGTAATTCTGAGCCAGTATAATTTATATGACTGTTGGAATTCTCACATGTACAAATATCACTGATGCTTTGAAAAGTTACTTAGCAAGTATTTCAGATATTATTTATCTAATAAATCACTTTCTGAAAAAATATGGCTCAACCCAAAGGAGGTGGAGAAGAGATCTGTGAAAAGGTAAGGTGTGTTTGGGAAAAAATAGATGAGAGGAAATGAAAAGTCCTTCTCAAATAAGGTTATTTTCTGAGATGTGCAGCAGCATCACAATTACTAATTTTTATTTTCATGCTTTTTTTTATTTTCAGCCCACATAAGAAAACTGGAAAAGTCATGTATGTACATTTTAATGATTGAGTTGCATTTTTAAGTGTGGTGTCTGATTTATGTTACCAAACCTTATTAAAAAAATATAAAAGTCACAGTTCCTTAATTCCTTTTGTTTGGCTGTACAGAGTTATGTAAGAAACCTTTGAACAGAAAGAAATATTGTGTGTAATAATAGGCCTATAGTAGAATAGGGGGTTTGTTGCACAGTGGTCCTTATGAAAAAAATTGTGAGTTCTGGTTGGTTTTTTTCCCCTGAACTTTTCTGTTTGCTGCTTTTATGTATTTCTGTCCCATCAGCCACTGATGAACGTTGAGTTGCCTCAAACCAACCTTTGTGGTGAAGCAGCTGATGTGATTCTCAGTGTTTTATTTACTGTATTTATACATTCATGATTAAAACAGTACTGTGAGTTCTGCCAAAGAGGGGGAGTAGTTCCCCTGTCAGAAGGTGCTTTGGTTTAGTGGGATTGGGGAATTCCCTGATTTTAGGAAAGCACCAACTTGTGTCTCCTGCTGTCCCAGGGTCCGGTCACCTCCCAAAGCACCTGGCTGCTCCCTGAAGTGGACACTGGAGGAAAAAGAGCTGTTTGAACAAGGACTGGTGAGTTTGCTTATATAGGTAATATTTTTAATTGAATTCACTAGTTTATCCTAAAGGACAAAGTAGTTAATATGAATAAGCATTTTATAGTTCTAAAGTTTCTGCTTTTGTTCTTCCAATGTGTTAAAAGTAATTGCCACCTACCAATGATGACACAGAATGGTTTTCTTCACCAGATTTTGTTCATGTGAGGCTGATTACAATTGGAGAGCACAAAATACCTCAAATATTCAGCATTATGAGTTGGACAGTCACAATGCTGTTGTTAACCATGGGAAGTGTAGTGTGTTTCTAAGGCAAATCAGGTAAAAAAGTGAAATCCTTTAACTCCTGTTGTAAGGTCTTCACTGGGTTGTGCACTGCCCAGTGTAACAGGGTTTGCTTTGCCAAGCACAGACTCATTTCAGTAGGATATCTTGGAACAGCATCATTTAGAGTGCCTGAACAGGGTGAAGAAGCCACTCCAGCTGAGAAGAGTAGAAATAGTTCTTACCGTTGGGTCCCGTTTTCTTCTTGGTAGGACATGAATAGTGAGGATCTTCACCGTGGGTTTGCTCTACTGATTGTGCATTTTAATTGAGAATTTAAACTCTTGGCACATGAACTGCAGTGTGTGGAATAGTCAGTTCTGGGTAACTTCAGTGTGCTTTGCTGTGTCAGGTGAAGTTTGGCCGCCGGTGGACAAAGATTGCGAAGCTGATCGGGAGCCGAACGGTGCTACAAGTCAAGAGCTACGCTCGGCAGTATTTCAGGAACAAGGTGAGTGGGGGGTGGGAAGTTTGGCTTTGGGCCTCAGTTAGGCCTAAATTCAGCAGGCCCAAAGGATGTGACATAGATCAGAAGGGACAAGCATCACCTGACTTAAGCAACCAAAGAGGTATTTCATATCATCTGACATCATCAAGTAGTGTCAAGAGGTATAAAGAGAGGGAGGAGGAGCTTCTGTCTCTTTTGGGTTTTGCCTCAGACCTGTAAAGATGCACTGCCCTGCCCTGCCCTGCCGAGATCAGGCCTTGCCACCATCCCCACTGGGTTATCTAGGGAGGTGAACATTTTCTTGTTAATATTCTCCTCTCTGGGAGAGTTTTTCTGGGAGGTTTTGTGGGGTTTGGGTGGTTGGAATCTGTATTATTTGGTTGAGTGACTCACTAGTTATTGTTGTTAGTCTGGTTTTCTTTTAATCACATTTGTATGTATATGTATTATATTCTGGTTTTAATTGTCTTTCTTTTGTATAATATAAGAAACTTGCTACTTCAGGTTTTGGGTTTTTTTCTCTCCCTCCTTTTCCCTTGGTTGGGGGTAGGGGTGAACCCTTTCTTTGTGTGTTGGGCAGTTGGCATTTTGCCAGCTCAACCTGAGACATGGGAGATCTCTGGAGGTGGCAGAAAGGCTGTTTGCCAAGAGTGGTGTTGTATGTGCAGCTTGGTTCTAATCTGTCTTTTCAGGGCACTGCTGGCAAAGCACATACTCTGTTTATTCCCATATTTTGAAAAGTGGGATATGCTTCTTTAATGCAGATTTAAAATTAAGTCAGAGCTGATTTCAAATTCCTGGAATAACCAGGATTCTTGCTGTAAACAATAAATTTATAACTGTGGTCTCTTACACTGTTTGTCATTAGTCTGAAAGTTGTTTTCCACTACACAGCTGTGTGTTGTAGTTTTAGCTTTACTCTCATTTGAGATTTTGGAGACATTTAAGAAGAAATAACTATTCTATAGGATTTTCTGACTGGAAATACATGTTAATTTGCACTTGGGCTAAACTACACCTCTAATGTTGTGCCAGAGTCAGTTGCATTGATTAAACTATGTTGAAGGGGTAAGATGGGAAAGAAACACTTCAGAATATCTGCTGTTCCAAAGAAATAGCTCTGATTATTTGGGAAGCAGATGGGATTGTTTGTTTTTCCTTTCTCAAAATATTTTATATTTTCCTAAGGCAAAAAATGGTGATTGTGAAAAGGAAGAGCCAAGCCAGCATGGGAGCAGTGTTCCCATGGAAGATGGGATAAGGGCAGATCCTGGGAGCCTGAGAGGCCGTGCAGACCCCAATCTGAATGCAGTGAAAATAGAAAAGCTTTCAGATGATGAAGAGGTAGACATAACTGATGACATGGATGAGCTCATCTCTCCTACCTGCCAGCAAGAAACCGGAATATCTGAATTACCTGTTACTCCAAAAAGTCCAGTTGAAGAAACAAAAGGGGTGGAACATGCTTTTCCATCTGCTGGACACAGTTCTGCAGTTGCTCTGCCCGGAGAAGACCATCAGCACGCCAGGCAGGATCCAGTGGATGCCTTGGTACTCCCTGCTGTGGCAGCAGCATGTTCCCAGCCCCTGAATGGTGACACCCCTGTGGCTGTGCATGGCCAGCAGAACAGCAGCTTGGCTGAGAGAGCTGAGCAGGGAGGGCCAGTAACACCTTGTGCTGCTGCACAGGGAATGGAGCAGGAGCCCCGTGGGGAGCAAAGGGACATGGCTCACAATGGATTGCTTTTCCCTTCTCTCTGCCAAGTGGATGAGGATCACCAAGAGGAGGCAGAGGAGCTGAAGCCTCCTGATCAGGAAGTGGAGGTTGACAGAAGCACCATCCTGGAGGAGGAGAAGCAGGCTATTCCTGAGTTCTTTGAAGGGCGCCAGGCCAAAACTCCGGAGCGGTACTTGAAAATCAGGAATTACATTTTGGATGAGTGGTAAGATGCATTAATTTCTTTTACTGAAATAAGTGATTAGGATGTCCTGGTTTGCTGTAGTTAAAACACTACCTAGTACTAATAGCTTCTGAAAAGAGTAACATTCTTTGTGTGGTAGCTTACCAGTGAACAGCACTCACTAATAATGCTGCTTTTGCATCTTCCCATTTTGTCTCTGGCATTCTGGAAGTTAAGCAATGAAAATACTTTGAAACATCATGAAGATTAATGTCCTGTATCAGAACAAGCTACATGCATTTTGGTTATGTTACTTTGTTCCAACTTTTGCCATCCTGTATGTAAGAATGGTTTTAAAAAGTGGTTCCTCAAAATAACTCATTAACTCTGTAATGAGGTCTGCAGCATTGTAGCACTGCCTTTACAGAAGGGCAGCGAGAAGTCTCTGCTGGAACAAATGATGTTGCCCTAAAGAATGCATCAAAGTCAGTACCAATTTGGAGTAGTGCTTGCACACTTGAGTATCCTTTATTCCATCTCTAAAGAGTTGGTGTAAGGAGCCACAGTGATTTGTGGCAGCAGGCTCAAGATACAGTTTGTCCTGTTGTCAATTGTCGTTTGTTGTGTTGGTTAGCTTGGTTTAGAAAGAATTACTGAGCTTAGCTCAGTCCCCACTCAGTTGTCTCATGCACTGGCAGCTTGTTCTGGTTGAAAAGAAAGGCTAAAATTCCATACCAGAGAAGTGTCGAACTGAAAAGGTTCAGTATCAGTTTAGGAAGCAATAAGTGCATAGAGAGTGCAAACAGGACCTCAGTTAAAGTCCCACAATGCCTTCATCCCCCATGATTTGTTCTGCTCTCTGACACGGTGCTGGACTTTATTTTAGGGAGAGGTGTAAACCCAAGTACCTGAACAAGACCTCGGTGCGTCCCGGCCTGAAGAACTGCGGCGACGTCAACTGCATCGGGCGGATCCACACGTACCTGGAGCTGATTGGAGCCATCAACTTCGGCTGTGGTGAGGGGATTGTAATGGGAATCAGTAAATGGCCTGTGTTGGGGTGATGCTGTAGGGCTGCCTGACTTTAGGGTGCATTGCTCACAGAGGATACACGTTCATCCTCGCTAGGAAGGACCTTCCCAGCACATTGTCTCTCATAACCTTGGAAATCTGGAGGAGTTTGTAACCAGGATTGTGAATTTTTGTTTTTACACAAAACCTTTTTATTTTTTCTCTATTTTTTCCCCTTCCCTCATTTTTAACCACACATGAGCTGGTGGGCTGGTGTTTTTGTTTTGTGCTTTTCTGTGTGTCTAGCTTTGTTTTTTCTTTCCCCCAATAACCCACTGTATCTGAAATTCTGCCCTCCTTCCTTATGAGACAGAATTCAAGTTATTGTTCCTTCTCCCACACTGAGTGATATCTATTTCCTAAATAAACACCAGTGTTTTCATCCTCAGGGCTAGTTTTTAAACAATTCAGATGATGAAATGAAGTGACATGTTTAGAGTGTACATACACCTGTAACTTGATGTGTTAGAGTCTCTGCATGGATCCTGGTCCAAAGCTGAACAAGAGTTGGGAGAGAAGCAAAGTCCTGCAAATACATTTTGTCTGAAGTGATTAAAAATAAATCAACAATAAGGAAGGAGGTTTTGCTGTGATGAAAGTGCTGTGGCAGTGGGAGAGGGCTGTGCCATCAGTCAGAATTATGCCCAGCAAGCAATGTCTGTTTACTCTGGGGGTTCTGTGTTGCTTTTTTCCTTCTGGGAAAAAAGACACGTGCTCCCTGTCTGTGTGTCGGTGCTTGGCTGACCCCGGGGTGTGTCCCTTGTGTCTCCGCAGAGCAGGCCGTGTACAACCGGCCGCAGGGAGCTGACCGGACGCGCTGCAGGGACGGCCGGGACGCGGTGGAAGCCTATCAGTTGGCACAGCGCCTGCAGTCCATGGTGCGGCCTGGGGAGGGAGCCGGGACAGCAGCAGTGGGGAAAGCCTTCCCAGCTCTCATTTTCAAGCCAGGGCACCTCAGGAAGTTTCTCCTCTGGTTCAGGTTGCAGTTTCTTAGAGTGCCCTGTGATTGGAGTGCAGTCTGGGTGCAGGTTCTGGGGTCTGCACCTGCTCCTTACGCACATTCAGCTACTTCCAGAGAAGAGCAATGAGGCTGGAGAAGGGACTGGAGCACAAGTGCTGTGGGGAGAGGCTGAGGGAGCTGGGGGTGTTCAGCCTGGAGAAGAGGAGGCTCAGAGGTGACCTCAGCACTGTCTGGAACTACCTGAAGGGAAGTTGTGGCCAGGTGGGGGTTGGTCTCTTCTCCCAGGCACTCAGCAATAGGACAAGGGGGCGCGGGGGGCTCAAGCTCTGCCAGGGGAAATTGAAGTTGGAGATCAGGTAGAAATTCTTTGCAGAGAGAGTGCTCAGGGATTGGAATGGGCTGCCCAGAGAGGGGGTGGATTCCATTCCCCATCCCTGGAGGTTTTTCAGCTGAGCTTGGCCGTGGCACTGAGTGCCATGATGTGGTAAAGGGACTGGAGTTGGACCAAGGGTTGGACTTGATGATCTTGGAGGTCTTTTCCAACCCAATCCATTCTATGATTCCCTGCATTGTCTTTCAGCCACAAGCCCCTCTTCCCCACCTCTCCATAACTTATTAGCCAGAAAATAGTGAAGTGTATTGCAGTGTGTGATTAAGTTGCTTACATTGTAACTATTAGACACAGCAGGATGTGGCTTACTCAGAGCCTCATGCACACAGTGAAGTGCAGAAGTAACTGTGAGTACATGAACCACCAGGGCTTGCCAGAGTCAATTTCCATATTCACATTTCATGTAGCATTTTTAAATACTTCACAGCAAAATAAACCAGTTCATGAGAGGAAAAACAAAATCAATCCCACTAAAAAATAATACATTGAAATATAAAGAGCTGTAGCATCCACTGGCTGTAAACATACTGATTTTATAGCTTTATGTATTGTCTGAGCTAGAATTCAGAGCTGGATGACAGTGCCTTGTAAGTGTCAGGGACACTGATGTTCCGTGGAGCCTTAAAATCCAAAAAACTCCACTGATGATACTTGATGACAGTGCAGACCTCCAGGGTGTGCTTTCTGCTCTGTGAGTATGTCAGAGTGTTGGTACCACCCCTGTGGCAGTGGCCTTTGGACAGTATCCCTGAGAGCCCTTGACTTCTGGTGGTTTCTCCCCACAGCGCACGAGGAGACGGCGCGTGCGAGACCCCTGGGGAAACTGGTGTGATGCCAAGGACCTGGAGGGACAGACATTTGAGGTAACCCTGCTGTGTGTTCTTAACTTCCCTTGAAGAATTAATTCTTGCTAATTGCTGGGAGCTGGTGTTGCATCAAAGGGGCAAGGGAACAGTTGTGTCATGGGGACTTAACCTCTCCTGTGGAAGCAGGAATTTGAAGGTCATGCAGCATCTGGGATATCTTTGTGCTGCTGGTAAATAAAGTGGGTGTTTGCAGAGGGGCTTTGTGCCCTCAAGCTCTTTGCCTTGTTCTGTAGGAGCTTTCATGACCCATTGCTTTTCAGTGAACTGCCTTAAAGCAAAGAGTAAGGGATGGGAGAGAAACATTTAAATGTTGTTTTTTCAATCCTATATGGTTTCTCTGCTCATTATGCAGGTGATAATGAGTTCCTAATATTAATTTTGCTACTAGCAATATACCCAGAAATCCTGTGGTTTATGAAGTGCTTAAAAATTTATATAAGTTTAAATATTTTATGGGAGAATTGGAAAGGAAATACTTGTCCATTCCTACAGTTTCAAATTACATGAGAAGTGAAGAACATGCTATTTTTCTTGTATAGAAAACATTCTTAATTTGCAGCCTCCAGTAATTAACAATTATTTCCATAATGCTACAATGCCATGCCTATTTTTGAGTAACTGTGGTTAGTAATTCCAACACTTTCTCTGCAAAACACGTATTTGGATGGAAATAAAGGTTGAAAACACTCAGCCCTAAAGAGGGGTTCTGGTAATTTCTTGCCATGGTTTGTATTGGCAGATTATCACACTTAAGTTAAGATTACCACACTTAAGTTTGTGATGTGGGCTGTAATTTTACTGCATTTGATTGATGTAGTGTAAGAGTTGTCTAATCAGGCATCTTGTGGACTTGATCTCTGACTGTCACTCCTTCCTCACTGCCTGGCTCTGCCCTGGTGTTTGCCTCTAACCCCCTGTCACACACAAATCATATCCAGAGGACACTGAGGTCAAGAATTTATTCTGGGCTGGTTTTGCAATCACTGCTGAAACAGCACTTCAGACATTTAATGTTGGTTTTTTGTTAAATCCTCTCAGCATCTCTCAGCTGAAGAATTAGCAAGAAGGAGAGAGGAAGAAAAACTGAAACCTGCAAAATCTTCTAAAGGTTCGAGACAAATGAGAAGGTATTATTGGATGTGCACTGTGTTCAAACACAGATGTGCTTGAGGTGGAACCAATGTCTGTGTCAGGCTGGGAGGGTGCAAAGCTTCAGTGTGTCTGAAATAGCCTGGATGCATTTCATGGTGGGATTCCTGAGTGTGGGGTGATGTGTCTGCGTTTGGTGGGATTTGGTGCGGGATGAGACAGTTCAGTAGAAGAAACAGGGCTATTCCTCCTCAGCCAAGGAGACAGTGGGAAACTTGGAAAGCTTCCTGACTGTCCTACATCTTTAGAGAAATTTTCTTTCATTTTATAGTTCCTTTGATCCCTTTCAGCTGATTCCATGCTGCCTGTTCACGGGAGAGAAGCAGGTACGTCCCTGTGAGCAGTTACCGAGGGTTCCCCGCCACGTGACTCTCCTTGTTCTCATTGCTGTCCTTATCATTCCAGGAACCTTTCCAGGTGAAAGTGTCCTCTGAAGCACTTCTAATAATGGATTTGGTGAGGATTAAGTTTTATCTTTCAAAAAGCTGTGATGTCTGTGTTGTGGGTTGGTTTTTTTTGAGGAAGACTGAGAAACACAGTAATGTTTTCATTCACCTGAAGTGAGAGCCAAGTACTAAATAAAGCCCCTGAAGATGAGTATTTTTGATATTGTGCTTACTGGGCAGCCATTTACCTTCTAGAAAAACTAGTAAGAGCTTTGCTGCTTTACTACTCTCTGTCACACTTTAAATCTAATTTGCTTAAAGCTGCTTTCTGAAAGTCTGCCCTTCTGAAATCTATGGCTTCATTTTCCGCCAGTCTGGGAACTGATTTTGTGCTCACAAAGCAGTATGTGGGCATGTTTTAAGAACCACAGGCTGTACCAAAGTTGGGCAGTTGTTCAGCACTGCCCAGGCTGCAGGTTTTGATGCCAGCATTGCCTCATGTATGGAAGCATTACAGCTTTGGACTACATAACATATGTATAAAATAAGCAATTTTAATCTCTTCTGTTTGCACTGAATGGAAACAAGGAGTTTTGAGAGGGTTTAGTTGTGTTAAGGTTTCCTTCTAAATGTCACTGAGAAGTTCCTGACTTGAGTGCAGAGCAAAACTAGGAGAGATGACTCAGCTTGGACTTCCATAGTTGTTTAATCTCATTTCTTCCTTCCTTGTTTGATCTCATTCCAGCACTCCCATGTGTCTCTGGCAGAGGTGATAGGGCTGCTGGGTGGCAGGTACTCCGAGGCTGATAAAGTTGTGGAAGTAAGTGTTTGTCTTTTTACATTTTCTCTGAAATATTAAAGCTGATAATAGATACAATTTGAATAGATGTAAATCTTATTTCTGAAGGACAGCTAATTAAATATATTGAAGTGGAAGTTAATTAGTGTAGTCATGTCAGAGCTATGTTCAGTGTTGGGCTGGCAGCTCCATTAAGAGGAAGATCTGGTAAATTACTCTCAAGCTCTGTGTGTGAGGTGTAGCAGAACTGCAGGAGGTTGCTGCATTCCCCCCCGGGTGTCTCTGGCAGGTGTGTGCAGCAGAGCCGTGCAGCAGCCTCAGCACGGGGCTGCAGTGCGAGATGGACGCCGTGTCACAGACCCAGGCCTCGGAGGCACTGGCGGCCAGGGGCTTCCAGGTCATCGGCTGGTACCACTCGCACCCCGCCTTCGAGCCCAACCCCTCCATCCGGGACATTGACACCCAGGCCAAGTACCAGGTACAGCACCAACCCCTCCATTGGGACACTGACACCCAGGCCAAGTATCAGGTACAGCACCAACCCCTCCATCGGGACACTGACACCCAGGCCAAGTGCCAGGTACAGCACCAACCCCTCCATTGGGACACTGACACCCAGGCCAAGTGCCAGGTACAGCACCAACTGACATTGACACCCAGGCCAAGTACCAGGTACAGCACCAACTCCTCCATCAGGGACACTGACACCCAGGCCAAGTACCAGGTACAGCACCAACTCCTCCATCAGGGACACTGACACCCAGGCCAAGTACCAGGTACAGCACCAACTCCTCCATCAGGGACACTGACACCCAGGCCAAGTACCAGGTACAGCACCAACTCCTCCATCAGGGACACTGACACCCAGGCCAAGTACCAGGTACAGCACCAACTCCTCCATCAGGGACACTGACACCCAGGCCAAGTACCAGGTACAGCACCAACTCCTCCATCAGGGACACTGACACCCAGGCCAAGTACCAGGTACAGCACCAACTCCTCCATCAGGGACACTGACACCCAGGCCAAGTACCAGGTACAGCACCAACTCCTCCATCAGGGACACTGACACCCAGGCCAAGTACCAGGTACAGCACCAACTCCTCCATCAGGGACACTGACACCCAGGCCAAGTACCAGGTACAGCACCAACTCCTCCATCAGGGACACTGACACCCAGGCCAAGTACCAGGTACAGCACCAACTCCTCCATCAGGGACACTGACACCCAGGCCAAGTACCAGGTACAGCACCAACTCCTCCATCAGGGACACTGACACCCAGGCCAAGTACCAGGTACAGCACCAACTCCTCCATCAGGGACACTGACACCCAGGCCAAGTACCAACCCCTCTATCCAGGACACTGCACCTTCTTTTATACTTGATTTGACATCAAATGATATGAACTATCTCTTTGGTTGCTTAAGTCAGGTGATGTTTGTCCCCTCTAATCTACATAGATCTCTGGGCCTGCTGAACTGAGGCCCAGCTAAAACTAAAGCCAAAACGACCCCAACCTGCAACCAACCCAGCCCTAAACTGACATAAATGCTCTTTTTTTAGCTTTCAGCACCCTCTTCTGAGAAAGGCTGATTTTTGTACGTGGTGTTTTGTGTGGTTTTGGTTTTGCAGAGCTA
Organism: Sakesphorus luctuosus; assembly: GCA_013396695.1. Lineage (NCBI taxonomy): Eukaryota > Metazoa > Chordata > Aves > Passeriformes > Thamnophilidae > Sakesphorus > Sakesphorus luctuosus. The sequence goes on along the minus strand of VWZD01003806.1, from coordinate 1,963,733 downwards.
CTTCTCCAGGGGTGGTGCCATGTTCATTGGGATGATCATAAGCCCTTACAACAGGAACAATCCTCTGCCCTATTCCCAGATCACCTGCCTGGTCATCAGTGACGAGATCAGTGCTGACGGGTCCTACCGTACGTACCTGTGTTCTGTCCAGGGCCTTCACTGCCCTTCTCCTTTGGGATACCAAGGGGGAAAATGTCTCATTTTGGACTTGAGAAATAGGTCTTTATGTATTTATATTGATAAGATGATGGTATTACATAAATGTATAATTTATATTGGTAACATGTGCTGGGCAAACCCAGGAATGTCACTGAGGGTGACCCTGCAAGCTGTGCTGTCATAACAAGAATATTTGAGTATAAATAGATAGAAGATGGTTCTTTTATATTAGAATTTTCCACAATCCATAAATACAGTGAAAGCCTTGGGACAAATCACTGTTATTTACAGGCAGAATCCACAGGAACAGCTGAGAAACTGTTGCATATGTACCCTTTTTATTGTGTTCCTTTAAAATACTTTCTAAATTCCTCTTCCCCCACTTACAATAAACTAGATTTTCTTTTAGAGCAAAATTCATCTGAAATGGAGAACAATATCATCATCGTACATAAAAAACAAACCTTTTTATTCACTTAATAACCACATAAATCTCAGAGAGAATACAAAAGTGCTACTAAACACTCAATTAATTTTCCCTTTCTCTGTTTGTTGTAGATTTCTTGTCCTTCCTTATGGCCTGGGGAACTGGGGAGGGCAGGGAGGAGAACAGATTTGTTCCTACTCCCACCAGAATTAAATTTGGAATCCAAAACACGTCATCCTTTTGCTTTAACCTCCTCAGTGTTGTCAAGTGAGAGAACCACAGGTTCCTGCAGTCAGTGATAAACAGGAACAGTTCTGGGGAAGGAAAGGAGTGTACAAGAAACACTGAATAATGATCTCCAATTGACTGCAGGCCTGCCCTATAAATTTGAAGTGCAGCAGATGCTGGAGGAGCCTCAGTGGGAGTTAATATTTGAGAAAACAAGATGGATAATTGAAAAATACAGATTTTGCCACAGGTATGTGTCTAATTCTGTTACAAACAGCCAGTTTGGAATTTTTGTGTGTTTATTACTGTTTCAGTCAAAGTGTGTGGCTGCTTCTCCAACAAAACAAACCCCTGTTTGTTTTTCTTCCAACAGCAGTGTCCCCATGGATAAAATTTTTCATAGAGATTCTGACCTGACTTGTTTGCAGAAAGTAAGTTTTCTTTTTTAATGTTACTTTTTTTTAAATGCAAACCTGTTTCATGGCAGCAGAGGTCACCTGAAGTTACATTTATACAAATCAGAGATGTAAATTAATGGCAATAAGTGACTTCTGTGGCACAACTCACACAAGGATCCTCCTCTGAGAGGGGAGGGCACGTGGTTTTGTGCAGACACCAAGTTGGACCCTCACTCTGTGTTCCTGTGTCACTGCTCCTTTTAAAGTTATGCCCTGCACTGAGTAATTTTGTAGTGTTAATTCTAAACAAAAATCCCTTTGCAATAAAAAGGGGAAAAAATCTCAGGAAAAATGTTGATTTTAACAAAATCTCCTTTTGTTTTCACCAGCTTTTGGAGTGCATGAGGAAGACTTTGGGCCAGGTAACAAACTGCCTCATTGCTGAAGAGTTCTTGACTCAGATAGAGAACTTATTCCTGTCCACATACAAGAGTGAGGAGAAGGGCAGTGAAGGAAGTGAGAAGGAATGTTCCCGTGAGTTGCCAGTCTGATGGCTTTGGCAAACCAGAATTCTGGAATTTGGATTTTATTTTTTCGTTTCTTCCCTTGCTCCTCATTATGAGAACTCTGTCAGAATTGTTGCCCATCTCAACAGTTTCAGGATCCAGTGTGGTCTTGTGGTGGTGTGAAGAGACTTTGGGAAGCCCTTCTGAGTGTGGCCCCACTGCCTGAGGGGGCTCAGTGCTAATGAGGGCATTAATTGAGCTCAGAGCTAATGAGGGCATTAATTGAGTGCCTGGGGAGAAGGACACCCTGTCAGCAGTGCTGGGCCTGAGTCTGCAAGGAGAGTTTGTCCTCTCCCAGGTCTCTCAGTTTGGGAATTTTCTCCTATTTTTTATCTACAGGTGCACATCTAACTCAGAGTGAATTAATGCTTTTAGAGATTGTAAGTCTGAAAGAATTCACAAAGGAGAAACTTAACTGAAGTGAGGATTTTGTAGCTCACACTTTCCTGCTATCCAGCCTGAAGTTTATTCAGTTGTACCAAAATACATCACCCCATTTCTCTGTTTTATTATTTAATTATTTTCCCCACTGATCCTGATGGCTGAGTAGCTTTTTGGTACATTCTTTGCCATCTCAGTTCTGTACTGGGGAGGAAAAGGGGCAAGTTTTTGTGACTTTTCAGGAGTGGCTGTGCTTGTTTCCAGTGGAAATGATAACTCCTGTCTTACTACAGGTTACAACCTTTCTGCCCTTCTGTTCTGCAGGGAGGTTTTATGTTGTTCTCCAGATCCTTGTGGTGTGTCCACTTGGGATTGCCACTGTTTCCTGTGGAAACACGAGCTCTTGGTTGATGGCAAACTGAGGGGAATGAGCGGAGAAGTATTTGTGTCTTTAAAAAAGATCCCCCCTCTTATATTCAGAGTCTTCTCTATAATGTACAGTTTGATAAGAAAACACTGGTTTATAGATGTTGCTCAGTTATGATTCCATACAGGTGTATATTCAGATAAATCAGTCACAAACAGATTGATCCTGATGAGAAGTTTCCTGATTGCAACTTGGAAATGTTTCCTGAGCTGTATCACTGTGAAACTGTAGAAAAAATGTGCTTTAAATCTTGCTTTCTAAGGAAACTTATCTATAGGTGTTATTATTGACACAGGTTTCTCAGAGAGGTCTAAAATACATTTGAAAACCTGAAGCAAGACCGTGAGTTTATATCAAGAGCGGAGAGAATGGACTCAATTTTTATTTTAAGAAAATATATGTGTGTGTATATATCTAGTTCTACATAACAAAAATGGAATTTAAGATTTTATATGTTTCAGCTTTTCATTTATATAGAGTTTGAAAACTTTAAAATCCTAGGAGTTGCATCCCAAGGAGGGAACTCCTTCAGAGGAAGTTGATGTTTTTTCACCATGACATGTCAGTCTCTTTCTGTCACTGAGGGGAAGGTGCAGAACCTGATCAAAGGAGAATGTGAGTTCTTGTTGCTCAGTGACTTTCCCACATTCAGGAGCTGTGGACTCAAAAGCACTTGGTGTGTGTTCTGTGCTCTCTGCTATGTCAGATCAGCTGGTGCAGAGCTCTGGGTCCCACTGCTGTGGCATTTACACTGGTGTGTCCAGCATCTTGACTCACTCTGCGTTTACTCTGATCTCTCATCCTGGGGCCTTCCTGACTCCCAGTGTTCCATGGATTCCTGTTCCCAGTTAAACTATACTCCTGCCTGCCCAGTGACGGGGTGTTGGGTTCAGTTTTCCCTGGGCAATGCCCCGGGATCAGTGCCCACACTGACAGCTGTGGGCAGTGCTGGCTGCAGCAGGACAATGCTGAACCTCTGCTGGGACATCTCTGTGCAGTGGGTGCTGCTCATGGCCTGTTTCCAGCCCCTAAGGATGGATCAGGAGCACCCAAACAGTGGCAACTGTGCTGGCTGCTTCTCTCTTTAATGATTGCAGTGAGTTAAGGTAACACAGTGGTATTAATTAGATCTAACAAGGATGTCTCACATTGAGGGGTTTCCATGGCACACACTTTTGAAGTGCTTTGTCTCTGGGAAGAGGATGTGGTGCAGGATGGAGCCTTTGGCATCCACACACACTCCAGGCTTTCGGAGAAAATACAGTGCTGGTACCCTTGGGATCCAGTCTTGTATGGGAACTGGACAGAGCACAGCTGTGATGCTGAGTAATGGTGGTTTTGTGGGCAGGAGCCATGGTAAGACAATAACTAACCTACTTTTCATCATTTAGTGGTTAATAAAGTGAGTTTGGAAGTTGCATGCTTCCAAATAAAAATCTGGTTTACTAATATGCCAGTTCTGCTACTAAACACATACCAGGCATGAAGATTTTTTATTAAGGGGCTTTTTTATCCCCATCCAGGCTTTGTTTCAGTGCACCTGTGAGGACTAACCACACTGTTGCTTTCTTAGGACCAGTCACACCCTGCCAAGTTGTGGAGTGCTTGAGTAGCAAGTAGAATGATACAGTTAAAACTGAAACTCAAGTTTAAACTAGGAAGAAACAAATTAAAAGACAAACAAGCAACCACAAAAATACCAAACAACCCCTCCAGAATGTCACTTCTGGCAAATATCGTTTGAGGGCATTTGTTGGCTGGATCATGTGTTGCTCTCCCAGTTACCAACAGTGCTGCTTCACTGGGATGCAGGTCTTGTGTGCAAGGGAGGGAGCACAGGGGAAAACAGGAAAACATTCCTATGTTTATTTCTTTTTAAATTCAGTGTTGAGGAAAATAAAACCTCAAACCAAACAAAAAGTTACTGCTGTTGCCATTGTTGTTAAGTACTTTTTTCCTTGGCTTGCTTCTCTGCTGTTCCTGACTGATGATGGACAAGAGTCTCCTAATAAAGACAGTGTATGCAACACCCTGAGAGAGGTGTCTGTGTTTGTGATGGGCTTTTGTCTCCCAAGCAACAGGTCTGGAATTTCGTTATTCCAAGTCGGTGGCAATAACCCGGTGAGCAAAGGACGTGCAGTTCCACCAGAGGGAGCTTTGTTACAGCGGATACAGGAAAGGTTTGGAACTCGGGGCAAAGCTGTTCGTGGCAGCACGTGTAAACTCGGGGCTGGTGAGGACATTTCAGGGCAGCAGCCGTGCCTGGGGTGGAGTCGTGTCCCTCAGCTGGCCTTGCACACCCTCTGCTTGGGTCTCCTCAGGACAACTTGGCTGTAATAATGCCAAGGCCATGGGTTCAATCCGCTGTGTGGGCCATTGACTTGAGAGTTGGACTCGATGGTCCTTGTGGGTCTCTCCCAACTCAGAACAGTCTGTGAAATAAGTCTGTGAAACTATCCAGTGGTGCTCAGTGCAGGGATGCCGGGGTGGGAGGCTGGTGTGTCCCACACAGCCCTGGCTGTGGGATCACTGAGTGCACAGCACAGGGGGTTGTTTACACGGACAGCCCCAGTGCCCCCGGAGATGCCCAGAGTGCCCCAGGTCTGATCCAAGCACGTTGGTTCCAGCTCCATGAGCCAGGCTGTGCAGGACAGAACTGGGACAGAATTGGCTGTGCTGGGCAGTGAGGTGGGTGAGGGGGGAACAGAGGCCGTGGAGGTGGGCACTGCACCCAGCAAGTGTGCGTGGCACAGCTGTGCACCCAGAAAGTGTGCATGGCACAGCTGTGCACCCAGAAAGTGTGTGTGGCACAGCTGTACACCCAGCAAGTGTGCGTGGCACAGCTGTGCACCCAGAAAGTGTGTGTGGCACAGCTGTACACCCAGAAAGTGTGCGTGGCACAGCTGTGTACCGACAGGGTGTGTGGCACAGCTGTGCACCCAGACAGTGTGTGTGGTGCAGCTGTGCACCCAGCAAGGGTGAGTGGCACAGCTGTGCACCCAGCAAGGGTGCGTGGCACAGCTGTGCACCCCAGCATGGCACAGGGAGGAACACGCTGAGCAGCCCCAGGGGGTGAGGGATGGGGCACTTCATCTGCCCCCATGGCTGGCACAGGGGGAGGAGCTGCTGGTGTGGCATCCCAGGGATCTCTGGGATCGCGTTTGATGCTGGACAAAGTATTTAATGGCCCAGATAAAAGCATTTGGGTTGTTTAATTGGAAATGTCTTGCTGTTTTACACAGACCTACTGCCCTATTTTTACGAGATTTAGAAATGTGCTGAGAAATTGTTTCCATGGAAGCAGAGATCACTAAAGAAATAATGCACATTTCCTACAGGATTATTCCTTTTACAGCCTGCTGTTCTAAATAATTAACTCTTGTAGTGCTGTTACAGCTTAGCAGGGATTAAAAGAAATAATTCATTTTTAGTGCCATAGAGGCATTACATAGAAATATATCTAGGTATATAGATATTTGGAAAAACTCTTGTCTCTTAAGTCTGTTCCTTCCTTGTTACAGTGGGGAAAATCCACCAGTAGAGGAAAGTCAATGGAAAAGTGCATTTTTATTCTGGATAATATTTCACATTTGAATAATGTGAAATAAAATAAAGACAAGATATGAGGATACAGATGGCCACTAAATGGATTTTGATTTAGGAGGAGGGATGTGAAAGTAAAAGAATAAAAGGCAGATTATTGTAGTGTGGGCAAATGAATGATCCAAAAATGGGAAAAGAGTTACTAAACTATTACAGAATCACCAATAGGGCAAAATGATTTAACCTGGCAATTTTAATAATTTTAGCTGCAGATCTCAATTATTTTCTAAGGAAGGTAACTACTTAGTTATTTTTATGTGAAGGAGTATCCAGGTTGTGTGCTTCCCTGGTGGCAGGGGGTATTTACATCCTATTTACATCTGGAGCTCTGATTTTACACTATCCTGGGTTACAAACACTGGCAGAGGGGGCTGGGAGCAAGGCATGGGGCTGGGAGAGCACAGCACACACTGCTTTGTGGTCCCAAAATAATGATTTATAGAGACTCTGACAAATCAGATGAATGGGACTCACTTAATGCAAACTGGAAATGTCTTTTTGCTGCTGCCAAAACACATGGAAATGGCAATTCCTGCTTTGTAGATCATTAGGACACTCAGGAGCTGCTGGAGTGTGTTGAGAAAGGCATTACTCAAAGTTCAGACTGAAACATTTCTTCAGAAATGAGAAAAAACTTTGTAAGGGTAACACAAGGATGGAAATTAGCATTCCCGGTGCTGCCTCGGGAAGAGCATGTGCCAAAGAGAAGTGGGAGAGGAGCTTCCTGTGCTGGAAGAGGAGGCTGCACTCCCTAAGCAGGGCAGCAGCCACCAAACTGATCACCAGTTGTTCCTTCTGAATCAGCAGCTGCTCCAGACAGCAAAGGTCAAACTCCAAAGGGCTTTATTTTATAAATCTGTAAGTAGAACATCCATAAGTGCTAAGAGTTCAGATAGTGGAATGATACAGGTACTGTGTGATGAAAGACAGGGGGAAAAGCCATGACAAAAGAGGAGGAGTAGGATTTCTTCCAACAGAAATGGGAGAAGCTCCTTAAACATCCATTTACATGCAGTCCACACAAAGTCTAAGGAAGGAAAAGGAGAAGCTGCTTTCTTTAATCCATAACAAAAGCCCAAAGTAGGAGCTTGGCTTTTGTCTCTTCCCTGTTATTTGCTCATCAAGTAGGAGGCAGAGGAGGCGGCAGGTGCCACTCCCTGAGAAGTGACAGGGGAACCTGCAGCTCGTTGCCTGGGGTTTGGGTATGAGCTGCCAGTTGTTTTGGAAGGGGAACCTGCTGGGTGGGTCTGATTTAATCAAGAGAGGCGGCAGCACACCAGTGTGTAGGAATGAGCAGAGTCCATCAGTGGATTAAAGCTTCAGCTGCTGCCCTGCTGTCACTCAGGACTTTACCCGTGCGTAGGCTGGAGAAGGGAGTGGAGCACAAGTGCTGTGAGGAGAGGCTGAGAGAGCTGCGAGTGTTTAGCCTGGAGAAGAGGAGGCTGAGAGGTGACCTCAGCACTGTCTGGAACTGCCTGAAGGGAAGTTCCAGCCAGGTGGGGGTTGGTCTCTTCTCCCAGGCAACCAGCAGTAGGGCAAGAGGGCAGGGGCTTGAGCTCTGCCAGGGGAGGTTTAGGTTGGATATGAGAAGGAAATTCTTTGCAGAAGAGAGTGCTCAGGCATTGGAATGGGCTGCCCAGAGAGGGGTGGACTCCCCATCCCTGGAGGTTTTTAAGATGAGACTGGACATGGCACTGAGTGCCATGATCTGGTAATGAAAGTGGGGTTGGATCAAGGGTTGGACTTGATGATCTCAGAGGTCCCTTCCAACCCAGTTCATTCTATGCTTCTATTCCACCTGCTCTGTGGAGCCTGTGTGGGGCTGTGCTGGTTTGATCCCGGCAGTCTCCTCACCAGTGTGACCAACAAGCAGGTGGTGAGTGCCCAGGGCAGCCCTGGCAGCTGCACCTGCACCCTGACAGGCCCCAGTCATGGGGCAGATTGTTCTACCCTGCCTTCAAAATGCTTCCTGATGAAGGCTCAGTGTATCTGATGGATTTGGAGTTTTTCCTTTCTACAGGAATTTGTACAGTGACTGTTCTCAATTATTCTCATTTAGTAAAAATAAATTTTTTTGTATAAGTGAATTTGGGAGTCAGTTACCTAAATATTTTACATCAGTCCTACTTTAGAGGGTAAGAGAACGACCCCAGCTGTCTATTTAACATAACACAGAATGCTCTCACTCCTGCTGCAGGCCTGGCTCAGCTTGCTTAAATACTTAAATACTCTGTGGGGTTCTTGGTGTATCTGCTTAGTGAAATTCAAATACTTGCCTCGGCATATTTGGGTTATCTTGTTGTGTTTCTGCTGGTAGATTTCTTTTAAAATGTGGTTTGTTTTTTGTTGTTGTTGTTTTTAAAGTTTGTGGAACAATTTAAATTAATAAATAATTTCATAAATATTAAGTAACCAAGCAAGGTGTTGATAAGACACTACAGCACCAGAGGCTTTTATACAGAGCCATTTGTTAGGAAACATCCCAGCTGTTGGGTTGCTTCCAGGTGCAGAGATCCCAAGTTCCTGAGTTTGTATTCAGGCAGCACGGTGGGTTATTCCCCCTTGTGCTCTTTAATAAGGGTCTGACACTCCTAGTCAGCAAAGATCCCTTGATCCCAATGCAAGTGTAAGTTAACCTTGTTGCTCTGCCCACATTCCAACTCTGGTAATAGCTTTCTGTCTCCCTAAATTCCCTGGGCAATTTTAATGGGAGGAGATATTTTCCAGTGTTGTACAGCTTCACAGAAATACTACACAATGCTCCAGGACAAGCTGAAAAAGAGCTTTATTCCAACAGGGCTGCAGGGGGAATTTTAAGAGCAGAGTGTAATTACTGGAGTTGGAACATGGCCAAGCACTAGAACTGGGCTCTTTTGCTCCCTCCTCACGTGCTGCATTGCTTGTTTGGGAGGTCACATCTGAGGCCTAAGGATTTAGTGTGTTTTTGTAGATTTTCACAACCACATAAGTTGCATAGATTCTTCCAGGTTGCTCACATCCTAAAGTTAGTTATTAAAGCTCTTTTCCACCAAATTGTGAGCTTTCTAATGCCCTCGTCAAGGCCATGGTGTTTGTGAGAATCCACCTGTGNATGGTGTTTGTGAGAATCCACCTGTGGATAGCGAGAAGACAAAACATAAGAAAAAGGCCTGGAGGTCCTGGAAGATCTCCAGGGGGCAGTTCTGAAGACCCCCATGGGTGGGGCACAGAGGGAAATGAAGATCATGGTTTATTAATATCTCATATGTAAATTATTAGAGAAGCTATAAAAGTTGTAACAGTTCTGGTCACGGGGTGCAGACCTTGTGGTGTGCAGCTTGGAAGCTTCTAATAAAGATAACCTGTATATCTTTCTCCATTAAACTGTTTCTGAGTGTCTGTTTTCACAGGAATAGGCAACACATCCACGAGGAAGGACATTTTAAAGAAAATAATGCTGGGTGTTAAATGTGGGTGCACTGGCAGTTCCATGCTCTGTGCTGGGTGTGGATGCCCAGCTCCCACCTCTCCAGCCTGTTCCATTCCTTCTCCACCTGGGCACTCAGCTGGGCCAGGTCTGCTCTGCCCTGCACTAATCTCAGAGTTATAATTTGTAATTCCAGTGACTCAGGAATGTGCTGCTTCCATGGCAAACCTTTAACATTGCAGCTCTGGTTCTACTGAATGAATAGGACATCAGGGAAAAAGGGAAAGGCTTTGCTTCTGTTCCTGCCTTTGTTTACAGCTGTTGTTGGGTAACATTTCTTGGCTCAACATAAATCCTTTCCATTTCCTCACTCTCGTTCACTTACCTGCTGGAAAACTTTGAGCTTTGGATACAGAGAGTGAGGGATGCATCACATTCCCCCAAAATCAGATTTTAATGGGAATTGCAGCAGCAGGATGGACACAGTCACAAAGATTGAAGCAAGGTCTATAATTTATGATGTCTAAGCTGGTTGGTTGCCAGTCAGGAATATCCTCTTGTAGTGACAGAAGATGAAGAGAGGATTTGAGATCTGGGCTGAATTTTTCCATGTCACAGGAAAATTCAGAACTTACCCTAACTCCACAGTTTTGCAATTAGATTTATAAAACAGATTAAATTAAAAATCTAGACCTGAGCAGCCCTCAGTGCTGAAGAAATGTGGGATGAGAATAAAAGTTTTCCCAGTACACTGCTCAACCACTTCCTTAACTGATGCAGAGCTGATCAAGCCACGTGTTTGAGGGGCTGGAGCTCTCCTTCCATCAGGGCTCATAAGATGTGCAGTCTTTTCTAGGCATCTACTGTGGCTTTCAGCAGCATTTTTCTCCTTTCTGTCCTAAGAAAATAAATAGTTCAAAGGGAATAATGAGATTTTATATTAGAATATAAACATGGAGGCAGAACTTTGATTAGGAGAGGCAAAAGTGACTAATTGTTGAAAAAGCCGTAACAGGTAACAGTGTCAGCCTCTTATTTTGGGTCCTGCTTTTCTTTTTAGAAGCAGAGATTGAGAAGAGGCTGTTGTGGTGCCATTCGTATTTTTATTAAGCATTAAAGGACTGCCCCACAAAAGCCATGTGTTGTGGTCAGGAATTTCCTTGCTAGTTCTGAGCCTGCTGCTCAGGGACTGGAAATGCACCAGGGTCATTTAATAGGAGGGATAAGGTGTCTGCAATTAATCAATAGAATGGGAAGATTAATTGCAGCACAGAGCCCAGAGAACCTCTCCTTGGACTAGATCATTCTCTTGAATAAAGTTATGTAAAGCTGCTGTAGGGTCTGGACTGGAATAAACCAAACAAACCCCTTGTTCCTGCTGAGTGCTCCCTTCTCCCCTGCTGCTCCAGGCCTGCCACCCCTCACACCATGTCTCCTTTGCACACAGTAGATGTATTTCACTGTAACAGTCCATCACCTTCAGCCTGTTCGAATTTCTGACCACCCCTGATGTTCTCACTGAAAAGGAAAACAATGAACCCCTTGGCAGCTTCAAATTTTCCAAAATCAAAATGCTTTTTATTATTCAAATTTAGATATATTTGACTGTGAAGTTTCTAGTTATCCCTTTCTTGCTTTAGCCCTCCTGTGTTAATTGCATGTTTTTTCCTTGTGTTTGGGTGCTCAGGCTCTGTCCTCCTGGCAGTGGCTCTGGGGGTGGTAGCAGAGGGTGCCCTTGTGTTATACAGAATGATAGAATGGATTGGGTTGGAAAAGACCTCCGAGATCATCAAGTCCAACCCTTGGGCCAACCCCACTGTGATCATCAGCCCAGGGCACTCCGTGCCCTGGGCTGATGATCACAGTGGGGTTGGATCAAGACGTGGTGGATTCTCACTCAGTGCCACATCCAGAGAATCACAGAATGGATTGGGTTGGAAAAGACCTCCCAGATCATCAAGTCCAACCCTTGGGCCAACTCCACTCCCTTTACCACATCATGGCACTCAGTGCCACGGCCAAGCTCAGCTGAAAAACCTCCAGGGATGGGGAATCCACCCCCTCTCTGGGCAGCCCATTCCAATGCCTGAGCACTCTCTCTGCAAAGAATTTTTTTCTGATCTCCAACTTCAATTTCCCCTGGCAGAGCTTGAGCCCCCCGTGCCCCCTTGTCCTATTGCTGAGTGCCTGGGAGAACAGCGTGTGCTTGGCTGCAACAGTGAGAGCTGCTGTTGCCTAAATTGTGTTCTGCAATTCCAGATGCTTGGAAAGCTCACATTAAACACAGGTAGAGAAAAAATTCCTGTTTGTGTGCTACTGAAGAGGCCAGTGCTGCCCCTTCTGTACTGCCCTGCTGCCCTCGTGCAACTGCACAAAGGCACGTCTGGCCTTTGCTTTTAACTAAAACCGCTTTAACCACTCAAGATCTGAGGACAGTGCCAGAAGCAATGCCAGCACCACAGCAAGGAAATGAAAGATAAGGATTAAAACTCTCTTCAACTCTCTTCTCCCCCCGGTAAATATATCCAAGTAACCTGCTTATATATCTACCTTAAGGGAAGTTCTGGCCAGGTGGGGGTTGGTCTCTTCTCCCAGGCACTCAGCAATAGGACAAGGGGGCACGGGGGGCTCAAGCTCTGCCAGGGGAAATTGAAGTTGGAGAGCAGAAAAAAATTCTTCAGAGAGAGTGCTCAGGCATTGGAATGGGCTGCCCAGAGAGGGGGGGGATTCCCCATCCCTGGAGGTTTTTCAGCTGAGCTTGGCCGTGGCACTGAGTGCCATGATCTGGTAAAGGCACTGGAGTTGGCCCAAGGGTTGGACTTGATGATCTCGGAGGGCTTTTCCAACCCAATCCATTCTGTGATTCTGTGATTCGTATTCCCAAATCCTTTGACACAAAGCCCCTGTGTGAGTTTGTGCCTGGTGTGAGCTCACACCTGCCTGTTCCGTGCCCACACTTACCAACACCCCCAGCACTCTGTGCTGGAGCAGGGAAGCCCTTGGGGAAATCTCTGTGCCAGCAGAGCTTCCCCAGCCCTTCCAGCCTGCAGCCCCCAGCTCTTACCAGTGCCAACACAGCCAAACCTGCTGCTGGGCTGGAACAACAAAGACTTCCCTTCTTGTCCCACCTTTCCCTGCCTAAAAGTAATCTCTGAGGGACGTTTACACTGGGATTATGGCCAGATTAGGTTAGTGATGTGGATTGTAAAGCCTGCCTTGTAACCAGCCCCGAGGGCACCCCTGTTGTGATGGTGAAACACCGGCATGTCTGTCACGGCACTGACGGCTCCAAACAGGATCCCCCCCGACAGTCCTTAAAATGTTTAGGGAACCACCTCAGGAAAAGCCAAACCAATTCCTGTTGCTTGCATATAAACCCCACTTTTTTCAAAGGAGTCACAGATTGGCCCTTCCTCCACTTCTCCTTAATTGGGCCAGTTAATGCTATTAAACAGATTGTCTTCCCTGTGCAGGTATAATTATCCTTTCCAAAGCATTGCCACTGATTGGCCTCAGGGTTTTTAGCACTGCAATTACCTCTCTCTCACTTCTCTTTTTTTTTTAATGCTAAAACTAATCTCAAATCATTACAATTGCTATCAAAGCAAGAAAAATCAACTTCCTGAACTTTTACAATTATTATTCAGCAGTTATAAAAAAATTCCTTGTATCAGGCTGTACTGAGTTAGAGTTTCATCCATGCCAGGCAGCCTGTCAAGATCCACAGCTCCTTTTCCCACTGATCCCCAGTCCCTGAGGGATAACATTCTTCCAAGCACCACAGAAACAATTAGGGAGAGTTTGCACTACACGAATGAAAGAAGGAGCTATGAAAAGATGCACTGCTGATGTTCCACTGACACCCAACCCCTTCAGTCTGTTGGGAGTTCTGCTTTTCCCTCCCCTCTTCACATGGAAATGAGATACTTTATAACTGTCTCAATTCTGAAGGTCTCAAACAAACCCTCTCAAATATGGAGGGTTAATTCATGGTCCCTTTTTTCAGTCTCTCCAAATAAATTTTGCATTTTATTCAGCAAGCAGGAGAATTCTGTGTTAGTTACTATTTTTTCACTGATGTTTTGTCAGCAGCTTTAAAAGCAGTTTACAAATTATTGCAAGAACTTGAAGAGGGGAGAATAGAAATTAAGTGACAGATCCTCAGAATTTCTTCCAGTTTTGCAACTACTGACCATCCAAGCTATTCTCAAATCTTTCATTAAATTATTATGAAATAGCAAGCAAAGAGCACTCCTTATTAACAACCTCTTTTTGGAATGAAATTTGGGACTGAATTTTATAACAAGTTTTACAGAGTTTTGCAGTAAGTGTCTGTTTGGTTCAGTACATTTTCTGGATTTTAAATCTACCTTTTTTGCATCAAAGACATAGATAATAAGCATAAATATTTATGAGCTATTGATTTCTTAAATAGGACCTACAAACAGGTGTCTCAGTGGGGAAGGGGAGGACAAGAGACAGTACAATAAGTGGATCCAGACAGGAAATTCTAGTGAAGAATACCTGGAAAAATCTCAGCATTTATGAAAAGTGTTGCCTGGGTGAACTCCTGAGATTTCATCTGGCCAAACAGGCCAAGAGCATTAAGTCCAATTTCTGACTTGCAGAAGGTGATGGAGTGAATTATCCCTGCCAAGGTTTTAGCCCTGCACTCATGAGCAAAGTTAATTACACCTGGATGACAAAGCCATCAACTAATACTCAGCTTTTCCTTATATTTATATAGAAGTCAGTATTTTTTTTAGCTGAAAACAATATATTTTAATTGACATTTTTAATTGTGATAAGCCAAATTGGTAGCAGGCAGATGTTAGTATCAATTACCTGAATATACAGAAAAATACCCTTTATTTTTAAATTCAAGCTGTTTTTCATTGCTTTTTTTGGTTTGGTATTTGCTTGTGTGAATCATTTCATACAAAATCTCATTCAGGTCAGCACAATTATTTATATAGAGAGATACAGCAACAATAATGGACACACCCACACAGGAAAATTCTACCTGTTAAAGTGTTAATTGTTTAATTGTACTTAGGAAATAAGTTATGACCTCCAAGTAGGCCTCAAGCAGTCTTAAGGATTGAAAATTTGCTTTCTGGTCTTCTTCAGAAATGGGAATTAAAGTCTTTTTTGTAGAAGAGACGAGGCTTGTAAATAAAATCTAATCTTAGAGAACAAATCTTCACCTACCTCTCTTTACCACAGAATATTCTATTTTATTTTCTCAGGAATAAAACATGGTTATATGCATACAAAATCATTAAAATTCAAGAGAAGCCATGATATAAATTAGTAGTTAGAATGTTTTTTTCACTGCATGTCTATTTAGAGAAAAACACCAATTTATAATCTCCAATTGCTCAACAGTTTACCAGATTTTCATCCAGAGATATATTTAGTGTTGGTATTTGATAAAGAGATCCTGTAATTACCTGTGCTGTGTTTGCTGCTTGACTGTTTGGAAGTTTTAATTGTAAGTGATGCCACTTGGGGAGACTTTCTAAGTGCAGAATCAGAACTTTTAGCCCCATCCTTGCACTCTGAAAACATCCATCAGGTTTAGCAGGAATTCAGGTGAGTCAGGAATGCAGGAATGGCTCTTGTACCCTTGTAGAATTAAACAAGGCACTTGGGGAAACAAATAACAGGGAAAAGAAATATTCCAAGAAACAAAATATAACAGTATGTATTCAGCAGACTTGATACAAAGCAAAGACTGAGGTGGGAAAACTGAAATATGCTCCACAAAAGAAATGGTAAAAGTCTTAATGCTTGGCTTAGGAATGGATAAATCCAAATAAAGAAGACAAGAAAAACAAGGAAATGCAAAGTCTAGTAAGGACATTAATGAGAGTTTCCATCTTAGTTCTTCATTTTTTGACAGCTGGGACACACACAAGCCTTAGGTTGGTCAAAGTGCTTTTCTGCTGGTTTTGTGACTGGAGCTGACAGTCACAGAAAGTAATGCTGTGTTACTGCCTGACAGATTGCACTCCTCATGCCTCTTATGACAATGGAGGCTGGGCAGGTCTTAAAGGAATTGTGTCTGGCAGATTTTCTACTTGTCGTTAAATGAAGTTTCTTCATGGCCTGGACTCCAATATTTGGTAAATTTGTGTTTTCCTTGGCAGGGGACATCAGTGCTCAACAACTGTCACAGCAAAGGGCTGTGGAGATAAAAAGGGATGGGCTAGTGAGTCTCATCAAACACTGAACACACTTGAGTGTGTTTACAGAGAGGATGTGACTGTGGAAGGCAAAGATTTGTGTTTCTTTACCTTTCACAACCACAGGGCCTCTGTCATTACCTGGTGTTGCAGCTTCACTCTCCTTCAGCAAATAACCTGATCTCACATCCCTCGCCCCAGATGTGCTGGTCAGCAAGAGCAGCAGGACAAGAGTTACATGTTACTTTAGCAGCTTGCTATTTTCTTGGGGAAAACATCCCTGCCCCTGACATGGCAGCAGAGCTGACTGCCCCTGGCAAATGTCCGAGATCATCAAGTCCAACCCTTGGGCCAACTCCAGTCCCTTTACCAGATCATGGCACTCAGTGCCACGGCCAAGCTCAGCTGAAAAACCTCCAGGGATGGGGAATCCACCCCCTCTCTGGGCAGCCCATTCCAATCCCTGAGCACTCTCTCTGCAAAGAATTTTTTTCTGCTCTCCAACTTCAATTTCCCCTGGCAGAGCTTGAGCCCCCCGTGCCCCCTTGTCCTATTGCTGAGTGCCTGGGAGAAGAGACCAACCCCCACCTGGCCAGAACTTCCCTTCAGGCAGTTCCAGACAGTGCTGAGGTCACCTCTGAGCCTCCTCTTCTCCAGGCTAAACACCCCCAGCTCCCTCAGCCTCTCCCCACAGCACTTGTGCTCCAGTCCCTTCTTGCTGATAATACAACCGTGCTATTTTATTTCTCACACTGTTGTTTTGCGGATGTCCTGTTCTACTGATATAGGCTTAGAAGCAGAGATCTCACGTCAGAGAGCACGCTGATTTATGACAATTGTGAGATACCGCACACTTTGCACTGAGGGCACAGCGCGGAGCGGCCCAGGCGCCTCCCGAGGGCCCCGCGCGGCACAAAATGGCGGCGCCGCCTGAGGGGAGCGGCGGTGGCGGGAAGGGCGGCCCCGCCTGAGGGAAGGGACCGGGAGCCC
>VWZD01003806.1:1725319-1946777 GCA_013396695.1 Sakesphorus luctuosus | reverse complement strand
CCCATCAGCCCATGTCGCGATAGTCGCGGTTCTTCCCTGAGGGAGGGAGCCAGCGGGTGGAAATGAGCGCGGGGGGTGTGTGGGGCTCGTCCGTCCCGAGGCTTTCCCGTGCCCGTGAGTCCGGCTGGCAAACACTCAGTTTCGCTGGGTTGAGTCGTTTTGTTTCTAGGCCGGGAATGAAGTACCAACAACACGCTCCTGGATCCCGGATTCCCGTGGGAATGGCACAGAGGGCAGTGGGGACAGTGACACGTGTCTTCCACAAGGGATCCCCGCAGTCACCCTGAGCTGGGGGTGGTGAAAGGGAAGGGAAACAAACCAACCACACCTTGCCTTATTTCTGGTGACAAAACACACCGATTTCTTTCAGCAGATCGGTATCCTAAAACTGCAAGCGGGTGCACTTGTGGCTGTGACTTTTTTTGGTTGGCAAACAATACACGGTATCTGTTCAGGGGAAATGAAATAATGATTCAGAGTTTCCGTGTTTGGGTGGATTTCTCAATATTTCTCTGCCATTTTTGTGCTTTATTTAAGGATAAGCAGCCCAGGAAGTTATGAATATCATCTGTGGTCTCAAGCTGCCCGGCAGGAACTGTATTTTGTCTCTTTTGGGTTCTCTGAGCAAGCAGGGGAAGTGCAATGGTCTCTCCAGGCCTTTCCCAGGGTGGTGCCCAACTCACACCAACAGATTCCGATGCCAAAGGCTGGAGTTGAGAGGAAATCCTAGAAACTGTTGTTTGACTGGAAACCCTGACCCCCAGAGGAACTTCCCTGGTAAAGGACAGAGGTGTCATTTGAGTGTCCCAAACACAGCAGTGTCCAGGAATGCACGCCACAGTTTGGGAAGGTTTTGCTCCCAGTTTTCTCAGCCACTGGGGGAGAAGGTCACACCCCTCTGGATCAGCTCTGGAGGGCATCACTTTTCTGCTTGGAGCATCCACAGCATCAGATCTCTTCACACATCACCGTCCTTTCAGGCTGCACCCGTTCCCCTTTTCTGGATTATTGTTAAACCAGCTCAGAAATTACTTGCCATCATTCTTGGCAGGTAAAATACTGTTACTTTACTCTCAGTGCAAGACCCCATCATGCAAAGTGTGAGTTTGTGGAGGATGGCAGGTGTGTTTGTAGTATTGTTTGACTGACAGTTTGCTCAACAAGAAGATTTTTTTTTCCATTTTCAGAGGTGTTAGATGTGTCTTTTGCTCTTTTCCTTCTCATTTACATGTGGTAGAGGGAGGTGAACCAACACACTTAGAATCATAGAATCATAGAGTGGATTGGGTTGGAAAAGACTTCCGAGATCATCAAGTCCAACCCTTGGTCCAACCCCACTGTGATCACCAGCCCAGGGCACAGAGTGCCCTGGGCTGGTGATCACAGTAGGGTTGGATCAAGATATGGTGGATTCTCACTCAGTGCCACATCCATAGAATCACAGAATGGATTGGGTTGGAAAAGACCTCTGAGATCATCAAGTCCAACCCTTGGTCCAACTCCAGTCCCTTTACCAGATCATGGCACTCAGTGCCACGGCCAAGCTCAGCTGAAAAACCTCCAGGGATGGGGAATCCACCCCCTCTCTGGGCAGCCCATTCCAATGCCTGAGCACTCTCTCTGCAAAGAAGTTTTTTCTGATCTCCAACTTCTAAAATTCCATTTTAGCCATGTCCTAAGTTAACACTGTTTGTATCTTACAGGAGCATAAGAAATTGGTGGAAGGCACTTCCTCCAAATAAACGGGAGCTGTTCAAAGAAAGTGCAAGAAGAAACAAATGGAAGATACTCCTGGGTGTCTGTAGCTTGGGAGTTGTGTTTGTCATGTTTTATTTCACACACTTGGAGGAGACACCCATCACTGGGCGTGCTCGGCTGCTGGTGTTTGGGAAGGAGCATTTCAGGGAACTGTCACAGATGGAATATGAGATGGTAAGATTTTAAAGAAGAAAGTGAAAATACTCCAAAACTGCAGATGCTTTTTTTTGGTCAGGGATGAGATAATCCTGTTGGTGAGATGGGCGAACAAACCTTGTGTTGTCCTTGGTAAGTTTTGAACTAAATGCTGAGAATCTTGCAGAGCCCCCCATGTGGTACCTCCTCCTCTTGTTCCGTCCCTTTTAAGAGTTCCTTTTCCTTCAGGGGCACCTTAAAGACCACGTGACATGCAGGTAGCAAACATTTCTGTGTTACTGTAATGAAACAAGTGAGACAGAAATCTGTTAGGGTGTGTAAAAGAACAGGTAAAAAGAACAGGTCTGTGCTGTGCTGATTGGAGCATTCTTTGGCATTCTTTGGTCCTCTAAGCTGTCACTTTGTGAGGTGCTTCTCTCCACCTGCATTTCATTCTTCTATTTTTTTAATTGAATCAACTAATTTTTTTTTATTTGCTTTCTTTCAAACTGTCAGTTGAACTATGACTTTTGAGTTCTGTGACTTTCTGGTCTAAAGTCAGTGAAACTTGATAAACCCAAATGTCACTGTATTCCTGTCTCTCAAAGATGTGAGATAACACAAGTATGAGGATGTTTTCAAATTACATGTTTTGTATAAATTTGCCAACCTTACAAATTACAGCAGGAATATACAGAGAGACAAAAATTACAAATTCAGATGGAAATTCAAGAAGGGATAGAAAGGTTCCCCAAATTGTGATGCCAACCTTATCTGTGTTTAGGAAAATGCCAGATACAGGAGGCTGTAAGACCAAGTTTATACTATTTTATTTTTTATCTGTGGTCAGTTTACTTTCTTTTATTATTCTTTTATTTGTGGGTCTGAAAGCCTGAGCTCTAATGGGTTGGCTTTGTGAAAGAAAAATGTATTTAAACTTAGTTTTACCTAAGCTGTGTGTAGCCACTAAATGACTTTACCAATTAGTCACTCCCTGTGTGTTTGTTCTGCATGGCAATCAGTGCATTTTTTTCTTTTTTCCAGTGGATGGAGGAATTCAAGAATCAGATGTTGCCTGAGACAGATGCTTGTTACCAGGTTGTGGAGAGAGTTGTTGGGCATTTGTCTGAAAGCAACAAGGACATCCCAGAGGTCTCAGCACTCCAGTGGGTGATCCATGTGGTGGATGAGCCACGTGTAAATGCTTTTGTGCTTCCAGTAAGTTGAGTACAACACAAAAACCCCCAATAATACTGAAACAGCACTCTGTGTGTCTCTTACCTAATTTTTATTCTCTTTTTGTTTGCAGAATGGTCAAGTGTTTGTTTTCACTGGATTGCTCGATGCAGTTTCTGATATTCATCAGCTGTCATTTATTTTGGGACATGAAATTGCTCATGCTGTGCTGCAACATGCAGTAAGTTTTTAAAGAAAGCTGTCCAATATTCTTGAATTATTAATTCTAATTAATTACAATTTTTCCTATCACTACCAACCAAGTTTTCAGTGTGACTCTAATTAATGAAAAACAGAGTTGGAAATGAGTATTGTGCTACAGTAAATCCTTCTTATTGGTGTAGTACATATTAATTATCAGAAGGCCTGTGGTGGTCCCTGCTAGCAAATAATCCTGAAATACAGGATAAAAATATTATAGTGAAGGAGAAAAAATAACAAGATTTCTTATGCTGACTTTTAGAATGTGGAATTCTGGAATGCCTGGAACTTGATTCTTGTATGATTTGGGGTGAACAACAGTTCACTTTGTTGTTTCTTGGGCTCAGTTGAGCCAACTCACCCTTTAAACTTCTAAAAGATATTTCTCATAATAAAAAGAACTCACCTTGTTTGTGTGAAATCCACCCAGCTGGCATAGAGAGAAGTATTGGATGGTCCCACTTGTAAGAGCTCAGATCCATTTGTTGCATGTCAAACAGAGCTCTGGAAAACAGAATAATTCCAGTTTATTTCTTCAGGATCTCTCAGATTCTGAAATTAAAGGAATGCAACAGAAAATAAAAGATAAATATATTATGTCTGCTGTCCATGTTCCCATTGGGGATCCTGTCTCAGTGATGTCCAAATTCTTAAATGAATGTAAGGAACAGTCTTTGAGGTCTCTTTATAGATTTTTGGTTCCAGCTGAGGTGTTTCATGGCCTTTTCACTAAAGAACTCTCCCTGCATGTTGCCCCATCTTATCTCAGGCTTTGAGTCTCTCAAATAGCCAGAGCTGTTTGTCCCAGCTGTGTGTGGATTCTAGACTGAAAGTACCTTGTATCCAGCTGGTTTTTTTCTTTATTGTATTTATTTATTTGTTCAAGCAGGGAATCTTGTGCTTGCTTTGTTCCTGTGGCTGCCTAGAAAGAAAAAAAAAATCTGTGATTTTTCAAGTGTTTCCAAGTTGTGTTATGTTCTAAAGAGATGTCAGGCTGTAAGAATGGAAATGGGACCATTTCTGTTTGCAGGCAGAGAAAGCCAGCCTGGTGCACTTCCTGGATTTTCTCTCACTCATCTTTCTCACCATGATTTGGGCCATCTGTCCTCGGGATAGTTTGGCAGTTGTTGGCCAGTGGATTCAGAGCAAGTTGCAGGAGGTAAGACTGACATTTTGTGTTACCCTTCCTTGAAAAGACATTTTCAATCTTAGTTTTTCATCTTTCACTACATTAAATAGTGTGTTTGGGGGAAAAGGCAAGAGGAGAAACATAAGCCAAAATTAATAGTTGAGTGTGTTATTGAAGGAAAAACGTTTTTATAAATCTGCTTTAGTTGACACTGATTTTCATTTGTCATCATAAAGAACTTTGAATCTCCTTAAATGACTGGATTGAGCTGCAGGTCCCAGCTTGCCAATTAAGGCAGATGATTGGCTTTTAGAAATGTAACTTGCCCTTTTAAGTTTTATAGATTGAAATGCCATGTTTTTGTTTTACCTACTTGTTAAAATTGTTCCTAAAGCAAATATAGTACATGGAATTCTTTAAATGTATTGTCAGTGCTCAGAATGGTTTCCAAGTTTAAAAATTTGAGAACTTAAACACTCTTTAGGAGTATAAATCCTATAGTGAAGTTTACTGAAACAATCTTTTCAGCCAGCATGTATTCCAGCAAAGTAAAATTCAGAGGTTCTGGGGGGTTAGTTTTCTCTTGCTGTCTGATTTACTCTCTGCCTCTGGACACTTACTGAGTCATTTATTTTTTAATAATTTATTTTTGAGTCATTTATTATTACTGAGTCATTTATTTTTGAAAAAAAGTGGTTTTTAAAAAGAAATTTTGCTTAGATCATAAAACTTGAAGGGAAAGAGCTCTTTGCTGACTTTGACTTGATGCTGTTCCTGAGATTCCCCCAGTTCCTCAAACACATGAAATTAAACAGAACCAATCTGTTTTGGTAGTTCTTATGCTAATGAGGAGATGTGTGGATTCTGAACATAAATTATCTCTAAAGAGCTTGGGTATTTGTACAAGTAGCTGAGAAACCAATACATTGATGAACACTGGCCAGCATTTTGAAGAGCTGAATTTGGCAAAACCCAAGTGTGAATCAATCCTGAGACTGCTCATAATTTAGACAGCAAGATTGCAGTCCCTGTCAGCATCTCCTCTGCTGTCCTGGGCTGACTGCAGGGGATGTTTGGGAATCCTGGATTGGAGCTGTGCTTTGGGTTGCAGATGGAATCAGGGTTTGAGCTCCCAGTGCTGGTGTGCTGAGGGGACATCTCCACGGGGTGCTGTGCAGTGATGTCCTGGTTTAACAGGCTGACTGAACTCACCTTCAGCAGTATTGGAGTGATTAATACCTGCAGAACTTCCATCCCAGATTGAAAAGATGCTGAATGGAAAATACAGTGTCTTTTAGTCACCCAGGGGTGCAGTGCCCATTTGTTTTCTCCATTCAGCATTTGCCTCTTGTGCTCACATGAAAGTGAACATTTGTGTGTGTTTCCCAGGATGTTTCTTTTCCTCTTTTTCCATACCTGTATTTTGATTTTTGAAGCCTCAGCATCCCACTCTGTGAAAGGGTTATTTAAGCCACATGGCAGTACTTGCTTCTCTTTCAATATTTGTTTTTGCGTCCTTAGAGGTTTAACTTTTTGACCTACTGAGTATTGTGTATTTTTTATTATTGACTCTAAGTAGTTCCCAGTGATTCTCTGGGCACGTGAGCTCCAGTCCTGACTGTTCCTCCAAAACCAGTGGTTTGCCTTCCTTTTAAATTGTTAAATTTCCTTATGGAACAAGCACATTGGCTTTGTTAGACAGTGGCAGTTATTTGATGTGGGAACTAAAGCCTGGGAATTATTCTTGGAATAGCTCTAAGTTTTGCTCAGGTCCTGCACTTGAGTGTGTACAAATACAGCCCCCCTGAGTCCTTTTCTTGTCCATCTCACACCATCAGATTTCATGGGATTTCATGGGATTTTGGGTAGTCAGCTTACCTGGGACCTCTTTGCTTTAACATACACAGACAGCTCTGATAATTGATTGGAAAACTCAAATCCATCTTATTATGTCCAATCTCTGACAAGCATTTTAGGTCAGAGTTTGAAGTTCAGTTTTTCATTCCAGCACGTTCACAGGAGGTTTTTAAAGCCATTTCAGTTTTCAGCAGCAGAGGAATTTTACTGTATGTGAGATGGATCAGGGCCCTTCTGTGTGTTACCCATTTCATTTCCCTGTCTAGAAAAGATCTAATAATTAATAATTAATTAATTAAAGAGTTAGTTTGGCTAAGTGGGAAATGGTGCTCCAGGAACACATGACAGACAGGGGTATCTTTGCTGTTCACTGAACTTCTGTGCACCAGCAGACCTGGATTTTCAGGGCAGTAGAAATATGTGTTCCACTTCAAGGAGTGACTTTATCATCAGAGGATTTAAAAAATATAATGGCAATATTTAAAGTCTGTATGGACACCAGGAATTTAGAAAGTGACCTCATCTCTCCTTGCTTACAAACCAGAGTATTTGGCTTTAGAATAACTTGAAAGGCAGTTGTTGTAAAAGTTCAGGGAACCACTGGAATTTTTACCTACAGTTGCTACAACAAAAATCTTGCTGTCAATAAAAGGGTGACATGAAAAAACTCCAGTGTGAAGTTGGGTTTGAGCCTTTGGTTGCTGCAAAATGAGAGGGGCCATGAAAATATGTATAATTTGAATGGATTTCCACTGAATACAGGATCAGTGAGTTCCATATAGTGGAATTAAAGATTACATTAAGAAAATGAGCACTGATCATAGACAGATTAACCCCATTCCTTGTGGGAAGGTTGGAAGGGCAGTTACAGGATTTCTGATGTGCTTTTTGCAGTTCATGTTTGACAGACCCTACAGCAGAACCCTGGAGGCTGAGGCTGATAAAGTGGGACTGCAGTTTGCAGCAAAGGTTGGTGTATTAGCACTTTATTTACCAGACTTTTTTCCTGTTTCTGTTATAATCAGAAGGTGTTTCATACTTCTTACAGAGGTAACTTGTGACTTTGTGAAGATCTGTAGATTTATGAAGTGGGAAATAAAATGGTTTTTGGGGAAAGACAAAGTCATTGTGGCTAAGTGTGTGTAATAAAGTTTGTAAAGCTGTGCATTAACTGCACAGTGTATTTTCTGTGTACTTTATGACTATCAGAAGAAACCCACACATATTTATAAGAAGGAGAATGGTAAGTAGTGAGATTACATAAGTAGGATTTAATTGTATGTAAAGATTTTAAAATTCAGCCTAAATGCAGCCCTAAAAACAATGCAACTTGGCTAAAGTAAGACAAAAATTTGATCAGAAGCTGCTCAGCATTTTTCTCATAATATATTTTTTCAGTTACTTTTTCTCCCCTTGTGGATTTTAATTCTCTATTACAGAAACTAAACCAACCCTTTGATTTCCAGCTAAATGTAACAGAGCAAAGTGTCAGATAACAGTGAGAGCAGCACCATCTAGTGTTAATATTTCATAAGGAAGACTTCCTTTCCTTAATAATTATTGATGTTTCTTCAAGGAATAGTTTTCACATTTAAATTGATTCTGGATTCAAACTACATTTTTAATTTAAAGTCATCTAAAGGAGTAATATAATTGTGAAAAATAAATACAGTTGCTGGGTTTGTGCTCAGTGTTTTGTAATTCTGAAGATTTGGGGCCATACCAGAAAGAAATAAATGAAGTGGCACCTCAGCATTTCTCTGCTTATGCAGGTAGTCTTTTTTATAATAATTATAATAAGAAATAAGTTCAAAGAATAAAGCACCACTTCTGTTGTTCTGGAGAAAAAAAAAGAGGTAATTTTCTTACCTCCTGACAACTTGTAATATTTTTATTTTTCTAATAAAAGTCAGTATAAGAAGTCTTGTTATGTTTTTTCTCCTTCACTGAAATGCCAAAGGAAAGGAGTCAATTGATGGTACAAAAAAGCCATTGTCAAAGTTACTGTTCCATGACTTTCTGTGGTTAAATATATATTTCTATGGAGAGTCAGGAATTCTGCAGAATTACTGTTTGAACCTGTCATGGATTACACAGATCACCCCTGGAGAAGGCAGTGTAATCACTCACAGAAATGCCTTTGCAGTTCATTTTTAGAGCTATTTAAGGATGAATTATTATCACTTTCTATTTTTGACTCTAAACTGCTTCCTGTAAATTTGCCTAAATCTGTGGAGATGATTAATTTCTTATTCTGTACTTTGTGTAGCAAGTAGAATTCACAGCTGAGGGGTTTTTTTTCTAAGAACAAGTACATGCCAGAATTTGTGAACCCATTTGTTTCCTGAATTGTCTAAAATTCAGGTGTAAGTTTGTTTAAACATCAGTGGAATTGCATGGATGGTAAAAGGAACGGATCCAGTGTCACAGAATCATAGAATGGGTTGGGTTGGAAAAGACCTCCAAGATCATCAAGTCCAACCCTTGATCCAACCCCACTGTGATCACCAGCCCAGGGCACTCAGTGCCCTGGGCTGGTGATCACAGTGGGGTTGGATCAAGATGTGGTGGATTCTCACTCAGTGCCACATCCACAGAATGGATTGGGTTGGAAAAGACCTCTGAGATCATCAAGTCCAACCCTTGGTCCAACTCCAGTCCCTTTACCACATCATGGCACTCAGTGCCACGGCCATGCTCAGGTTAAAAACCTCCAGGGATGGGGAATCCACCCGCTCTCTGGGCAGCCCATTCCAATGCCTGAGCACTCTCTCTGTAAAGAATTTTTTTCTGATCTCCAACTTCAATTTCCCTTGGCAGAGCTTGAGCCCCCTGTGCCCCCTTGTCCTATTGCTGAGTGCCTGGGAGAAGAGACCAACCCCCACGTGGCCACAACTTCCCTTCAGGCAGTTCCAGACAGTGCTGAGGTCACCTCTGAGCCTCCTCTTCTCCAGGCTAAACACCCCCAGCTCCCTCAGCCTCTCAGTGATATCTGCATTCCGCCTCTTTGCAGGCCTGTGTGGATGTCAGAGCGAGCAGCGTGTTCTGGCAGCAGATGGAATTGGCAGAAACCATCCAAGGGCAGCCCAAGATCCCAGAGTGGCTCTCCACACACCCTTCCCATGAAAACAGAGCTGAGCACCTGGACCGCCTTATCCCACAGGTGAGCAGAGCTCAGGGCAGTGTCTTTGCCTCCTGGGAGGGTGGGATTTGGATTCTCAATCTACTTTGGGATTGATTCACCATTGTTTTAGCATCTTGCTTATCATTGAATAGATTGGGTTGGAAAAGACCTCCGAGATCATCTAGTCCAACCCTTGACCAACCTCACTGTGATCACCAGCCCAGGGCACTTTTTCATCAAGTTAAACTGTGTTTGGAAACACCTTTTTTTATAACCAACTAGTGATTTCTTCTTCCTTTTTTTCCTAAACTCTCAGTCACTTAAAGTCTTTTTCAGTTCCAAAATGTAAAAACAGTTGAAGATGTATTGGCAGAGGGAGCACTAAAGTGTTGAGGTGTTTGCTGACTTCAAAGGAGAAAACAAGGATTCCTGAATCCTTTGATGAGGGTGAATACAGTAAATATTCTAAATGATGGCATAAATCAAAGTCAGCATTAGGGATAGGAGGCTGGAGACTGGCTAGACTTAATATTTTGAATTAATATGCATAAAGTCTGTACTTTGCAAAAGCAAGTTGTGAGACTTCTTTACATGGATTTTGAAGAGCAGCTGAATGGAAAATGGTACTTGTAGTGGAGCCTCAGTTTAGGCAGATTGAACATAAAGGGTTCAGGGTTGTTTACTTTCATATGGAGGCTGACTGGCTTGTAAAGAGGTAATGAAATAAATTACTCCTTGTGTTCTACCCCAGGCCTGTCAAATGTTTGAGCTCAATAACTGAGCAGCTGTGTAGGACTGTTATTTCTGTCTTACACCTCATAGTTTAGCAGGTGGAGCAACCTTCATCTTTTTATAGCTACTCTCACTTCCAAGGGCAGTGGAGGCTGGGAAGTTTCCTTCCACAAGGTAACTGAGGGGGAGATGATTTTGTTTGCCTTTTACCATAAACATTCTTTGGATTAGGATGAGAAAACAGCACTGGAGGCTTCCTATCTTCACCCAGCTCCCTGGGCATGCAAGGATGGCACTGCAGAGGTGGGGTAAAGATGAGAGGAAGTGTATAGGGGTGTTGTTGCTGCAACTTTTTATTTCATTGTTCATTTTTAGAACAGTGTGTTAATAGCCATCAGATATTCAGAGCCCAGGGAGAGAAGCCAGATTTCCCAAAAAGGCCTTTTTATCTCTCACATCTCTCTGTGAAGAAACTGGTCCTTCTCAAGCCTCAGTGTCAGATCCATTGTGAGCATCGTTGGGTTTCACCTGCTGCTGCTTTTGGAGCTGAAATGGTTTGGGGCACAATGAAAACATCTGTTATTTGACCAGCTGCTGTAGCTGGGACAAATAGGGACAAGTTTTTGGGCTTCCCAGGCCACACTGATGTTTCTCTATACAGACTTTTAAGCAAGTTTACAGTAAGGTGTGATCATATAAAGGGAGAATTTTTCATCAGATAATAAAATGTCACATCTCAATGAGGTGACTGAGCACTCTTAGGAAATGTAAATTAAAGCAGGAGTATCACAGGGATTCTCTTTTCATGTAATTAAAAGACAGGGAGTAAATCAAAAGACTATTAAAGAACTTGCATGTGGTTTCCTGAGCAAGCTGGAAGCTGCAGCCAAGCTGAGAAATCAGTAAATAGAGAGCTATAAGCAGTTACAAAGTGGTGCTGTCCTGGAAATGAAATAAAGCAAATGAAAAAGATTTGTTTTTAAAGTAGTTCCCCCTCAGACAGGGAGAGATTTGGATTGTAAAGTGGGAAAGCAGAGTATTCTCTTAAATAGGAGAATCTTAAATCTGTTAGAATTCCTACATGGAAGGTATGAGATACTTGGTGGAGACTGTGCATTTTATTTTCAGAAAGAAAAAGAAATCTTAAAATAATTCTGTGATAGTGGTAGGGTGCCTACCATTGCTCTGGAGAGAAAAATCCTGGGAGTGTGGTGCCAGAGAGAAGCTGTAGAGAACAGCTCACTGAATACAGCAGAAGGTTATCCACTGAGCCTTTCCTGTGGCACAGAAATTCATCTTGACATGACATTTGCTTTTTTGGCATCAAGTTGTTGGCTCAGATTCCCTTTTTGACTCACTGTAACTCACATTTCCCACTCTTCCTTGTAGAAATGCCATGGTGAGATCATTTAGAGATTAATACTAAGTTGGGATATATCAACTCCACTGCTTGTCTTGTTTGCTACGTCAATTAACTTGTCAAAGAAAATTTAATTAGTTTGCTTTGGCAACACCTGTTCTTGTCAAATCCACATTGGCTGTTTGTTACTTTTATTATTTTTTTGTTTTTGCGTATTGCTGGGTCTGCTGCCTTTGGATATGGAAGATACACTTATTTTGCTTCCTTTTCAAAACTGGGTTGGTATATTTGCCCTTTCCTTATGATATGGAGATTACTTCACATAGTTCTAGTGCTAAAATATGTTAATTAGACCCTATTAATGTGAAAAGAAGAATAAAAACCACTGACCTGCATTTCTGTCCTCCTCATAAAATGATGAAATATTTTGTCACAATTTTTCTTTTCTGTGCCAGTGCAAGATTGGGAGTATTATCATTATATATAAGCTGCTTTTCTTCCCTATCAAGTAAAGACTATCAGTTCTTTTAATCATCTTTTTGCTGCTCCTTCATTAACACTGTAAGGGCTCGAGATGCACTGAGAAAGGTCTTCAGTAAAAACAGTCAATAAAACGTGTTGTTATTATAATATCACTATTCCCATGATTCATTGGGAATGGTTTTGCTTTTCTCTGGTTACCCACACTGTCCAAACCCAATTCACTCAAGCAATATTAAATTACCAGCTTGGAAGTTGCCAGTGATTTGGGTAGTACAGACACCTGACCATGGTTTATCTTCCAGGAGAAATCATGTTGAAGCTCCTCAGCCTGCAATTGGCATCTGAATGATGTAAAAATGTGAACTCTGAAGGGCTGTTTTTTACCTTTTACTTCAGGATTTGAGGTCAGTGAAGCCACGGAAATAGGCCAGGCACTGTGAACACCCAGAGATACAAAATTGCCAAATTAGCTTAAAAGTTGCCCTTTCCAGGATACAACTTAAATCTTTGTGTTTCCATTTTCCTCCAATAACACAGCTCGACATTAATGCAGTCTTGAAGCAGTTTATGTTCTAGGAGAGAACAGGAGAAAACTTTTGGTTTGTCATAAAAGTCAGTTTAGAAGTTTATTGGTCACTGAAGCAGAATATTCAGCAGCACAGTTGCATTTGGTGACTGTGGAAGATCAACAAGCTGTGAAAGCTTTATTCATGTTTTTTAAATCTTAGACAAGAGCAATATTTCAGGTCTAATCCAGACTTGTGTATCCAGTAATTTGGATGTTACATTTCAGCAAGAAACATCTGGACAGACACTTGCTACAATACCTGGAATGCATCTTTTTCCAAAACCAGTTGTTAAATCCAAAATATATTTGTTTCTAGCCATTTACAGGCAACTCTATCAGTTCACTGTAGCAAAGTTAGAGAGAAATACATTTTCAAACCTCTTTACACAAAGAAATGAGTTAAGAAGCTCTGCTGTCCTATTTTAAAATCTGCTGTAGTCAGATGTTTCCAGTGTCTCCTGTGGAAGAATATCAAAGTGTTTCAAAGTGATGGGCAAATGCATATACATAACTCTGCTGAAATACTTGATTTATCTCAGCCAAAGCTAGTGTAGATAAAGCAGATTAAAAATTTCTGCTCTGTTTAAGTGCAGTTCTAGGAGTGCTGTGAAAACTGTGGTACTTTACTTCCTCCTCTTTAATCCATCAGGAAGGAAGGAAGGAAGGACGGAATCACCCACACTTTGCGCTGACAGCCCCGAGTTCTGGCCAGGAGGCACCTGGTCAAGGATGTGCAGTAAAATGTACATTTGAACTTGTTTGCCCATGAAAGGATTAAAACCAAAGCTGGATGTAAATCTACCCGTGGTGTTATGGTGTTATTTGAGGCCAAGACACAGGGTTTGGACAACCACCTGCCTGAGTTTTGTGCCCCAGAGCCCACGAGCTGCCTGTTTGGTGCTCTAATAAAGGTGTGTTCAGCTTTGTTACAAAGAACACCAACTGAAGCACCTGTAAAACAGCGGACTCTTTACAGGTTGGTGTCAGTTTCTCTGCAGTGCCTTTGGGACATGAGATTCATCCACTGTCTCACCTTCATTCCCCACAGCACAGGATTATCTGGGGGGAATGTGCTTGTGCCAATGGATTTTGCCTCTGGGGGATTCTCTGGCTCCCTCTTGCCTTTACTTTCTTGGCTGTAAAGCGGCAGCAGTGGCACTTAGAAGTTTGGTCTCCTATTGGTGATCTTTTTATCCAGGTAAATTGTACCATTCCAGAGACACTGTTTTCTCCTAATACTTGGAAGCTGTGTATCCAGCTGGTTCTGAGAATGGGTCACTGCTGTAACTGGACCTTGACTGTGCTAATGAACCATCTCTGTCTCTGTGCCAAACAGCTCAATGTCCATTATGTTACTGGAGATTTTCCCTGCTTTTTTACGTCAGTTATCTATATATAGTAACTTCAATAATAGTACATACCTGATGAAGTAAATAATTCAGAGCCCTTTTTCCTTGACTCAGTAGTTTTCATTTACATGGGAATGTAAATATGAAACTTTTAAGCTGAGAAGCAATAGTAGCTGTGGGCTGGATACACCCTCACTTAATTAGGTGGATTTCCTGCTGGGATTTTTCTTCTTTCTGAGGCACTTCAGAATATGGATTGACTCAACATTTTTCTTCAAAGTGACCTGGAAGGGTTACACAAAGTTCGGTTTGCATGTGAGTGTAAATTAAAAGGTAAAAGGTACTGATGTGGACAAGTATCACACAAAACATTTGGAGAACTTCCTGTCTATTTGTGCTGTGCCTTTTAGAGTATCCATCCTTGGAGACACTGTCTGTGAGAAAATAATTTCATTCTTCATTTTCCCATTGTTTTACTGCATTTCTTCACAGGAGTTCTTGGTTGAAAAGTTGTTCAGTAACAACTCAGGCTCAGCATTACACTCTCTAAGTTTTATGTGCAAATGCAAACCTTACTGGGAAGCCAGGTCATATTGAAACCTTCTTTGTTTTTCCTACTTAAATGAGCTTGATTTGTTTTCCTATGTGTTCACAGGCTCTTAAAATAAGAGAGAGCTGCAATTGCCCATCCCTTTCTGGACCTGATCCTCGCCTTATTTTCAGACTTAACATGCAGCATCTCCTGGAATCGTCCAAAGATCAACAAACCCCCAATTCTACAAAGCAAGATCTCTCAAAACCAAAACTGGACTTTGCTCATACTCAAAAAGTAGAAGATATGCCAGTAACTTTTGCAGTTAAACCTACAAACTAATGATAGTAATTTTCACTTTTCATGGAACTGGTGGTCCCTGAAGGTCTGTCTCATGATGTAAATTGGTCCTGGAGCCATAAAGGAGATGCAGCCACTCACATTCTCCATTTCTTTAATGTGATCTCTCACTCACAGCAATCAGGAGCCAGGCCCACACAGGAAGAGCAGCGTGTTAGAGCAGAAAGTTTCCTATTCATTAAGAGTTACTAAAATAAATCACTTCTCAGGGGAAAGATAATCTCATACAATCCAGTCACACAGTGTAATTTTCAGCTTTATCAGGCTCACCTTGATCAGAGGACAGATGAGCCAGAAGCGTCCCTAAAGCAGAGGGAAAAGTGCAATTTTCATCACTTAAGTTGTCTGGTTTATCTTGCAATAATTTGGGTTAGATCTACTCAGCTTCATTTGAGAAATAATGAGGAGAGCTTACTGCCTGTTCCACATACAGGGTATTTAAAAATATTAAGCTGAGAAGTGATAATAGCTGTGGGCTGGATACACCCCCACTTAATTAGGTGGATTTACTGCTGGGATTTTTCTTCTTTCTGAGCCATTTTAGAATGTGGATTGATTCAATATTTTTCCTCAAAGTAACCAGAAAGGGTTGCACAAAGTTCAGTATATAAAAAAAAGAGTTAAATAATTTTCAGGAAAATCTTTCTTCTGAAAGAAGCACTGAAAGAACCATCATTTTTATCACTGGGATGCTTTGCAAGGATGGCTCTTGTCTTTTTTTACATGATCAGGGTGCCTCATCAAACAGCAACAACATTTGGTTTGGATATATCCATTTGGACAGAAATGATTGCTGATGTGGAATATGTTACGCAGTGGACAAACCTTGACTGCACAGCTCCTGCAGCTGCACCTTATCATCACAAGTGACTTCTCTTCAGGGAACTGGCATCTGGTGCTGAGCATCCCTCCCTCCCCAGTGCCCCTGAAGCCACAGTTTCTGTGCCCTGGAGACCCCTGTGCACAGTGTGGGTAAAGCTCTGCCTGGCAGGATGGGCCCCTGTGCCCAGCATGGTCATCTCTGCGTGCTCATGTTTGACTTGTCCTTGCTTTGTGGTTGATGAAAGTACTGAAATGTCAGTTTTGCAGGAAGGTTTAGAAGGAGGTGGCAGTGACTGAAAATAAAAAAGGGAAATCCTGATCCTTCATCTCTTAATATGTGTTTGCCATTAGGCTTTTTGTTCTCACTTGGGTCAAAACAAAAATCTCTTTCCTGTATGGTAGAGTCTTACATGAAGGAAACATTTAAAATATTTTACAGTGTATCCTGTTTTGAAACATTCTTTTTCTGTATGGAGAAGGGCAGACTTTATCATATTTCTTCAATTAATCAGAATGCAAGCTTTTAAGGAGAAAATAACCTGTTCAGTTCTGTCAGTGAATATAGTTGGAAAAACAGATTGTGAAACAAGTAATTCTGCCTCTGACTTCAGTCAATGAAGTTGGGTCCTCTGAGAAATACCCTTATCTCTGTTCAGAGGTAAGCTGATATCTGTAATGCTGATTCCATAGGTTTGGATTGGCTGCATATTGCTCACAAGCTGTCCTTAACTCTCTGCTCAGTCCTGCTGGCAGGAGGCAGAAGGTCCAGCCTGGCCATTATTCATCCATCCATTTTTATTCTTCGTGACAGGACTTTTTGTAGCAGACGTTCAGTGATGTGTTGCAGCGTTTGGACCTTGTCACCTGAAGGTAAACAGAAAAACACACCACTTAGATTTCCCTGTGGAGCTCAGAGTTTATCCTGCAGCACCAAACCCCCAGTGCTGCTGCCTCTGTCTCACTCCAGTGTCAGAGCTTGTTCTCTTACCCAGGGCTCCTGCTTGACATGCAGCTTGATGCTTGTGTCTGTTAGCAGAACATCCAGGAGCTTCATAACATCCAGCATAAAGCATGAAACTACACAAATTCCATATTTCTGCTGTCTGCTTTAGGTGACTAAAGTACAGCAGTGCAAAGCTGAGATGCAGTTTTTAAGTTCATCAAGGGAGATAATTAAAAATTTGTATAAATAGTCTTGAACCATGGTCGTGGTGATGTGAGAGAAAAGGTCTCAAGGGAGGGGTAATTGCTTATGTCAGACTGACAAAGGGATTATGGACTTTTTCCAGTTATAGAGGTGTAATAAAACATATTTCTCTCCTTACAAACATATATAAATACACACACACACACACACACACACACGAGTTGGGCCTCTGCACTGGAACACTATAGTTTTAAATACAATTCAAATAATCTTGAATGTATGATTTTGCATCCAGTATGGGATGTTGAAAATTTCAGGGTTTACTTCACATTTTCAATCATCCCTAATACTTTTCTCAAGTGCTTTGTAAAGGGCTTTTTCTCTCTGCTCATCTTGTGTTCAACACAGAAAATGCCTTACATTCATCTGCCTCTTGGAGGGCACTTTAAAAAATCCCAAACTTACTGAACACTATGCATTGCATCTGCCTATATTGTTAAAAGTATTTTTTTCCTTTTTGAACACAAAAAATACAAAAATATTGCTCTCTAAAGGCTTGGGAAGTCATAGTAAAAATTGCACTTTTAACTAATAATTTTAATTTGTGCATGCATATATAATAATATATATAAAATACATTAATATATAAACTATATTATTAGATTATTAATAATAAAAATACACTTTCAAAATATATCCCTTAGGAAATTACCATGGTTGCAAGCTTCTGATAAGCTGTAGAAACTTCATTGCAGTTGTGTAACTTAGGATGTCAGAGGAAAAGGAGATGTAGAAGTGCTGTTGAAGGAACTTGGTACTTGAAAGACACATCATATAAGAGGGAGAGTAGTGGCTGAAGTGAGAAAAGGTAAGAAGGACCAGTAAAAACACATCTGCATTTCCACCTCCAGTACTTGGTGCTGGACCTCACAGCTTCCTACTGAAAACACTTGGTACAAATTCCACTCAGTCCCTTAAAGCATTTTCTGCAGTGGAGTGCTGGGAGATTTCATAAGCAAGGGATGTGCATTCGAGGCAGTCCTACAATAAAATGGCTCCTTGTGACTTTTGGTTTGTCATGTTTACTCTTTTTCTGTTGTTTTGTTTTCTTCCTTCCTTTTTTTTTTTAAACTTGAAATACAGAAGTGCCAGGAAAGCAAAGCAAACAGCTGTTAGAATGCTCTTTGTTCTTGAATTCTGTTTGTAGTCACTAAGAGAGAACAATCCTGCAAGCTTGATGCTTTTTTCATATATTATGTAGTCTGCCACAGCTTTTCATTCAGTCTGGTGTTTGTATCTCGATACCCCTGGCTGAAAAACTATTTTCAATGTATTAGTCTGTGTAAGCTGTTTGACAGCCATCCAGATTCTCTCTGCTTAAAGTCTTTGTTTTTCAGATCTTGGGAGCATTTGAAGGGGGAGCAGGATGGTCACAAAGTGTGGCTGGTGGCAGAGGTGGCAGGATAAGACTATCCTGTGAGCAGTGCAGTGTGTTTTCTGTAGGTTCCCAATTCATACTGCAAAGTGTGGGTTAAACACCTGCAGTAAGGACTGATATTAACAACTTCTATGTCCACATCACTTGAAGCACCTCATAAATGCTCATTTTTCCATAATCCCTCTGTAGGTGATCCTTGTCACAGTTCTGTTGGAGATACTGAAGCTCAGTGAGTGATTTTAGCTCAGCAGAAGATCAGTGAAAAACTGTGAGTTGTTCCTTCACTTCCATTCACTTCCAGGTCAACAGGTTCAATTTCAGCTTAGTTTAATAGTTATAATGAATTTATGTGCTGGAGATAACAATTCCCTGAATCAGTGTGACCACCAGAGGCCTCACAGCAAACTGAAGTGGTGGGCTTTGAGTCATGTTTATACAATTTGTCTCCTTCCTGTGTGGGTCTGCAGAGCTTGGAGGGACCTCTTAGTGCATTCTCCAGATACAGTTCTTTGGTTTTGGTGTGGTTATTTCTTAACTACTTCCTCTTAAATAGAAACTGGTTGTTGTTTGCTCACTGCCCATCATCACTAAGGAGCTGATGCCTAAATCTGTTGACATGGTGGTTATTTAATCTCTAAAAAAGTTTAGTCTCAAATTCATGGTTCCACCACCAAATCAGAGTGTGCTGTGTGTTGGTTGCCATGTCAGCTGTAGGATAAAGCCCAGAAAGGTTGGCTGCAGTTCTTCCTTCCCCCTGCCCCACCTTTCCTTGTGCTGCAGGTGTCCCTGCTGAGAGAGGAGGCAGGATGAGCAGAGTGGGCTCTGCACGGAGCCGAGGAGGAGACGGGGTGGAATGTTGTGCCTGTGATAACTTTATTGCCAGGGCTGACAATTGTTGGCAGGTCTGTGAAGAGAACTGACTGAGTGTCTCTGGTGTCGCTGCTGCTGCCTACACATATTGCAGCCATGCAGGAAATGTGCTGTTTGATCCCCTGGAGCCTGAGGCTGTGTGCCAAGCACAGGCCTAGCAGATATTCCAGGCTCTGCTCTGGCTGTGCTGCTCCTGGTGTGCTCACCCTGATTTATGGAGGGATGCAGGGAATTGTTATCTCCAGCACATAAATTCATTATAACTATTAAACTAAGCTGAAATTGAACCTGTTGACCTGGAAGTGAATGGCTCCATAACATTTCATTAATCCTTTGAGATGTTTAATTCCTGCTAATTTGATATTTCAGATACGATCTTCTCCACAGATATAATGGCTTAATTAGTATACATTACATGATGTCTCATCACACTGCAGCATGTACAGTATTTATCCACTAGAAAAGTAATTCAGTAGAGCTCAATTACAATACATTGATAGAGCATAGAAGTTGAAAAGGATATATGCAGTAGTTATTATATTTAAACATAAACATTTTTCAAGCCATCTTCTGTTTGTTGATATCGATCACCTTCTAAAAATGATGCTCCCAAACCTTTTGTTACAGCTTGCTGAAGTATTTCCATTTAAAAGGGGATTCTGACAATATTGCTTTAGTTAACAACCATAACCAACATTTAGTGGGACAGCAGTTGACAGAAATCTGATGTGTTACTTAGTCACCTGTATAATATGCTTAATACACTCTTTCATATTGCTGGAGATCAGCAGATGTGAAAATACAGGTTTGTAGAACAACTTTCTCTTTTCTATGGCTGTATTCTATATCTTAATTTGATAAAACCACTCTTGACTGACAGCACTTTTTGGTGATATGTGCTGAAGAAATTTATTGTGTAGCATTCAGCTTGCAAATGTGTTTGCTGAATCACCTGTTTCAGAGCACACAGCTCCATGTGACAGTTCAGGGCAGTGGTGCCAGGTGGGACTGCAGGGAACAGCCAAAGAGAAGGGTAACAGGTCTTTGGAATCTTCCTCTGGAAGGTCAGTGGAGGCACAGATGTGGAGAAGCTCTGATAGCTCATCTTAGAAACAATTCATTTGGCAAGTGGAAATAAAAGCTTTTCTTGTGGCATGTGCTAAATGATCTGACCTGTGAACTTCTTCCTTGAGCTTTCACTCCCATGGAGATTTTCATGGGAAAAATAACTGTTAGAACTGTATTGGGACATTTTGTGGACAACCTTGTGGTTATTCAGTCTTTTGGTTTTAATGGCAAGTACAAAGACTTTCCAAAGGGAGCTGCATGAGAATGGTACAACCTGTTCATGCTTGGTGTCATGCCCACAGCTCTCCAGTTTCTCTCAGGTTCTTAGCACACCTTCCCTACACAATCCAACCTAGAAATTTCATCAGGTGCCACAGAAGCTGAGTGACCAAACCAACATTTCAGCATTAGGTCAGTGTGAAAAAAGGGTGTGACGTGGGCGGTGCATAAACAGCAGAAACTACTGAAAGTGTCAAATGGGCTGAAAACTTGATAAACTTTAGAGGGAGCTCTGAATTTCTTGTGCAAGTTTCATTGCAGGTTCTTCAGAGTCTCAAATACTGCTGTAGACCTTTTTAAATGGTGGCTGAGATGCCCCCAAGAGGCTGCAAAAGATGCAAAAATCTGCTGGAAAAGTGGTATTTCTTAATTCCTTCATTGCCTCTTTTCTAGAATTGCATAGAATCATAGAATGGGTTGGGTTGGAAAAGACATGTGAGATCATCAAGTCCAACCCTTGGGCCAACTCCACTCCCTTTACCAGATCATGGCACTCAGTGCCACGGCCAAGCTCAGCTGAAAAACCCCCAGGAATGGGGAATCCACCCCCTCTCTGGGCAGCCCATTCCAATGCCTGAGCACTCTCTCTGCAAAGAAGTTTTTTCTGATCTGCAGCTTAAATTTCCCCTGGCAGAGGGTTGGGTATTTGAGCCAGTTGTCAGATGAAATATTTCCCATATGATGTTAGATTCATTTGAGTATTGAAGTTGGTTTTGTTCTGCCAGGTCAGTGTGTACATCTGCAGCCCTGAATTTGGATGAATTTGGATGATTCTGCCCTCTGACTTCTCTGCGATCTGAGGCTTGAGTTCATTACATTTATCTCATTTTCCCTGCTAACAACATTGTGTATTTCAGCTGGAGAGGATCAGGGGTATGTTTGCAGATTTATTCCTGTGTTTCTGGAATAGGTACCGAAGGAGTAAACGCTGAGGAGTAACGCAGTGTGGTTGTTCAGTCACCAGGTGGCGGCTGGGCTGCCCGAGCCGGGCCTGGAACCTGCAGATCCAACACCTGCCGTGCCGGTCCCCATCCAGGAAATTATCCAGACGCTTTTCCCTCTCGGTGACTTCCTGGAATAAACTCGGAACATTATCCCTGGGAGCCAGTGGATCTGCTGAATGCTTTCAGTTCTTTATCCAGACAGCACACAGAGCTTTCTGTAAAGTTGTCTGGCAAGCCTTGGAGTCCTTTAGCCGGAATGATCAGAAAAGGATGACTGAGGGAAAAGCTGTACACGCAGAAATTAAGTATGTGCCCTTGGATTTACACCTGTAGCAGCCACCTTTGAGCCCCTGCTGCAAGTCTGGTTTGCTTTCCTCCTACTGCAGGGCAACAAGTGAAGACAGAACATTTCATTTTGGTGCTGATGACATCCTTCTCTCTGTCTAATGATTAAAGCAGGAGCTGTGCTCTCAGGAGATAAGAGATGTGTTCCCAACGGTGTTTCTGATGTCTTGGGCCTAGTTTTTGTTCCTCCACAACCTCTCAGCCAGAGTGAGGCGTCTCCATGAGGGACAGGGAGGCAGGAGCTGAGGGTGACTGGTCATCTCACAGCAGGGGTGGCAGGATTGGATCCTGTCCACAGTCCAGTATCATCAGGAAAATTCCAGAGATAGGGCTGGTCCAAGAGCTCATCAAGGCCTGGGGGCTGAGCTGGAACAGAGCCCTGGCTGGTGGGTACCTGTGCAG
Organism: Sakesphorus luctuosus; assembly: GCA_013396695.1. Classification (NCBI taxonomy): domain Eukaryota; kingdom Metazoa; phylum Chordata; class Aves; order Passeriformes; family Thamnophilidae; genus Sakesphorus; species Sakesphorus luctuosus. The sequence continues at coordinate 1,924,638 of VWZD01003806.1, read as the reverse complement.
GGCTGGCCAGGGCATTCAGGCCTGCTGGGGAATTTGGGTCCCATCACAGCCATCCTGGGATGGGAGAGCCTGTTCAACTGTATAGTGTAAGAATCGACTAGTGGTGGAATTCCCAGCTTAGGAATGGAGAGTCAGATTTCAATTTCCTCTGCCATTTTACCAGGGCCACATAGATTTTTAGTGTGGAAGTTTCTTTTCTGTAAAACAGAAGTGAGAAATAAGTTCAAGTGTATATTGATATGGATGTGTAGCTGAGGTGAGAGAAAAGGAACATACTAGGGTAGGCTGTTCTTATTTTCTTCTCTAGAATTCCATTTTTAGAATATGAGGAATAATGGAGAGGGGAAGAGATCAGCCAGCCCAGGAAGGGATGAAATGGGACAACTCTGGTTTTGTGGCCTCAATCCTTGGTGTTCTCTCCCCCTACTCCATGTGAGGTATTTCATGAACTTAAAGGATGAAGGGCAGTAATGGAAGTTGGTGTTTGGAGAAGCTGAACATGTGTCTGCTGAATTTCACAGACTGACAGGTATATGAAGAGCATCTTCAAATTGTGAGGCTGGAAAAGGCTTCTGTGTCTTCTTTAAGCACTTTACCAAAATGTCAGATGATCCTCAAAGTGCTCAGAACCTCAGCTGGTGCTGTGTCTGATGGGGGTTTGGTATCTTCAGCTGTATCATCTTCTCATTGCCTTGATCATACAGATGGGGCTGTGCTGGTCTGTGTTTCACCATTTTTTTCATCCCAAAAGCTACAGGGAAACAAAGCCCTTGAGAAGCAACAGGGTCTAATTTTCACTGTCTCCATGAAGCCTCCCTTCTGTTCGCATCGAAATCCCTGGCAGAAGTCCCAGTAGTTAGATCTGGATTTCTCCCTCCTTATAACAATATTCTTCCTTTTGTGCTCTATCCTCTGCTTGTCAGAATCAGCTGATTATGAACTCCTGCACAGATGACATTTTATCTGCAGTCAGCAGGAAGGAGGCATGAATTAGGGCTTAGGAAAAAATGTTCAATAATTAGCCATAGAGGAAGGAAAACATCCAAAAAAAGTACACACAAGGAATTGACTTATTTCATTTCACTGGGCTGGAAAGTTCAGCTGTAATGATAGTGGTTAAATTAATTATGTTGATTTGGTGACAAGGAAGTTGCTGGTGCCCAAATGATGTGTCTTATTTTTGAATTTAGATGAAGTAACTACTGCTGGTGATGAGTGTCAGAGTCACAGATGTCAGGTGTTCCTCACTTGCACACTCATTTAGGGTGTGATACAGGATGGCACACTGGGCACACAGTAACCCTTAAGCCAGGGTTTGGGTAAGTCTGTGGAAGGCTTTAGTGCCTTCTCTGATGCCTTTGCTGTTGTGAATTACTGTGATGGACCATTTGGACAATATGGTGGGTTGTGACCTCTGGCATGAAAAGGCACATCCCTGTGTTGAGGCTGAGGTGTGTCCTGGGGCTGTGCTGAGGTGCTGCTCTGCCTTCAGCAGTGGTGCTGCTGCTGCTGCTGCTCCTGCATCATCCTCTGCCTCCACACCTCCTACAGCTCCTGCGGCCTTGGCTGCAGCTTCAGTGACTGGAGTGTTTGTGGGCATAGCTAACACATATCACACATGTCCCTGTATGGGATTTGGGATCTTCTCATGGCTGTCTCGGGTGTAGAATTTAAATGTGCCCCTGCTTCAATTCCTTGTGGCTGTTTGGTATCCCTTGTCATTCTGGCAAACTGTTCTTCATAACTTACTTCTGCCACGCTGACCTCTCTTCATCTTTGTGTCAGCATTGCAGGAGTGAGGACCCTAAACATTTATACCAGTTTTGCTTCATTTTAATCCACCAATAACACATTTTTGCCACGTACAACACTGCCTGACCCTGAGATTAGCTCAGTTGGTTAAAACTTGGTTGTAATAATGCCAAGGTCATAGGTTCAATCTCCTATGTGAGCCATTGACTTGAGAGTTGGACTCGATGGTCCTTGTAGGTCCCTTCCAACTCAGAATAGTCTGTGATTCTGTTTACAGACACTCTGCTACAAATGGTTTATGAGTTTTCATATAGTATAAAAAAATATTCCTTGCAGTCATTTGGACTTGATGTCATTTTTATAGACCATGTACACAATTCTCCCTCCTGGAACCAAACACTTGTGTGCAATCCTGTCCTGCAGGAGCCACAAGCACAGCTCCTCCTCCCTGACACTCAGCAGAGCTGCTTTGTGACCTTTGTTTTCCTCTAAGGCTTCTTCCACCTAACCTTTTTTTCTTATTCCTTGCTTTTCTACTTGCTTGCTTGTGAAAAATGCAAGGATAAATCCATGCAGCTTTCTGCCTCTGTTTCCAAATATCAAGAATGCTTTGACAGCTGAGAGCCCAGGCGAGATGGAGTGGCTTAGCCCAGGCACGGGGCAGTGGCTGCAGGTAATGCCTGGCATTGTGAACTCTTCCTGTGGACACTTTCACCCTGGGTGGTGATGCATCAGTGACTCCTGATGTGCCATCCATTAGCATGTTTCACTATAACAGCCTGATGAGGTGCAGGAATCCAGCCTGGAGGTCAGGGATGAAAGGCTGGTGTTGGAGCTGCTTAGTGAACTTGAGACCCCATCTTCAGGAGGGCAGAAAACTCCTCCACCCAGAGAATGACCTTTGGCAGGTCACAGACAGTGATGGGCAGGTTGGCCTGTGTAAATCCCAATTCTGAAACCAGTCTGAGCTCATCTTTTCAGTGAGATAAGGCTATTCTATATATTTGTTGCTTTCCTAACATAGGAAATCCTACATACTTAAAAATACTACTGATTACTATGGAATAGAACGTTCTCCTGCTTAGTGCTGGTAGTCTGGACTGCAGTGCCTCCTTGGACTCAGTGAGGTCGTGTTTTTACATCTACTCGAGCCCATCAGGCTGATCTAGTGGAGACAGAAACAATAAAAATGCAACAAAGAAACTGTTGATACTGAGACAATTTAATTAGGGTTTTTTTACTTCTACAAAAATGCCCCACATAGAGAATACAGAAATAAAAATCAACCCCCAAATCCTTGGCAAAATGCAGCTTGCACAGGTTTCCTGAGGCTTCAGAGCTTCTGGTGCAAAGGTACCTCATAAAGCTGTGTGTGATTTGCAGAAAGGAAAGAGGAAAAGGGGAGTCTGTATCTGTAGCCTGTCATGCTCACAGGAGGGCTTCAAAGGCCCCAAACTAGTCACCTAGGAAACTTTAAACCTTGCAGAATTCTCTCCTTTAGTATAAACACTTTCAAAAAACCTCAGTATTGTGATTAATTTTGCCAGTAAAACTCATGGATTTGCACACTGTTGGTGGAACACAAAGGTGATGTGTCCAAGGTTGATCCAAGGGGGAGGTTTGAGCTTTTTGCTCTTTCAAAGCCAATTAGGTTTTGGCCAAAGCTTGGTGGGAGAAGCAAAACCACCTTCTCCACCCCTCCTCTTCTCATTTCATAGGTGCCATGTGGCTGGGGCTTTGTTCCCTCTAGCTGGTCTGATTTACACTGTCACATAGACAAATCAAAGCCTACCCTTTGTTTATTGAAGCCAGCAAGAGTGTGCTGCAGACTTAATTCAGGATATGGACTCAAATCCTTCCCTGGAGCAGAGCGTGGCACTCTGTCATTTGCAAACACTTGGAAGCACAGTCCTTCAGAGTTCCTGTAAACAAGAATAAATTCAAGGAAAATTTTGAATTACATGTGTAGTTTGAATGAATACATTGGAATGAGAGTAGCAAGACGAATCTATCCATCATGGGCATTTAGTGCAGAGCCTGTATTTGCTTTCCTTCGCCATTGCCGCGGCTTCGATCCCCATCGCGGCTCTGTCATTCGCTAAATACATGGGCTCTGCTCCCTGGGACAGCAGCTCATCAGTTACCCAGGGAGCCGCCTGTCACGGGGCCTGCACACACCATTTGTAACTGTCACACTCCCAGAGATCAGGATCTTCCCTGGCCTGACCCAGCCAGGGCTTGGGAACAGGCTGTGTGTGCCCTGTGTGTGCCTCTGAAACCTGCAGCTCAAAGTCTGGGCCTCTCCAAGTTACTCTGTAGGCACCAGCCTGCAGCTGCACATTGTCAATAATTTGAACTGATGTCCAACAATCCTGGCAATCACTTCCACTCACTGTTTTTGGAATTCTGTCTCTCGAGTCACAGAAATCACATTACAAACTTGGACTGATGTCTGGGCAAGCCCAGGCACAAGTGCTAAGAAAGCTGTGCTACCTGAACTGGTTTTTGTCAAGCTCTTTCAGATGCCAAATAACTGTGTGACTTACAGGGTGTTGGTCATAGTTTTGGTTTTTCTTCCATATTCCTGCTTTCTGGAAAGCTGAGAATGTACATCTTTTGATGAGTCTGTTTATGCCTTCAGGTGCATTTTTTCTAATCCTTAGTAGATTCCTTCAATATGGTCGGGGTGATAATTTGCAACCATAACTGGTTTGGATCTTAAAGGGTTTGTTCTTGTTTTTCCTCCCAGCTTGGTGCTTTCAGCTCCTGCTGTGTTGCCATGTGCTTTTTCTTCCTAGTTCTTTGCAGAGAGTCAAAAAGTTTCATAATGGTGATGCTGGACAGCAAACACAGTGTTAACATTATTTTACTCTCCTGTATCCTAAAAACTGTTCTAACACAGATCTTGTCTTTGATCCCTAATCTGGACTAATTGAGTTTTGTTTTGGTTTGTGTCCTTTTAAGCTTATTGTTTTTATTAAATGAATAGTTGACACATTCAACTTCAACAGAGCAGGAATTGTGTAGTGCCTGCATGTATTCCAGAGCCAAAATTTCCCAGGGATTTTGTAGTAAGGCCAGTTGCCATGGACTAAGTGCTCTTTAAGGACATGCTGAAATACCCCTGGTTGTTTGGATTACAGATTCCCTGAATCTTGTTGACATTATAGGCTTTGTGAGCTATAATACTTCTTTGGGAGCATTTGTATTCTGTCACTGCAGTACTATGTGTCAATAAAACAACTGGGGTGACCTAGAAAATGTCAGTTGTGTCTCCCTTTTGTCACTAGCAGGTAGAGGGGAAATTTTAGTGCCCCTACTTGTTCCTGGGAGACTGCTGATACAGCTCAGGTTCTTCAAAAAATTACAATAAAATATTTTTGTGCCTTGTAGACCTGTTGCTCATGAATTCATGTAAAGGTTGTGTCATCTGGAAAATTGGTACCTACTTGCATTTCTGTTGTTATTACACATCTGAAAACAGTGAGCTGTGGGTGCATTCAGGGAGAATGACCTTACCTGCAGGCCAACCTGCTTATGGCTTTTTCCAGCTGGAGATGTCTCGAGGACTGCCTACAACATCTCCTGCAGCATGGCTGCCAAAAATCCAAGTTTTTCATGGAATCATAGAATGGATTGGGTTGGAAAAGACCTCAGAGATCATCAAGTCCAACCCTTGGGCCAACTCCAGTCCCTTTACCAGATCATGGCACTCAGTGCCACGGCCAAGCTCAGCTTAAAAACCTCCAGGGATGGGGAATCCACCCCCTCTCTGGGCAGCCCATTCCAATGCCTGAGCACTCTCTCTGAAAAGAATTTTTTTCTCATCTCCAACTTCAATTTCCCTTGGCAGAGCTTGAGCCCCCCGTGCCCCCTTGTCCTATTGCTGAGTACCTGGGAGAAGAGACCAACCCCCACCTGGCCAGAACTTCCCTTCAGGAAGTTCCAGACAGTGCTGAGGTCACCTCTGAGCCTCCTCTTCTCCAGCACAAACACCCCCAGCTCCCTCAGCCTCTCCCCACAGCACTTGTGCTCCACTCCCTTCTCCAGCCTCGTTGCTCTTCTCTGGCCCCGCTCCAGCCCCTCAATATCTTTCCTGAAGATATCAATATCTTTTCTGATGTTCCTTGGCTGTTCTTAGCCCAGCTGCAGCGTGTGCTTCACGAGTGCATCACTGCTGACACTCTCAGCAGCAAATGAACATGAATTTCTGTGTTAGGAATCCAAGCACTCCCAGTAGAGATCCAGATGAAATCTGTAGTTTCCAAAGGAGACCCTGTCACAGCCCAGCAGATCTCACTAATGCAAGACTGTTCCTGGTAATCAGACTGATTGTTCTTTCTCTAATTTTGTGCCATGACCTCTCAGTAGGTCCCCTAAGGACTAAAACTTGCTTTTTGCTCTTGCACACCCTTCAGGTACTTGATGGTGACACTGCATTTTCACTTCCCTCTCCCTGCCCTGAATCCAGCCTCGATTCACACTGAATCCCAACACACCCATATCATTTATGTTTTCACATTTTAGTTTCTGATGGATTTGTAAACACCTTTCTTTGACTACACCAGGATGCTCATAATTGTGTAGATTCTGTGTCACTGAGTTGTGTCCCACTTAGGAAGGAAATGCCAGACTTCCATGGTGTCTTTGCTTTTCACAGCTTAGGTCAAACCCTGCCTGAACACCAACACACTTGGCTGCATGTTAATTGCAGTTAATAGCTATTCAGTAAAACAATGCATCCAGCTCAAGATATATGGCACAAATTAAGCTGAATGCCCAAACAAATCCAGCAGCAGCCCCTGGCCTCGGTGGGCTCTTTAAGTCCAGTGTAACATCCATTTACATTGTTTTATTTCTCTCTCAAACTGTAACTTGCTCCCTGTGGGGTTACATGGAGTTAGTTTCATTTTCACGTTGTACTGGCACCACGATAGTCTTGCATTTAAATAGTCTCATTTCATTTTGATACCATGATGTCACCTCCACCGAGGAGTGTTGGGGCTGCCTGGAGAATTCCTGGAGAATTCCTGCCCTACAGCAGCACCACCCAGGCAGGGCAGGGGCTGACACCAGGCTGTGCTCACAGCGAGCTCAGCTTCCATCTCAGCCCAGCCTGTTCTCTGGACTCATCAGGCAGTGGATTTTTATATCCTTGGAGCCCAGTTCTCCCTCTCACTGGCAGACAGCAAATATGGTCTCTGGGAAGGGTGTTGGTCACATGCAGGTCAGCTGGGAAAGGGCAGAGGCAGGGCTGGTCCTCAGGTTATTGTTTGCTGTTGTGTCTAGTCATGATGACAGGTCCCTGCTGCAAAATCCCATTCTGCAGGGAAGGGTCGATCTGTCCCCTCGGTGCCATGGAATGTGGCTGTCTCTGCCCTACCACCTGGCTGCACTTGAGCCAAGAACAACTAGAGATGAGTGAGCAGATGCCCAGAGTCCTCTGAGGAACGTACACACAGTTCCTGCAGTGCCCCACATGCCCTGTGTACCTCAGAAACACAAAGCACTTCCAGCTGTAAATGCTGACCTCCCAATGGCAATCCCTGTGCATCTGTCTGCAGGCACCATTCCATGAGCAACTCACAAATTCTGTCCTGCCACGCTGAGATTTGTGCCAGGCCACCCTCTCCCAGCTCAGCCTCAGCCGCTCAGGGAAGGAGGGATCCAAGTTCCCTCTGTCAATAGCCCGACTCCAAGGCCAGGACGCAGCTCTGGGACTTTGCCCCACTCTCTCTGCTCCAACAAGCACCTTCATGGCTGCAGCAGAGCTGGTACTTCAGGTCAAGGGGTTTGCTATTTTTGCAGCTGCCATTAAATCAGGCATGCAGTATTTATGGGGAGATTAGCTACATGGCTGCATCTGAGGCAAATACAGAGATTTGTGCTTCTTGATGGAACTTTCACTCAGAAGGGAATCCCTGGCTTTAATGTGTTTTTCTTTCCTTACTCCTATAAGAATTCCAGGGACAAATTCAATCAGGCTCTCTGACTCTAAAGGTGTCTTTGTGGTTAGCGTTTTTCTTTTAATTATTTTGTTTTTAAAGAATGAATTCTGCAGCTTTTCAGCTTGAGGGTCGGTGATTTGGTTTTAATTCTTTCTGAAGGCAGTGAGACTACTTGGTGTGACCCTCCAAAAGCAATTCTGTGGAGCTGCTGGATTTAGGCATTTCTAGAATGAAGCAAGAGTAAAACCATTTGTTAGAGCTACCTCTGGGATCCAGTACCTATGGACATTTGTCAAAGGACACAATATTGAATGCTTCATTTTCCAAACACTAGGCCAAGATAAATTATATCTGGATGTTGAGCCTTCCTGATATAAATCAGTGGCATATCAATAATAGGATTCAGCTTTTCAAGTAAATGTGCTGGGATCCTCGTGGGAAATAGTGGGTTGCATTTCATGGACTTGTGCAAGGAGCGTTGTCAGTGGAGAATGCTTTTTATTCTGCCCATAGACTAATGGGAAAGTAAGTGTAAAAAGACACAAACTAAAAGGGACTGGGATGATGCTTTGGAACAAGCCTGTGACTGATGCGGCACTGAGGGCATTTGGAAGTCCATGCAGAATGGATGCAAGTGCTTTAAGGCTAGAGATGAGGAAATTAATGCTTTTGAAAGGTCACATGAGACTTGGAAGTTAAACTGAGTGGGGAAGGAAGATAAACAATATACGGGACTGAGTCTTTGTTGCACTACTCTTTGACTTGAGAGGCCAAAGCCCAAATCTTCTCCTAAATCTTAAGTAACAACTAGTTTGGTGGTTTGATTCCAAACTTGACTTTTCATGTCAGGCCCAAGTACAGTTCAAAAATCTGGTTGTTATGATTGACATTTTATATTGATTTTAAAGTACTTTTACTCTCTTACGAGGCCCTCACTTACACTCTCATGGACTGTCTTTCAAGGCTGACTTTTCATTTACACTTTCCAAAGAGTATCTGCTATTTTGCTGTGACATTCATATTCATCACAACCTGGAAACAGTGAAGGCTTGAGCTTTATGCCCTGTGGCTTTATAAAGATCATTCCCCTTAACAACAGAATACTGAATCTGCTTTTTTCCACTCCCAGTTTGAAAGCACATTCCACAGTGGTTGATATTCTCCCAGGACTTCAAACCTCAATACACAGTAGCAAGCGAGCCAGGAATAATTCAAGTCCTTGCTTTTTCCTGACTCAGATACCCAAGGCACAAGGAAGAGTGGGATCATCTTGTCCTCTGTGCACACTCCACATCAGCAGCAGGGGCTGTTCCTCCACTGGGACACTGCACAGAGATGTGGCAAACATGCCAAAAGGGAGAAATAAAGGGAAGGAAAAGGCTGTTCCCCAGATGGCAGAGGTAGTGAGGATTGAAAAAGGAAAGGGAAGAAAGTGGAAACAAAGAAAGGAGAATTTCAGCCAAGACTGTGAAAACATGACAGCTGAACAGGTGCTGCAGTGCACAAACCACCCAGGAACACCAGCAACACAACCTCTGAGCCCTGTACAGGGTGCCCTTTGCCTCCTTTAGAGACTATCAAAGGAACAGATTTGCTTTCCCACCCTTTCACCCCAGAGAGGGGAAGAATAAACAGTCCAGGGGCCTGAGACTGTACCCAGGAGTCCTGGGGTCACTTCACTGCTTTGTCTCAGGCTTCCTCCCCAACCAGGCAAAGCAGTTCCTGGAGCTGTGCTCCATCAGGGAGGATCCAGCTGTTTCTTCACCTCCAAAGAGCAGGAAAAGGTGTTAGAACTGCAGGGCTGATGGGTGTGGACAAGAGCCACAGGGTGTTTGGTGGTATCACAATACTAATCCTTATTTGCTTGCAACTTTGTGTTCGTGTCAATCAAAACAAGAGAGGGTGAGAGTATTTTGGAAGGGAGATGCTGGGACCTTTCATCCTGAAATACTGTCATTGTCACTACAGGAACCTCCTCTCAGCTCATACTAGAAAAGCTTTTTTCCCTCTCCATCAGCTCCACACAGATACTCACACTGGACTCACTGATTCCTAAACCCTGTGTTTCTTTGTAAATGACTATTTTACCATGCCAGGTAATGTGAATTAATGCTGGCCCTCTGTGACTCTGCTTTTATTTATACTCTCCAGGATTTAGTGGTTTATGGAATTAGAGAGTTAAATTCAAATAAATAAAAAGAGTGAAAAATCATACTTTTACTACTACTGAGAAATGTTTATACAGCTCTATGTTTCTACTCCTTCTACAGTAAACATTGTTTTATTCATGCATATTATAATGTATTCCTGGGTGATAATTCATACAATGCAAGGCATCTCCCTTCTCTTTTGTATTTAATTATATTTATATTATCTGTTTACTGATGGCAAATGCTTTCACAGATGAAAGTAGATAAAAGGAATGGATGAATCAATCACACAAGACAGCAAAAACATGTATTAGCAACAATCTGCTGGTTTTTAAAAACTGGGGCAAGCAGGGATGTAACACTCTGGTTACACTCACTGCTGTTGTGGCACAGGAATACAGCAAACAGAACTTACCTTTGCCTCCAAAGCTTTCTGTCAATAACAGGCCTATGGTAACACTTTGACCTATTAATCTAATGATGGAGGGAAAGAACTTCCTTTGATTTCTCCTTTCCCCCACTACTACTGTTACTGATTGGTCCTTACTGGTGTGTAACAACTTTTATAGAGTAGAAACAGATTACAAAGTCAAACCCAAGAGCATTCAGCCCAAATTCTGCTTTCCCTGACACCAATAGCAATGCAGAGGCACTCTCATGGCTTACAGATTTATGCTGGTGTTACTGAAAGCAGAATTTTGCCCTTAGTCTTTAACAACTCATTAGGGATAAATAGCTTTTCAGCTAATGAAAATGTAGCATTTTTGTTAACAGCTTCATAATGATATACACAAGTGCTACATTGCCTTGATAATTGGAAAATTTACTTTCTTTTTTTCCCCTTTGGTAAAACATGGACCCTGTTGTAGTTGTTCATAGGAAAATAATTGAGCCATAAAACGTGTTTTGTTTGAGACACCCAAAACAAAATGCAACTATAAGCAACTAAGCTCTACTCAAAACTGTCTGAAAACAGCACTGTGACAAATATGATAGTGTTGAGTTCCTCAGGATGAAATGGGAACATTTGCTTATACTCATGACTTTTGAACAACTCTTCCTCCACCCTCAACTGGAATTTTGTTCAGTGACAGGAAATGTGTAGTGGACCTTGAAAAGGGAACAACCATGTCAAGAGTGTGAATGTCAAGTTTTAACTTTTCCTGAATCCTCTCTTTTTTTTTTTTCTCCTGATTCAGCCTTGACAGGTTCTACAGAGAAATAACCTTTCATTTCCCATATAGAACAGTTTGGCCTCAAACACCTCCAGTGTGGCTCTGGAGCTCCAAATCCCTGTGCTGTGAATGAAGTTTGTAAGTGGCAATGCCAACACTGGAAGCAGCACATTTGCTTGGCTCTGGAGTTGAGGCTTTCCATTCTCCAAACCCTTCTTACCTGGGAGGACATCAACCAAACCCTCCTGTCTTAGTTTCAGCCACTGTCTTACCAGAAAATACTTCCACTTAAACATACTTCATTAAAGCCTTCATTAATGCTTTGTTACAGCATCTTTACCTGCTCTGTCAGGGAACAGCAGGAGCTCCTGGGAGTCAGGAGGAACAACAAGCAGGTCTTCACCAGGCTGGCCCTCAGCCCACAGTACCTGTGTCAGGCACACAGGGCGCATGCAAAGGTGGTGGACAGGTCCTATTAGGAGTCAAAGAATCATAGAATGGATTGGGTTGGAAAAGACCTCCGAGATCATCAAGTCCAACTCTTGGTCCAGCTCCAGTCCCTTTACCAGATCATGGCACTCAGTGCCACGGCCAAGCTCAGCTGAAAAACCTCCAGGGATGGGGAATCCACCCCCTCTCTGGGCAGCCCATTCCAATCCCTGAGCACTCTCTCTGCAAAGAATTTTTTTCTGCTCTCCAACTTCAATTTCCCCTGGCAGAGCTTGAGCCCGTGCCCCCTTGTCCTATTGCTGAGTGCCTGGGAGACAAGAGGGAGCTCAAACCAGGAATCCAGTCTGTAGGTCAGGATCAGCACTTGCGAAGTGGATGAGGCAGGGCCAAGCCCCAGACATGAACTTGGTCTGCACATTGATGTCTGGATCAAAGAGCACCAAGATGAATCACAATACACTTAAACCCAGTACTACTCCAAGCCACCTTAGGAAGGAGCTTAAACAGTTTGTGGGCTCCTGGGTGTGGGTGGAAGCTCCAGGTGAGGTGGGTCAGCACCACTGAGGATTTTGGTGCCCTCAGAGCCCTGACAGTCTGGTACATCCATGATGTGGTCACTGCCAGGGACTGATCATTTCTCCGAGGAAATGGTAAACATTATGGCACTTCTTGCTTCAATAAACCTGCAAGAGGTTTAGACTATCAAATGCAACTCAGAAGCTGTATTTTGAATCCTCACATTGTCACAGGCAGCACACAAACTGGTGTGTGGGTCTGTTCCTGCCTGGAGCAAATCACATCACCTTTGTGTTGCTTTGATTTCCCCACTGTTGCTGTGGGTTTTTTTGCTTTGAAGTTCTTTGCTTTGGGGATTAATTTCTGTTCTGTGTTTGGAGTGTTTAGCCAAAAGTTTTACCTGAAAACACTTGGTGTTTGTGTACTATAAATCACAGTTTGATAATATTTTGGAGAAAGCACAACTAATATGTTTCTGTGGAGAAAAAGAGTTTCTGTTGCTTTAATTTACTGACTATTCTGATTAACTTCTTCTTGTGTAGGTTTATGTGACCCGCAGTATCCACAGTGGAGTCAAACCCTGTGTTTGGCCTTTAGACCAAGTACAATCCACAGGCCATGGCAACATGGAACACCTTTTCCAGGTATTTCAGGAATGTAGCATTTAAGTGGAATACATACATTTGTCTGTACATCCATAGGACTGGGTGAGTATGTTACAATAAATACCCTAAAAGCAGTTTGTAACCAACTGTTTAATGCTCACCTCTGGCAGCAGAACTGATGCTCAGACACTGAGGATTCCCTGCACATGTTTCCATGGGGTTTTGCTCTCTCTGAGTTTGGCTTTCCCTTTGTTGCTGCATTATTAGTGATGGAGACAGATAACTCAAAAAGCAATGTTGTCCCTTGCTCAAAATCTGCTTATTAGGTTCAAGTCAAACATTTCTACTTTCTATTGTATTTACCAAAGCAATAGTAATAAATATTGACAAACCTAAATAGTCTCTGGGAAGGAGCAGCCTTGAATTGCTATGCAAACATGCTTTAAAAATTACCTACAGACAGTACTGCTGTATTCAAATAATAATCCAAATGAGAGTACTTGCTTGAGTACTACTTGTTTTGCTTCCCTTTACATCCAGAAATAATGATGGATCTTGTGGTAGCTTTGAATGAAAATACCAGTTGGGGAGTGGATTTACATAATAAAATTAATAGAGCATGGAAAGCTTTCAGCGTCGCTTTCTGGTTTCCCTCCGTGTGTCACACAAGTTATATTTAAAAAGACAGATGATTGCAAGTTTGTTTAGGGTAACAAATCCTCTGGGCTGCATGTGTGAGATCTTTACATGTGACAGCTGGCCCAGCTCACAGAACACTCAGGTTCCTCTTCTGTGCCTGCAAAGAAAGTCTGTAATTGTGCAGAGTGCCACATGTGGGGCAAAATGTCACCATTTGTGCATATTGTCATGTTGGCTGTCCTGCTTCTCTCCATGTGGAGATGCCCTTCTCAGTTATGCTCTCTGAAGTGCACTCACCAAGGAGGAGATGGAATCAGACATCTGCTGTCCAGTCCAACCCCACATTTTATTTCTTTGGGCTTCCAGGCAGAAGATTTCGCAGGAAAATAACTTCCTGTCTTAACACCATAATTAACCACTGGTTAATTGTGTCATAGTTATCTGTGTCTGAGCTTTCTGTTGCAATGCAGTGACAGGAGAGGATGACCAGGGGAAAAGGGGAAGCAGGATGGTTTCCACCTCTGAGCTGCTGGTTTGTCACACACAGACCCCTTCATTTATTCCCCCCTGAATCTCAGCCCTCCTGCTGCAGAAACCTCTACAAGTGATGTCTGGTCCTGCAGCCCAGATCTGCTTTATATTCCCTTTTGGACTGGTGTTGAGTGCTGTCCATGACCTGCTCCTGCCTTTGGGGATGTGAGGGGAGTTTTCTGCACCCCTGTGAGACTGAGCCTCTCAGGAGGGCAGTCAGTCCACTGGCTGCTCTGTGAACCCTCTTTCAAGGCTTTAAAAATGCAGTTTGAGCTGAGACCAAAGAGGAATTTACTAATTTTGAAGCAGGGACAAGTTTGCAATTAGCTACTAATGGAAACTTCATGGTGCCCTAAGGGTGATGAATAAATGAAGGTTCAAGTTAAAATAGAAATGTTTCAGAGTCTATGGAAGAGTGAAAAAGAGGTTTCCCAGGTCTCACTCTTTTGTGTTAAATCACAGGCAATTTTTGGGTGGCTTCCATTGTTTCCACTCATGTCAACAAGGACCTACTTAATACTCAAATCTGGTTTGTTATTTTTACATACAAATTCCATTTCATAACAGCAATAATACATTCCAGGCAGCTCATTTGAGGGTGATTGCTCTACTTCATAGGTAGTAAAACTCACTGTGTCTCATTATACACCTCAAGGTGTGTGAAGCAGACAATTGCCTATAAACATGCTGCCTGATGGGTGTTAATGCTGCATTATATTTACTGTTTTCTTTTCATGGCTTCAGGTGGCATGACAAACCTTTTCCCCAGGAATGAAACTTGGAAAATCTTTTGCTTTTTCTTGGCAGAGCACTCTTCCCAGTCTGGCAGTTAATGTGCCTCAGATATTCTCTAAAAATTGAAGGGAATATCCTCATCTTCACACATTAGCTGGAGGTTTTACAGTGTAAGAAAAACGTCTGGTTTGTTGTTTATGTGAGCAAGAGTGTCTTTGCAGAACTGTAAAATTTATGCCAAAGTGTTTTAACTTGTGTGTTTAAATGAGGCACCAAACTCTGCTCAGTTTCCCAAATAATGTCCTGGTTTACATCAGCACTTAAGCACATGGTGAAGAGTTTTCTTAAAAAGACAAGTGCAGTTGTTCAGAACTGAGATGACTGTTAAAGTTCCTTATTTCAGCCCCACAGACACCAGAGGGGCTCAGTTCAAACACCCTGCTCATGTGGCTGCATTGGGAATTGGGTGTCTGCATTGGGAATTGGGTGTCTGCATTGGGAATTGGGTGTCTGCATTGGGAATTAGGTGTCTGCATTAAGACATCCATGGCTGAACATTTTGGCCATTGTGTTTTCAGTGCTTACCAGTGACAGTTTTAATTATTATAATTATTAATACAAACCACCCCAAATACTTCTATGCTTCTTCCCACTGTGCAGTCGTCCTTAAGAGGTTTATGTGTCTGTACTTACTTGGAAATGGAAAAGTTACCCCAGTAGATGAAAACCAAAAATCTCATATATTTTTATTCCTGTTTAGAGGGTCCACCTGATTCTGCCTGGCTGTTGTGAACATACAGTTTGTAATAGGAATGCAAATATTGCTGGGCAGCTGTTTGGACCTTCTGCAACACAGAACAGTTACAACAAGGATTTAAGCAAACTGAGGCAGACTGTTACATGTGAGTTGAGGTAGAAACAGAGTCGCAGAGGTTCTGACATTTTGTGGCTGGAGCCTTCCAGCCAGGCTGCAGGTGCTGTCACACAGAGCATGGTGTAACCCTGAGATACCCTCTGAGCAGGACTCTCAGGCTTTTACATCACTTACAATTTTACATCTCACACTTTTGTGGCAGTAATGTGATGATTGTTGTAATGGAGCGCTGTGTTCCTTGGGAAAAGGGGACTAGGAAGGATTTCCCGAGCCCCTGAGCCCTGCCTGTTGCTGACTTTGGCAAGCCTGTGCTATAATCCCACTCACAAATAGTTCTGTTGTCTTGCCTCCCCTGGAGGCAATATCCCAAAACCTTGGTCTTCTCCTGGCTGGGAATCACCTACCAAACCTCCTTACTCTGCTGGTGGCTGCTTTACACCAATACTTTTGGGGCTGCCCTTTCATTGCACTCTTGCTGCTAATGCCCTCTTGCTTCATGCTTCTTCCTTGAGGCATTTTGTCTTCCTGAGGTACTCAGGAAAAGCACTTCTATTCTTTGCTTGTTTTATAGAGCACTTCTGGATCCATCCCCTTAGCAAATCTCTCCAACCTGTCTCCCTCTGCTCCTCAGCTGTGATCTATAGGTACCTGAGCACCCCTTACCCCTTCTTTTCATCTGATCCTTTCCAGCAGAACTTTTCTGTGAGACCAATCATAGAATCTAAACCTCATCTGGTCACTTTCTACCAAAGCTTAAATAATTGAAATGTCAATAACATACCATTTAAAATCTATTCTGCTTAATCTCCCAGAGTGGTGTGTTGGCAGGTTGTGAATGTCACACTACTGATGAGCAAAGGACTTGGATAACTATGAGCTCCTAATCAAGAAATTAATCTAAAATTGTGTATCTGCGTAAGAACTGCTGGCACAGGGGCTGAAGTACTCACCAAGCAGTAAAGTGATTACTCAAGCAGTTCAGGGCATCAGGGACTTCACAGACTGGAGGTCTCTGCAGTGATCCAGCCCTCCTGATCCCTCCCTGCTGCAGTGCTCCCACAGAGGCAGGGCTGCAGCATCCTCCTCTGTCTGTGCTCCCTGAGCTGCAGGGACACCCAGAATCACCCCAAGGCTGACAATCTTCCCTTTGGATTGGGCTGTCCGTGTGCTCTCCCATATTTATGGACCTTCAAGGGACCAAGCCTTGGGGCTGTGGATTTCCCACCTCTCAGGATTACTGTCTCAGTGTATGTGCAGATTCACATGGACACCCCTGTCTCAGCTGCATTTGAAATGTACTATCAGGACTTGCAGCTGCAAAACTATGAGATTCCAGCCAGACACTCAGGATTTTGCAGTTTATCCTAGTGATTTGAATAATGAGCAGAATAACAGTTTATCCTAACCATTTGAACTGCACATCAGCGTGGTAACTGGGAGCTTATTAATAATGCTGTGAGTTTACACATTGCATTTCAAAGAGACTCACAGACAGCAGGTAATTAATAACCTGATGCCACTGATCTGTCTATAAACTTCAGCTCCTGTCACACACCTCTGTTCCTGTGAAGTGCAGGTGTGATGGCTGAGATCTAAAGCACAACTTTGCAGATCTCAGGTGTCTCTGGGGGTAAACAGGAGACTTTGGCTGTGGTCTTACAAGAGCTGGAGCAGGACAGCTGAGCCTCCAGTCATTATTCTCTCTGGCCAGCAAGTAAAGGGAATGTTCCTGAGTAGTGCAGTCTTTGTAGTAGTCTAGTAGTTATTTCCTGCAGACTGCAGAGGGACAGGCTCCTGCTAGAGGAGCCTACAAAGCCCACCATGGGATGGTGAAGTTCCTATTCGGCAACTGAGTGTCCAAAGGCCCAAACACAGGTGGTGAATCTTCCTTTGGTGCTAGTGGTTTTCAGCACAGGCCTTTGGTGCCCAGCAGGCATGCTGCCTTTAGCCTGCCTATGCTGCAGCAGGACAGGCCTGGAACAGAGGTGTGTCTGTCCCAGAGCAGAGGGGACCCTCAGCAGCCCAGTGTTCCTGCTCCACAGCTGGATCCCACAGACCTGCTGGGAGGCTGGGGGTTGTTCTGGGATGAGAAGTGCCCATCATGCCATACAGGGTTACTGCAGTCTGGTACAGGCTAAATATTGGGGTCCAGAGTAAGGAGGGGCACTGCCAGTGCCAGAAGGCCACAAATGGGTGGTGGTAGAAAAGCACCTCATTCCCAGAGCCAGAATCTTTCCAGGATTTGTTGGTGAAGTGAGAGTCGGCTCAGCCATTGACTGTGGCCATGGTCATCATGGAATCCCAGGATGGTTTGAGTTGGAAGGGACCTTAAAGATGCTCTTGTTCCAATGGTCCTGCCATGGGCAGGGACACCTTCCACCAGAACAGGTGGCTCCAAGCCCTGTCCAACCCTTCCAGGGATGGGGCAGCCACAGCTTCTCTGCCCAACCTGTGCCAGGGCCTGCCCACCCCCGCAGGGAGGAATTTCTTCCATGTATCTAACACTGCTCTCTGGCACTTTAAATATCTGAATGAGAGATCTCATCTGACACTTAGGAGTTATTGGCATCAATGGTTTGTAGTCAAAGGATCAGAAAGTCAGGCCTAGTATTATAATAGTGTATTATTTTCCCACTTGTTACAGGATTTCCCTGTCAGAGGTTAAATCCTGCCAGTTTAGCTCGTGGGCTTCCTGCTGACCCCTTGGTGTGGGTTATCCTTTCCATGCTTTTAAAGATCTGCCTTACTGGGCTGAATACTCTGTACAGTTACTTGGTATAAATACCCATGTTTGAAGGAGAGTGATCTGCCAGAGATCACACAGGACAACTCTGCAAGAGAGAGAAATAGTAACCCTGGCAGCAGAATTCAGTTTAACCTGTGCCTTAAAATATTATAAATAAGTAAACCAATGTTAACGAAACAGCATTCTAAACCACAGGGTAAATATGTAGTTTGCAGGTACATTTGACTATCACAGATAGGATGAAAACAATCTTAAAAAGTGTTAGAAAGTACCTTTGCACACTTGATTCCTTGAGTGCAGGAGATGTCATTCCTGCAGCCTCGTGCCTTTTCATCTGATTATTGCTAATGCAAATTGCCAGGAGGGAATGCAGAAATCTGCACTGCAGTGCTTGAAGTTGGTGCAAACAGGAAATGTTTTTGCAAACATGCCTATTAATTCCAGCCCTGTAGTGCAAAATGGTACTTTCTTACTGAAAGACTTTGGGTTGTCACAGATGGAAGATCAAAATGTTTTTCCTTAAAAATTGTACAACCATTTTTGGTTTTGGTGGGTTCTCTCTGAGTGTGTGGAAAAGCAGAATTTAATCTCTGTACATGGTTTGGGAAGTTGTACTTGGAGGGAAAGTTTCACTCCTGATCAGAGAGAGTGAAGGCAAAACACTCAGTGAAAACCTTTAATAATGGACCATCTTCCTCCTCTCCTGCAACAGGAGACAATTAGAAAAGAACATAATATGGGGGGAGGAAAAAGAAAACACAGCCATAGAATTATTGAGCTGAACAATATCCTTCATTTCTGAGGGAGGATTGGAGAGAAGTTGACATTTTAATATTTTCTAAATTACTCTGCAACATGTTTTCTGATGAATCTAATCTGGCGCCTCTTCCAAACTGATGTTGCATCCAAGAATGTTTGGGTAAATGTGTTATTAAGCTGTAATTTAGTTTTAGCAAGTTTTTTATTTCAGTAAATTTTAAAAAAAGACAGCCTAATTTCCAGAGTTAGAGGAATAGGGCTCATTATTCCTTGTGCTTAGAGGTAAATGGTTTAACTGGCAAAATTGTCTTGATTTTCATCCTACAGTGAAATAATGAGTGTTGGTGACACTAAAAGATGTAAGAGGGAGAGTGGGTGCTCAGGAGGCAGGAGATGGATGAAAAGAGCTTTTTGGTTCCTACATTCCTGATATCTCCAATAGTGACTCTGAGTTGTTGTGGCCACTATTTGGAAGCCAATAACAATCAAAGTGACATGGTTTGTGTCCCCTGTCATTGGTGTTTCTCAGTAACTAATGAAACTCCAGCTCTGCAGGTTTCACCTGCACTTAGAATCACAGAATCATAGAATGGATTGGGTTGGAAAAGACCTCCGAGATCAAGTCCAACCCTTGATCCAACCCCACTGTGATCACCAGCCCAGGGCACTCCGTGCCCTGGGCTGGTGATCACAGTGGGGTTGGATCAAGATGTGGTGGATTCTCACTCAGTGCTACATCCAGAGAATCACAGAATCACAGAATGGATTGGGTTGGAAAAGACCTCCGAGATCATCAAGTCCAACCCTTGGGCCAACTCCAGTCCCTTTACCACATCATGGCACTCAGTGCCACGGCCAAGCTCAGCTGAAAAACCTCCAGGGATGGGGAATCCACCCCCTCTCTGGGCAGCCCATTCCAATCCCTCAGCACTCTCTCTGCAAAGAAGTTTTTTCTCATCTCCAACTTCAATTTCCCCTGGCAGAGCTTGAGCCCGTGCCCCCTTGTCCTATTGCTGAGTGCCTGGGAGAAGAGACCAACCCCCACCTGGCCACAACTTCCCTTCAGGTAGTTCCAGACAGTGCCCCCTTGTCCTATTGCTGAGTACCTTTTGGCTTGTGGGCCACTCTGAGAAAACTCTGGATTGAACAGCAGTGAATTGCTTAAACCCTTCTCATCTCTGCACTTCAGATGGCTTTGATGAAGGGAAGGGCTCTCTTCTCAAGAGTCACTTCTCCATCAACATTCCTGCCCTCATTCACTGCAGTAGCACCATCAGGTGGCCTTCAGCATCACCCATCTGGTTGTGTCTTGGCCAGCAGCATTTACAATATTTCTGTAGGAGCAGCAAGGTCTGTAAGCTCGAGGAGCTGCTCAAACCTGTGAGCAAGCTCTGTGGCTGCCGGGAGGTGTGGGGGAAAGGGGGAATTCTGCTCATCCGTGGCATTTGGAAATGTTGAGGAATGTTACTTCAAGCCATGTTGAGGTCTGTTGCTTTTGATTGAAATCTAAAATAAGCTGTGTCTGTCAGAATATCCACTGCCTTTTTTATAAATCACAAATTTAATATTCATTTATAGACATCCATCTATAAATGCTGAGAAAATCAACTTACAAACAACAGAGATAATTCATCTTCGTTGCAATTAATTGAAATTGTTTTTAATCTGGGCTCAAACTCCTTCAGACAATTTTTCTGCAGAAACAATCTTTGCCTCTGCTGCTTGCAGTTACCAACACTGCCTTTCAAGCATTGATGCAAGAAGTAGAAATACTCCTTTTCCTTTCCTTATGAAGTTACTTGGCACTGGACAGGCTGCTGTGGGTTGTCTCTTTGGGACAGTCAGGTCAGGAGGGGAGTGTTTTGGACACTCAGGGGGCTTTGCACAGACATTGGGAGCTGTAGAAATGATGGGCTCTGTGGTATCAGATTTAGAGTTATTAAGATGCTGGCTGGGTAGAGCCTTTTAGGACATTTGCTCATCAAGGGGAATTTGAAACCCATCAGCTGACAGTGGGGAAAATATATTAAAAAGTTGCTGGAATACTTGAAATCAATCTGTTTTGCACCAGCTTAACCTGAAAGCTAGAAAAGCTGTCCTCCTTTAATTGCAGAGCAAGCTCCATCTTTCTAAGGCCTGGCCTTTCAGTGTTTACTTGATTTCACCACATTTCATGGAAGAGAGCTGGGAATTTGTTAAGCATTGACACACAGAGTGGGCTGAAGGATTTTCTGCAGCACTGGACTGAGCTCAGTCCCACATAACATCAGGTTTTGTGTATCCAGTCAAACATATTACAAAGCAATCACTCATTTAATTACTGATGAAACCAAACAGAAAGCTCTCAGATGTATCCAGAGCACATTAGTCTTTTCCTCTGTCCATTCCCTCTCTGTCTTTGAGCCCTGTATGTCTCCTCTGCCTCTGAGACCCTTTATTTATTTTGCAGTCCTAACACTGTTAATGTGCTCAATAATTTATAAGACAGCTGACCTCACCATCAGGTGAGCTATTGAACAACCATCAGGGGCTGTTACCTTCACTTTAGGCACTGCAGCCCAGAGGGGAGAGGCATCCCTGGGCTCCTGCACAGCCTTGTCCTGTCCTCACCCAGTGATAAATCCCAAACCAGACTCAGGTGGGTGGAGCCCTGTGAGTCCTTTTGTCTCCTCTTTCCCTCCTGTGGCTAAAGGTACAATCTTTGCACACAGACCCTGTTTAAGGACTCTGTTACTAAGGAAACAAACTTGTCAAGCGTGGACCATGTGGGAATAATGGTGATTTATTTAGAAAAGGAAAGGTTTGTCATTTTAAGCTCACTACTACAAAATTGCTTTTTGATTACCTTCAAGCTTATTGCATTGTCTTGTCACCATAAACTATGGGAACAAGTGGAAAGGTTAATAATTGTGGGCTTTGTTCTTGTCAGTTATTCTGCAAAGATCTTACAGGAGACCTGCACCCTGAGCTCTACGGGAGCAAATCTCAGCAGGGCTGGAGCAGGAGCCTGCAGTGCTTTTGGGGACTGTGTTTATTATCTCTTTATTTCCTGTCTGTGCACTTTGCAGACTGGCCCAGGGCTGGACTCTGTGACACTGCTGAGGGCAGGCAAGGAGCAGCTTCCCAAAGCAGGGCAAGGAGAAGGATCTGAGCAGGACAGGGGAAAGACCAGGCTTGAGAGTGCTTGGTAAGGTCTGAATTGTGGCACAGCTTCTGAGCCACCTCACTGAAGGTTCCTTGTTTGTTGGGAAACATCAGGATTTGTTGTTTTTATTTTTTTTATTTAGATCTTATAACCAGATAAAACCCACTCTAAATAACTTCAGTGAGATTTGAGCCAGGTCTAATGTGCTTTTTGTCAGGAAAATTTAATACTAAATCAAGAACTTTCTCCTGGAGAGGGGGGATCACTTTCCTGCCCAGGGGCATCTTCAGCAGGAAGTTTGTGAGCTGCCTAATAATGTTTATTGGATTATTGGAGTTAAATTACTTGAGAAAGAATAAAGCAAGAGGTTCCTGTTGTTGTTGTTGAGTTTAGGGGTACTTTAAGGAATGATTGGCATCAACAAATCACCCTAAAGGCTTCTGTATTTTCACAATAATGCAAAAATATAGCACAATGGAAAGGTTTGGAGTTGGCAGTTTATTAGAGCATACTTGGGTTTAGGGTGAAGTTTTGAGGAGAAACACAAAACTCTTAGTATAGAATACTTTTGAAAATAAATAGATTTGGGTTTTTAGTGTGAAATGATGACTCCTTTTGGAGCTTTTATTGAAGTAAGAATATTTGAAATCTAAATTAAATGTTTCTCAGGGCTGAGAGGGAGTTTATTCTCTTACACAACTCACATCTTGACTTTATTATTATCTGGATTGGCAAAACTAAATAATCTTGAAGGATTTCCCAGCAGAGGGAAATTCTTTCCTACATAATTCTTGGAGATCTTGCCACTTCCTCTCAGTCTCAGCAGCTTTTCCTGCTTTCCAGGAAACCCTGAAGGCTGACTGGAAAGGGAAAAAAATCTCTGCTAATATCCATCTACTGTCTTTTCCCATGTGGAATTACTCGCCTCACATTTTGCCAGAAAATGAATAATACAGTAGTAAAGGATGCAGCATAAAGTATTTATGGCAAATTAAAACTCATCTCCAGGACAATTCAGATAATGGGGACATGGCTACACCTGGAATGGGGGAGGAATTGTTTATCTGTGCAAGTTATCTGGCTTAGCTACAAGTATGAATAAATTAACCACAGCATAACAAGAGTTTTGTGTGTCAATTATGACCAATTTGGTGTTATTTGCTGAATTAGAGTCAGGCTGGGGAGTGCTTGTGCTTCCTGAGGGGGTTCATGCCCTTGGATTGTGGAACCCACATGGAGGGATGAAGCTGAGGGTGAGGGATTGGGTGCCCTGAGATTTGGGCAGTTGTTTTTAAGGCCATGGCAATGTCAGACACAGGCACATCTTTATCTGTGATTTGGGAAGGACTGGAAGTATTCTGGGATGTTCTGTAGTGTATCAGCTGCTCTGTTCTGTGACCCTGTTCTACCTATTCGTCAGGGTCCAGGTTTCTAAAAAAGAGCTTCAAAATATGATCATTTTGCTCAATCCTTTAAACATTTTTATGTCTGCTCTGACACCAAACTCCAAATTAAGGCTCCTGAGTGATGGACTTTTTAGCTGCCTGGGAACTCGTGCTCTGAAAGCTGAGACCAGATGAATAGTTGAATGTTCAGGTTTCCCTCGAGCAGAATAAAGGAAAAATGAGTTAAAAACAGTTGTCATGCTGGCCAAATGAATCACATTTGCTAAGAAATGAAACATACATAAACTTGTTCATGAAACTGCAGTTTTAAAATTAAACCCAAATGATGATTAGTACAATCTAGGATTTAATCCTGGACCGTGGTGGGTGTGATCTCCTTGCATTATGAGAGTGACAGCAGAGGAGAGAGGCACGTGGGGGCCCTGTGGAGTGAGTTTTCTCTGCTGCTGCCTCACTCTGTGGCTGAACACCCATAAACTTCTGATTTATTGACAGCTGATCTCGGCAGTAAGACACTGTCACGCTGCCAAAGCTCCTCCACGTGCTGCAGCCTTTCTCTCTGCTAGTCCATCCCTTTGGAGCATTTTCCAAAGGCCCCTTTTCTACACATACAGGGAGAAAACCCACTCTCTTCTCTCCAGCACCAGCTAAAATAACTCTCCTGGACTGGGAAGAGGTTTTCAGAAATGTTCTGTTAGAGGAAGGCTTTTCTACAGGGCTTTCTCCACCCCTTCTGCAGATCATGGATTCTTGCCATCTTTTCCCACTTCCAAGGATGTGTCTGACTTGTCCTTACAGCCACTGGCCAGCAGTGAAATCTCTGTACCAGACCTGTGGTCAGGCCTGGGTGTTTGATTTGGTTGAATTGTGGCCATTCAATTCTAACAGAGACATTTGCTCCATGTTCTCCCTGGAGGTGACTGCATCTTCCAGAGAAAATTCCCTCCAGCCTCTGGCTGTGATCCCACAGTCTCGGAAGAGCAGCCCAGCTGCAGTATCAGCTTCTTTTTAAGGAGAATTTCTAAAGAAGAAGCACTGTAAGTTTTTTTAGAGGATACCAACGAATGGTTGAATGATTAAGTTACTTTTGTGGGTTAGTTTATTCTAAATGCTCTAGAATATAATTTTATTGTGGTCATGTTAAACACCCTGTAGGGATCAAATGCTGAATCTTGTAATTCTGCTTCAAAAAGCACTGACAGAGGTGATGCTGAGGAATAAAGAAGATTTCACTGTCATGCTTGTGAGCCACACTGCACAAGCAGCTCACTGCTATCAGTCTGCCTGCCCTTCAGCTGCTCAATCAATACCTGTGGAGATATCTTTTCCCAAGAGATGAGCACAAGGCACTGCCCTGCCCATGGCTGGAAGCAGCCAGGACAGCAGCACAAGGATGGTGGCCTCCAGAAAAAGGCCCCAGGGCAGAGATTCTGGAACCACTTGGACATTTTCACCAAAGAAATAGCACTTTGCACCTCCCTGTTCCAGGCACAGCAGCCACTCTCATTGAAAGCCAGAGCACATTTCAATAAAAGAACACACTAAAAAGGATTAATGTTCCTCACTTTGATGGAGGAAGAAACTCCTGTTTCTAATCTTCATTTTGTGACAGTGCCATTGATTTCTTCCCTGTGCAGTTTGGGGCTGGCACTGCTCCCATATCCGCTGTGCTGCCTGCAGCTCCCAGCGCTCTGATCTCCTCAGGCTCCTCTGCAGCTTGATGAGGTCCTGCTGGGTGTGTGAGACCTGCTGTCACCTGTAGTTTGATCACAGCTGAGTTCCAGCTGTAAGGAACACCCAGCACAGTCACCTCATGCAGGGAACGGGGTTGTTTGGGGTCCTGTCGCTATAGCTACCATGTCTGACAAAAGCCCTGGGAAACCCTGGCTGGAGTTCAGCAGGATGTGACACTGCTTGAAAGAGACTCCGTTGTGAGGATGAAAGTCCATCTGTGAGCCCCGAGTGATCCCATCAGCTTTGTCACTGCTCAAAGGGGCGAGTGTCCGAGGCTGCCAGTCCTGCAGTTTCCTGTATTCCATTTCCATCTCTACATGGAACTCATTATGCTGTAAAGAGCACAAGGAAAGGGCAACATTTGCTACTGATAATTTCCTGCCTTACCCTGGAATCACAGAGTGGTTTGGGTTGGAAGACAACTTGAAGATTGTTCCACCCCTGCTGCCGTGTGCAGGGACACCTCCACACCTTCCAGGAGACCAGGCTGCTCCAAACCCCATCCCACCTGGCCAAGCCTCTCTTTAGTGTGGGACCAAGGACATGTGCTGTGTTCAGACTGGTCCTTAAGGTCTTCTTCCACCTTGTTGAGTTCCCTCTGGAGCCAGTGGAAGGAAACAGCTCCCTGGAACAATTCATTCTAACCCTGTGTTCGATTTGGTTTTTTTGAACTCTTCAGTAACTCTAGTGAGAGCCTGGACAACTAATTTAAACATGCAACTAATTTAGATGTGCTGCCCTGCTGAAGGGAGACTGAAACATGAGGTGAGAGAAAGCCCCAGGCTTGTTGGGGCCCAGGGGGGCAGTGTGGCTGCCCCAATCTGCTCTCTCTCAGTCCCTCTGACAGCACTGGCACTGTCTGCACTCCACCCATTCAGCTTAAATAGGCAAGGACCAGTTTTCCTTCTCTAACTTGACACTGAAGGTCCTTGTTCATGCAGTACAGCTCTGTGCTCGAACCTTGGGCCCTTTTAGAAGCTGATTCAACCCCACGCTGTGAATAAAATCACAGGGAATACAGTTGGAAGCAACGTCTTCCCTGCACCAAGAGTGACTCTACCCAGAATTTACAGATGTTATCAGCACTGCAATATGATCACTGCTCAGAGGGTTGAATGACACTCATACAAAAGCTTTGGGACTGAATTCCCATGTGGGAGCTCAGGTGGGATGTGTGGGACTGTAGCTTACCTTTAAAAATATACATTCTTTTCAAATTCCTCTGGTTTTCAGAAACATAAATTACTTTCAGGCCTTTCTAACATTACAATTGTTACCTGAAGACCAGACACGATTTACTGAAGAATGAAAAAAGTCCATTTTCATGACATGAGCCTCTGTAAATATCTTAGACATAATTTCATAAAGGTAGATGGCATCATTTCAGTTTTCCTCTGCTCAGGTGGCACTAGGCCCAGCAGAGAGAACAAAAGGCAGGAGGTAGGATGGCTCAGAAATAAATCCAATTAAATTTCTGTATGTGAATTGATTGTATTTTATTTACCCAGACACAAACCAGATTCCAGATAATCAAAGCTTTGGCTTGTTGCACTCTATTCGATTATTCTGCACGAGTTGTTTGTGGGAGCACAGTGTACATGGGGCTGACTTTGTAATCCACTTTGCTTCTCCTCCCAAGCCAAGCTGGAGCAAAGAGGGAAAGTTTGCTGCAGCTGGAAGGTGTTCTGCTGGGAGTTTTGTTCAGCACTGTGACTGGGGACACCACAGTGGGGGCTGTCTTAGGAAGCCTCTCTGAGCTTTCAGTGATCAGCAGCTTAGATATCTAATATTTTTAAACAGATTTAGCAAACCTTCTCAGGGAGCACGTGGGAAACACCAAGATGAAGTTCTGTGCTTTGCTGTTGCTTTGTCTCTCTTCCTAATTTAATATTTCTCATTAATAGACTTGATTTAGGTAAGAGAGTTCCCCTGGAGCTGAAGTCAGACCCTTTTTTGGTTCTAAAACACTGTGTGTGGTGGGAGGAGGGGTGGGGAGAGAAGGGCTGGCAAGGCTGGAAATGGAGCAGTTCTGGTGGTGAGCTCTAAATCACAAGTGATGGTTGGAATGGACAGATCATAAAGATCTTAATTTCCAGATGGGCTCATAGGATGTCTTTTGTGATGACTCAGCTGATGAACAGGATCACACAGAATGATACCAATCTGACTGTTATTTCATGAATAATTTTCCTGAGATTTTTAACCCTTTTGCTGCTGAAGGTCAGTCTTGGTTTTACTGTAACTTAGAGTTTGCAGAAAATCTTGAAACAGCTGTTACCTACTTCCTAAGCCTCACCTCTTTCTTTTTTCCCCCCATCTCCTCTGTCTCTCCTTGCCTAAAATATTCACCTATTCTAAGTGGTACCATTTTTCTTGGAAAATACACAGGGCATTCTCATTTGGGAAATGAACCCTTTAAATGTTATTTTAATGTCTCCCCCGTATTTCTTCGAGCACTGAGCAAAAGTCCTTCACCATGTTGTGACAAAACGCTTTCTCTGGGTGATGAGTGGAGTCAGCACATAAATAAACACAACAGGCTCATTAGTGGGTGTTGTCAACTGTCAGCAATGGCTGAGAGTTGCAGCTTTGTGTATAATAACCTACTTTATTCAGCAAGGGTAAGTTAGGATGCAAGAGCTATTCCCTGGGCTGCTTAAAAAGGGCCAGGACATCTTTAGCTTCCAGCTGGAAGAACCACCAGAGACCAGCAGGAGGAATCTCAGTTTAAACACCTCGTTTGAAGGTCAGAACCTCTAACAGTGTAGCAGAAGTACATTGCAGTGTCAGCATTGGTTATGAGCCCAGAGCCTGATGTAGGGCTCAAAACCATGACCTTCTACACCAGAGGCAAGAAAGTTACCAACTGAGCCCATCTGACATTAATTAAACCCTCATTAAAAAGGAGGGCTCTTTTCCTGGGTTGAAATGTGGTTTCCTCTGCAAGGGTTGGTCATGCATATTTTATTACGAGTTTTAGCATGTGGACTATAGACCCTGTTCTGATCTCTTGGAATCACTCTACATGGCATATGTTTCATGCAGATGGGAAACAAAAAAGAGAGGAAAATATCCATATTCATTTGTTCTAGTGTGTAGGATAGGTGGCTGTGGAATGACATTCAGGAGCAGCTGAAAGGGTGAGGTTCAGTGTCTGTTACCACATCCTGATATGGGGGAATATTCCAGGTAGTCCTGATGGGGCATGAACACAAATGTTTGCAGGATTTAAGTTACATGTGAGGCCTCAGAGGTCAAGTATCACCCGGCAAGAGAATCTGGGAAAAGTCCCAAACCCTTTTGCTCGCTCTGATGAGCTCCTCAGGGCAGCACAGTTACTCCCAGGGCTGTTTCACCTGCAGTGTAACACACGTTCTCCGTTGAACCAGACAGGGCTTCCAGCAAGCACAGGAAAGCAGCCAGGCAGGGTTCAGTATCAGCAGTATCTTCCTTTGTAACCTTATGTGAATGATTTATCACTATTACTGAGGCTCTTTCCAATCTGGTGCTGCAGGACTGGCTATTTGGATCCTTCACAGGAGCTCGGGTGCCTGGGCTAGTCTTAGCTTTGCCATTTATTCTGTGTTTAGTTCAGTTGGTCCTTAGGAAGAAAGAGGGAAAAGTCTTGGAATGACTCCAGAGCCAGGGAGTGCTTTAGAGTTAGTGCCCAACAGCTGAGAACTGCAGGGCAGCCCAGCAGAGCCCCTTCCCTCCTGCTTGGCACCAGGCACAGGATTGCAAGGCTTGACTGGGGACTCTGACCCAGCTGAGCTGCAGGAATTCCTTCCAGCAGAGACCACCACAGCTTCCAGCTCTGGCGTCCAGTTCTGCTTCCAGCTCTGCTCAGAGATGGGCTGCTTGGCTGGGAGTGGAGTGGGAAGAAAGCTCTCATGCCTGTGGTGGTGTTGTGTCTGTGGAACACACCTGTCTGAAGTGCAAAAGCCTTAAATAAATACAAAATTAAATTTCACCATCTCAGGTAATACTGCCTTGGACAGCACTGACCTCATCGATGTCTTTGGCTCCGATGGTTTTTACACACGACTCCCTTCTAATCACAGCTTTGCAGTTTCAGATACATCTGTATTTTCCTCCCTTTGAATGACACTTTCAGCTCTTCCTTTCTAGAAGGCAACACAGAGCCTTCCAACTCAGAATATTCTGTGGTTCAAACCTCTGCTCTCTCTTTTTCTCAGAAGACAAAGTTCATCACTCAGGATTTCTTGACGCTCTGAGGAGAGAAGCTGATCTTTGTTCCCTGCTCTGTGGGAATCCCTAATGCCAAGACACACTTCACTGGGAAATCAATATAAATAAAAAGCAGTGAAATGTCTTTGTTGTGAAGCAACCTCTTTGCATTGCTGGTGAGCTCTGCAGAGGGCACATCCCAATCTCCAGCCTAACTGAGCAAGGAGCAACACCATCGATTCAGAGTCCATCTTACTTCCCATCCTCTCCTGCCCATCGATTCAGCCTTATTCCCCTTCTCAGCTTGTCCCCTTTGGTCAATTGATTAATCATCAATATTACTCACCGAAGGCAGCTACAATTAAGCAGACATTAGATGACTTCCCCTCGCATTTAATAACACCGAGCTCAGTCTGACACCCAGCGTTTTGTCTTCCTCAAAATGTTTTAACCAACACCCAGAAATAAGATGCTGTGGCTTCAGCATCTGTTACAAACCCTGAGAAGGTGGTTGGTTGGACAGTGTGTTAAGCACTGACTTTCCTCATCCTGCACCTTTGTGCTGTTGTTGACAGCTCATCAGCTGCTGTGACTGAGATGTGTTTGTACCTCAGAGCAGTCCAAAGGAACTGTTTTATCATGTGAAGGAGCTGGTTTGTACAGAGGCAGAAATGTGGAGACTCAAAATCTGCCAGAGGGGTGGCTGTAAACCAGTAGCATCAGCTGCTCTATCTGAACAGGGCAGCATGAGCTGGCACAGACTCCCCAGATCACCCTGCTCCATTTTCTGGGCTTCCCCTGGCCCTGTCGTATGGCACTCCTCAAGTCTGAGCAACATTTACTTGCCTTTCTTCCCCCAAAGCCCTTGAATCTCCTCAGTGTGTCTCGAGCAGTTCAGCCCCAGGTGGTGTTTGCTCTGTGCAGGGAGGCCCCATCTCACATCTGCACAGAAACAGGTGCAATATCTGAGGCCTTGACTTTGCACTAGTTCATGTGTAGATTCTAAAATGTCCCTGAATTTCTACCCTCTGCCCACTGTCAAGGGAGATATTTTCCCTTTGCCCAGGTGCAAACAGGTGTGACAGGTGAGGGCAGTGGCAGAGGAGACCTGCTCTGTTCTCAGGGTGTATCTGAACACCCCGGTGTCCCAGGCTCATGGTCAGTGTGAGACAGCACAACCACCTCTCCTCTGTACATGCTGAAACTGGGCCTGTTGTACTGAAGAGAGAGTAGGATTTATCTGTTAAATCTACTCAATTGACTCAAATACTTGAATAAACCCAGAGAAATAGAAAAAAAGATTTTATACATGTGAAGCAATCAAGAGACTTGTCATTATCACAGGCTGGTGAAAGTTTCCTTTCTTGTACACATTCATCATCCAAAGACTTGCTGTTTTTATAAATTTCCTGCCTGGCAAGTTTTCCATCCACAGATTTCTAAGAGGGTTGAGGCCCTAGAACATATATTTAGTGCCTGCTGACAGGTCCCTAATTATGGCTTGATTAATCACAGCAGTGCCTGCACCTGTCTCTGCAAAACATCTTCATCTCTGCTTCGTGACCCGTGCGGATCTGGGAGTGCAGGAACAATGGCTGGGAACACCCAGCTTGGTTTGCTTCCTCCTGCCCTGACCAGAGGGAATTGTTCCTCTTTTATGGGAATAGAGGCTTCTTCCTTTGCTGATGCTTCTGGAGAGGCTGCTCCACTCTGGGAAGCTTTTGCTGAGAGTCCAAAAGGGCTAAAACCTGGTTGCATTAACAGTGAGTTGTTACACACCGTGCCCTCCACAGCCATGGGAATGTTCACAGGATTTCCCCTGGATTCAGCCTCTGGCTTTGAAAGCCATCAGGAAACCTCCTAGGCCTGGAATTGCTCGAGGCTTGTAGGGATATGCAGAGCTGTGAGTGGCTTTCCTTGCTGAGCAAATGCAGTAAATGTTTTCCCTTTGCTTTATTTTGGAAAATTCTTAAGGAACCACTAAGGGCAAACCAGGCCCTTTTCTGGGGTGCAGGTTGGGGTTGTTTGCACAGGGCTTGGCTCAGTGCCTGAATAAGGAGAAGCAATTCATGGGGCACTTGAGGGGAATGTGAAACTCCAAGCCATTTCCTACTGGGAAATACAAAGGGCACAGAGAATCCAGTGCGCTGACTGTGCTGGGAAGGGACTCAAAGGAGAGGTTAGAGAATAATTTTCTGCAGAGGGTCCTTTTTTCATTTCTCAGAGAAAGACTGAAAAATGAGAGACACTTGGAAGGGATCCAGACAGAACTGAGAAAAAAGTCTTTTTTATACTATTGAGATGAAAAGGCTCAACAGAAACTGCTCTCAGTGAGGAATGGGAGCAAAACACACCCGCTTTCATCCAAGGGGTTGAGGGTTTGCTTTCCAATTTCACAACAAAAATCTGGAGGAAATAAATTTGGTGTGTGTCAAACCAAAGTAGAGCTGATGTTTTTCACCCTGAAATGGAAACCAAGAAGTGAATTAGTCCAATACAAAATGTGTTGTCTGACCTTGCATTGAAATGGTTTCTTTTCAGGATCTTGTAAAAGTAGCCAAAGAAATGAAAGGTTGGATTGTCCTGTTTCCAATGGCTGTGACCTGTGGCCACCACAGCAATCACAACGTGCTGACTTGGAGCACACACATCCCTGTGATGCCTGCAGGGAGTTCTGGGCTCCTCACCCTCTCCCAGGCCTGGAGAGCCATCCCTTACTGCTGTGCACGTGGCAACCAGGACCCAAACTGTCCATCTATCAGAGATACTGGTCACAGCTCAGGAGCAGACACAGTTCCACAGCTCAGTCTGTTGGCCCTTGCAGGGCACCAGCTCCAAACAAAGAGTTCCCCCCAGTTCCCTTTTCTGGGGGCACCTGCCCAACCTTTTCTTGATTTATTTATCTTCTTGTGGGTTTCAGACAAGCCCCAGGAAGGTTTGAGCTCAACCCACGAGGATGTTTTCCTCCTAATGGACTCCTGTGTGTAAACTTCTCCAACTGAAGTATCGTTCCATAGCACAGCTATAAAATGTTCAGCTCTGCACCCTGAGGATCATTTGCAAATGACAACTGTCCTTTGGGAATACCAGATAATGTTATTGCTCTGATTCACCCCATGCACCTGCTACATACCAATGTGTATAAACAACCATGGGATTTTTCAAAACATCCCTCTTTTAGCACAAAGTAACACCACTCTTTCAAAGAGGAAGACTTTAAGTGCCCCACTTGTGTGACTGAGAGAAGATGGTTCTGAAGACAACTCAGGTATCACTTCAGGGAGTTCAAAGGCAAGTTTTCAGGAGCATTCCAGCCTTCACAGGTTCCATCAGGAAAGGTACACCGAGGGTTTTTGTGGAAAGCAAAAGCTGGGGAAGGAAGTTTTTGGAGAATCTCATTGACAACTCCTGATTTTAAGGGATGCTGAGTGATGAACTGCTCTGCATGTGGTGAGAACAGTGCATGGAAATCTTGGAAGTGGGGACTGGGTGTCCAAGAGGAGCTACAAATCCCAGCAGACACCTCCCTGTGCCTTCAGGTACCTCAACACCTTTGGACTTTGGCATTGTGGCCTCCTAACACATCAGGCAGATGTAGCAGGGAGGGAATTTGATTTTGGTTAGTGAGAAATCACAGACAATGCGATTTCAGATCACGTATTTTTTAGCTATTTTCAGCAGATCTGTTTTATCTGACTTTTATTTTAAAGCTCCTGATTTTAGGCTGTTATTTTAAACTTCTCTCAGCTGGTGACTGTGATTGCTTTTCAACCCTCCTATTTCACAACCTTTGTGCTCTTCTGCATGAATCTAGGCCGAGTTTCTGCCTTCTGTTCGCCTTCCAGTGTCTGTGAACTTTCAAATAAGGAAAATGCAGTTTTGGTCTGCTGGGGCTGGGAACCTTGGGGGACACCATTCTGGTGGGTTTGAGGTTTGTTTGTTTGTTTTAATTGGCTTGCACCCATGGGATGAGTCCCCATCCATGTGGATCGTTCCCTACACCTGTGCCTTGCTTAGTTGAGCACAATTAAAATATCACATTTGTAGGAATTCTTGCCCGCAAAGCAAAGGTGGATGTTGTCACACAACAAGGAGAAATTAGGAAGGGAGAAATGAGAATGAAAATCTAATTGCTGGCCTGATTCTCCATGGCTGTGCAGCCACCCTTCCCTGCTCTCTGCCTTCACCCCCACACAGGCAAGAACATCCATGTGACCAAAGGGAGACCTTTAAGAAAAGACCAATATTTGCATATCTATTATGGCTGTACTCAGTGTTATACTTGTTTCATTAAAATTTCTATTTGGATAATATGTAAGGTCAATACTGTCACTGTTCTGGAAAATTCATTTATTTTAAAATTAAAGCCAAGCACAGCAAGTGCAATTCTCCTCATGCCTCCCCCTGTATAAATGCACTGAGCTTGACAGGGCCAGTGAGTGAAACAGAATTGGGCCCAGTGTGTTTAGAGATGAGGAAAAACGTGCTAATTGCATGACTCCTATTTTTCAAGGTAAATCACTTGTTACAGATGCCCTGAATTCCTGCATTTTGATATTCCAGGGGTGGTTATTATTTCAGCCAGGTGCCTGCTGAGCTCCATTAGCTTTTACACACCAGTTACAGTTGTCAATTGCTGGGATTGAAACTACACAGGGAAATGCTCAGGATTACTTAAAAACACGGTGCTCCCCTGAGGTTTCCAGCTCTCAAACCTCAGGCAGCCACTTGCACAGGGATTGGTCCTTGAGGGGGCTGAAGGCAGGAGTTCTTACCCCAGAAGAAGAAGAAGGGGATCACTGCTTTCAGTGTCAGGTCTGGTTAGGGGTCATTAACATTTTTAGGGCCTGTGCCATGTCTGGTTTCAGTCTTTCCAGACTTTGGGCTCCTTTGTGTGGTCTGTTGCTGTTTACAACTATTGCCCAACAATCCTTAAAATGGCATCTGGTTCAATCCTCAGCAATCAGGAAAGGGGAAGAAATGATCTAGGGCAGCTACTCTGGAAGTCACCTTCAGAGTCTTACAGTAACAAATTAAAAGCAAAACCTATTTTCAACATACCCCAAGGGAAATGGTGCATTAAGGTGAATCTGTCTTAATTTTAACATTTCTGGTGTGAAACTGTAGCTGTGCAAAGGCTTCATTTTGTATACAGGAAACTTCTGCGTGTCTGTTCAGTCCTGCTGAAATCACAAACCTGTTGGTAACCCTGTTTGTTAAATAACCACAGCTGTGTTGCCCTCCCTGTTGCCTTCGGGCTTGAAAGCGATCAGAGGGGTTGTAACCCCTGTCCAAGGTGCTGGTGGTCTCTTGGATGTCAGAGGAGCTCAGTGGCTCTAATCCTGTCCCAGGTGTCCCCAGCACAAAGAGCAGGATCTCGAGCAGTAATCTCGATGTCGGTCTGCACAGACAGAGCCGGGACTGCCCCCACCCAGGGGAGCCACAGCCTTTCTTGGCAGCAAAGGCTTTTCCTCCAGCACAGAAGGAAAATTGGCATTACTGCTCTCAGTGCATGATCCTTTCTCCACATCTGTTTCGGCAAATTAATGTCATCTGTAGAGGAGAGACGGTTTGAAGTGACAGCCCACAGCAATGAAATGTCTAAAAACACCTTTTCCATTCAACTTTGGGTCCTGTGCAGTGTGCTGGAGTGGGAAGATGTTGGAGGAGACTGGGATTCATCCCACTGAATTGGAGCATCCAGAAATTTGCTGTGTCCCCCTCTGAGTTATGAGAAACAACTGGTTTCTCCAGAGGGTGAATCAGTGAGAGATGAATTTTCTTTCAGAGTCTGTGGCAACTCACTTTAGACACCCAGAGTCAGGCCATGGGAAGGCCACCCTGCCTGAGGGAAACCTTTACTGGGGGAAGGCAGGAATGGAAATATCCCAAATCCACAGCTTGACTGCTGGATTTAAATTCCCTTATTTAAGTTCCAAGATGTGCAAATAGCCTCATGCACAATATTATTGTGGGGATCCTGGGAATGTAGAGGTGTGAGAACGGATAACCCTCACTGCTTTAGCTGTCACACTCAGAAAAGCCGCCAGGTACGTTCTGCAGACTGAAGGAAGCCCAAAGCAGCAGGAATTGCACCCAGAATCCCAGACTATTCTGAGTTGGAAGGGACCCACAAGGATCATCGAGTCCAACTCTTAAGTCAATGGCCACACAGAGGATTGAACCCATGACCTTGGCATTATTGCAACCAAGTTTTAACCAACTGAGCTGATCTCAGGGTCCCCTGCATGTTTCTCTGTGCTGTAGGAATCAGGGACTGGTTTTCTTTGCATGAAGTTGTGCTGGAGATGAGCCTCAAGTTATCGTGGTGAAGGTGGAAGACCTGTGAAAACTCAAATCTCTGTTCAGATCTTGTAATCAAACTCGGTAGTTGTGAAACTCAAGGGCAGAAATGACTGCTTGTAGTATATTCCAAAAGTGCTGCTGAGTGCTGGTTGAATGTAGCCAGCAAAGATACTTGGAGAAAATCAAGCACAAACACTTGCTACAGAGCCAGAATCAGGCAGATTTTGTATTAGAGAATGGGAAATTTTCCCTTTAAATATTTGGAATTATTCCTATCAGCCAGAAGATTAAATTGGACAGCATTCCAGCAATCACCTGTGGACATATGTATTTATCATCTCGTTAGAACTGATTAAAGTGGGGTTTGTTTAGCTTGGTGAGCGCCAAGATCTAAAAGAGCCCAGAATGATGGTAAAATGAGATCATCATTTTAACATCAGTGATCAGACATTGTTAAAATGGTCATTTTTTTCCAGTGCTTCACCCATGAGTTGAGAAATCCAATCTTATCCTTGTATTTGCATGAGGAAATAGAAGGGAACATCTGGAGGCAGAAAATCCATGGCATTGACTGGGGAGGGCAAACTGTGACACTGGCCAGGACTGGGGGAGAGGGGGTGAATGAGGTTAAAGGCCAGCTTTGAATCCTGATAAATGAAATGAAGCTCAGAGAGGGACTCAGGGAATAATGAGGAATTCCTAACCCTGGCAGTAAAGGGATTCTGTAAACCTGCAGCTTGACCATCCCCGTGGGCTGGGAGGTGCAAACTGGGCTGATTAGAATGCAAGGGCAGCAGCAGCACTGCAGAAAGTTCCAGATGATTTTGTGCCTAAGCTTTGCTGCAGGGAAAAACAGGTGTGGAAAGGGAGCAGTGAGAGAAACGAGGTGCCATCCCTGACCAGCGTGGTGGGGAAGGAGCACAGCAAGGGGTGCAGGGACACGGGATGGGAGGAGGAGAACCAGCACAGACTGCAAAGGGGAAGCTGTTTGGAAAGGAGAATATTGGTCAAAGAAGTGCCACTGTCTGCCTGGCACTAATGGAGCAGATTAATAAGGCTATTGGAGCCCATATGGCCATGGAGATTCCTTTAGCCTAAACATTGCTGATGGAGTGGTGTTTAAACTCGCACCCCCAGTGTTCCTCCTCATGCATCAGATGCATCATCTCTCTGTGAAATAAGTACTGTTCCCATTTCATACATAGGAAAAGTGAACCACAAGAGCAAAGACCAACATTTGCAAAATCCACCTCTTACATCAGGCCTTGATTTTTGACAGTCTCAGAGATTATTAAAAAAGCTAAATTTTGGGCTAGGAGAATGAGGACATGGAGAAGGTCAAGAGCAGTGCCCAGGTCAGAGTGCAGTGTCCTGCTGTCAGTTCCTTGTGCCACTGTGGGATGTTGCTGAAGAGGTTCTTTTGGCCACTGCTCGTTAGACCCAGCTCTGCTGCAGGCTTGAACTGCCCGACAACTGGTGACAGTGCCCACTGTGGCAGAGAGAGGCCTTTCCCCTGCACACAAATCCACCTGAGAATAACTAACTCCCTCCCAGCCTCACCAGGAATAGTTCAGGGACAGGACTCAGTCACACGTCTGTGTAACTCTGGGAGCTGGATGGCTCTGACCCCCTGACACACAGGCTGTTTGTCCTGCCTGGTGCTCCTGGTGCTCTAAAGGCAGGCCAGTCACATTTAAGCTCAAAATCACAGCCTGGCTGCTCAGGTTCAGGCAGTCAGATGTGACAACATTCTGGTGTCTTACCAGGAGGTTCAGGTGCTTGTGCTGCACAAACACACCCACAAACACAGCAGAACTCCAGCTGCAGGCAGCACACACAGCCCCAGTGCCCCCTTCTCCTCTCAGGT
The DNA here is from genome assembly GCA_013396695.1 of Sakesphorus luctuosus. Taxonomy (NCBI): domain Eukaryota; kingdom Metazoa; phylum Chordata; class Aves; order Passeriformes; family Thamnophilidae; genus Sakesphorus; species Sakesphorus luctuosus. Next base: position 1,887,112 of record VWZD01003806.1, on the reverse strand, counting down.
TTCTCATCTTTCTGTCTCCCTGTCATTCTCTGTCGTTTTGATCTCTGTGTCCCTACATAACCCTGACCAGTCAAGTTAAATGTTTTTCTTTTGCCTTAGAAATGGCAAACATTAAGCCCTAAATCTCACTGAAAACAACTAAGTTGTAATCTTTCCTTAAAGATTTCTAGAAGTTCTTGTCCCTGCTTGTGTGCTGCATATTCAGGCTCTGTTTCCCTGTAGCTGATTCCCACATAAAGCTGCTTTGGATTCTCCATGTAGAGCCACTGACTGCCCCCAGTTCCTGCCACAGCGTTGGTGTCTGAGCTGGTGAAGTGGTTATAAACACCACTGTGTTGTGTTTAACTGTTCCTGAGTGCAAATGTCTGTTTAAAGACAAGTGACTTTTGAAAATCAGACTCAAAGCACATGTTTATCCTGAAATATTCAGGAGAATTCAGCTCTACGCCAGCACATAAACCTGTGTGTTAGTGGATGTATGGCACGTGTGTGTGTGCCCTGTCCAGAGATAACTCAGAAACACCCCTGAGATCATACACCATCGATGGGAAGGGCAGGGTAAGAGCCAAACCAGGTGCATCATCTGTCTGCAAGGCAGTTACCCCATGGAAGGAGGCAGAGCAGCACAGCAGGCAGCAAATGCCTTTTTCCAGAGTGTGGAAGTGCCTGGTGTGTAGGCAGGCATGAAGGAACAGCCCTGCACTGCTGTTATTGTCAGTCTGCCTGTCAAACTCCCTTGTTAGGTAGGGCAGGAGGACGGAAAATAGACCAATATTCAGCTTCTTTTTGTGTGTGTGTGTGTGAAGGCAACAATTCTGAGAAGGGGCTTTTTACAAAAATATACGTGGTAGTGTCTGAACTTACATGTACGAGGTTAACTGTACCATATACAGGGTGGTACAGAGGGAAAGAGAGTTATCCCAACTTAACCCAGAGCTGCCAGTCCTGACAGACTGGTTCTTTTATTCTCAGCTGTGTTTGAGCCCTTCCATGGGAGTTCCTTAGTTATTCATAGAGGGGAATATCCCCCCTGTTTGATTCCTTGCTGCACTCTGAGCTCCTGGGGCAGGAGAGCTGGAAGTAAAACAAGAAAAGGACCAGGCAAAGGAGAGAAGAACTGGAGCAGATGCTCTGTATGGATTTCCCATCCATTCTCACACTGCTAAAGGACAAAAGAGGGATAGGAAAGGGGAATCCTCCTTCTGTAGCAGCTGTTGGACAAAGACAACTTGCTTTCCCTGATGCTCAGGGATGTCACTTCTCCTTCCTGTCAAACTAATATTCCCCTTGAGCAGGGACACAGGGGCAGCAGCACCCACACCATGGGAAGGATGTCCAGTGGGCACAAGCTCTTGGGTGTGGGGGCATTGCAGGTGTGTGTGTGACCCCTCAGCTGAGTCAGGACTGTGAGAGCCTCACCCAGTGCCACGGACAGGCTGAGAAATAAATCATTTTGTGTGACTGAGATTGGCTGAACTGCCATATCCCAGTGCAAGAGAGCTCTGGGATGGGAATGAGCATCACTGCTCAGCTGTTCATTATTGCAGGGGTTCCTTCCTGTGTCTCTCACTGGTAGTTCCAGCTGCTGACAGTGTCTCCACAGCAGCTTTAATTCTTCAGACACCTCCTGCTGAAGGCACCAATGCACCTTTTGTGCTTTTGGTTTGCTATGGTGAATGCATGTTTTTAAGAAGTTTCTCTTTTAAAGATGAACACCAAAGCAAAATAAAAAGCCTTTTACATCACTTACACACAGTGGATAAAGCATTTCTGCCAGTTTTTGAGATATATATTTTTTTCCCATGTTTTGACATGTGATAAGTAAGTCTTGCTGTTGCTTTTTACTGCTGAATAGGTGGCTGAGGCCATCAGTGCACAGCAACACGTTGCAATGAAAGCAAACCCAAGAAAAGGTCATGTTTGGTGAGATTGTTCTGAACTCTGTGAGTATCTCACACTCACTTGTCTACCCACACATTCCCACACTGTTTATCACCACAGTGCCTGGTGCTTCTCAGAGATCAACACACAGATTTGTTCTGTTTGGGGGAGACTGTTGTCACAGACAGATCACAAAGAACAGATTTTTCAAAGTGTACAGGTGGGAAAACTCATAATTTAAGACTTGTGAAGGAAATTCCAAAGGTCTACATCCATGGGATTGTCATGTCTGTGTATCCTGCAAGTGCCCTTTAGCCCCCAAACCTTTGCTCAGCTCCTCTCCTGCTTGCTGGAGCTGGAGGGGAGAACACAGTCTTTGGGGAACACTCAGCATCCTTTTCCCTGACATCTCTGGCAGAATTCTATTCCAGATCTGCCAGCAAGTGGTCAGGAAATATGTGCCTGAAGTGAAAATACATCTGGGGCAAACTGCAGAGACCTCTTTTATCAATTCCCCTGTATCTTAAAGAAAAAAAAATTAATACCAATTTGTCTCCCTTGGGCAGCATTGCAGGAGCAGGAGGTTTATTTACATTTAGCATTTCTCAGTTGGCAAGAAATGGTTTCACAGCAGGCACTCGACCATTTGACCAGCAGATTGTGCTGCCATCACTTAAAAAGAGGTGAACAGCATTAAAAACCCCTCCCAGGTTTAAAATGGACAATAACAGGGGTTAGAGTTGGCCCGGAGCAATCAGGCTGCCCCGTGCACATGTGCCCAGCAGGGTGCCCTGCTCACAGGTACCGGGTTTGTGTCTGGCTCCCCAGAGTGCTGTGCCATTTCAGTTCTACCCTTCACACAGCATGGACAAGCTCTCTCTCTCCTTTCACTCGAGGCTCTTTTGCAAAGGCAAATGACCCTGCTGGAAAGTAATCAACATAATTTTTTACTCTTCACAGAGGTCTATTAGCAATCACTGCTGCTGTAAATGGGGACAAGTGTGTTCCTAAACTCCAACCCAGAAATATTTTGCATTTTCTGTGAAATGTTCTTGCCTGGGCTTGTCTCTGGGCAGCCTCTCTGGGGCTTTCTGTGTTTTGCCTTTTCCCTGGATGCTGTGGCTGCCTGTCAGATAGGGACATGCTGCTAAGAATATTGAAAAAGCTCAAATGAGGATGGAGAGGAAAAGGCAAACCCTGATGTCTCTGGTCCTGTAGAAACCCTGCCCAGCCTCTTCCTATAGATGTGTACAGCAAACAAATACTAGTTCTATTAAATGAGACACAGACACTTAGTTCTTATGCTGCCTGCCAATGGAGAAGACAGTAATTGTTTTCACCATACACAGACAGCCACAGATTTTATGGTGGAAAATCCCAATGGATACAAAGTGCTGTGGATTTGTCATGACTAAGCCAAACAAAGCTGTCCTTGGGGCAGACTTTGTCTAGTTCTGGTTCTGTAGAAGTTTGGTTGGCCCAAAGTTTACAGCCAAAGGAAAAATGTTTGTGTTAGAAAAGAAGCTTGTTTATAGGGTAAGAACACAACCTAAGGGATTTGCCACATGCCAGGAAGGAATTCCCTGGAGCAAGGAGGGGTGGTGTTATATTCCCAGGTGGCTGCAGAAACCACTGATCACATTCCCTTTTCCTATTGAGCATTTGTATGGAGAGCAGTGAAGTTAATGGATAAACACAAGACTGGCTGACATTTCCCTGGGTCTCAAAGGGAACCCATTGGATTTCCATCCCTTGCCCTGGCTCCTCCAAGAAGTCTGGGGATGGAGGCTGTGCCTCCTCTTATGCCTGCAGTCAAACTGCATCCCTGTGCCCACTGGAGGAGGATTTAAGCCTAAATTTAAATTCTCATGTATTACATCTATTGGAATAAAAATCACAAGGATCATTAATTTGTGTCTGTGTTAAAGAGGAGCTGGAGAGGCTTTTCCTGCCCACCACTGTGATACCCTCGGTGTCAGCCACGCCGAGGGTGGACCGTTCTCCCTGCAGCTCCCGAGCAGTGCAGGGGCAGCTCGTCCTGCTCCCCACGCGGCTCTGGAGCACAGGCAGCAAAGGTCACCGCAGCCATCGCGACCCGCACATCCCGCTCCGCTGGGCCCCCCGTGGCTGCTCCGAGTCTGCGCTGCCTCCAACACGCTTCGCTTTTAAATGCCCTGATGCGTCACAGGCGCTTTTGGAGTCCTTAATCTGTGTCCGTATTTGCCATGAACACGGCCAATACTGGCTGTTTACCCGTGTTGTGTCCTTGCTGGGCTTTTTGAACAGTGGGAACAGGAGGAATGAAAAGGTTAGGTTGTTTTGATAACGTGTCTCCCTGCAGGAGTGAAGCATAAGCTGACAGGCTGCTTAGAGAGCTCTGCTGATGGCATGACTTTAAGAAGGATTCTGTAAGAAAGCTAATAGTAAGCATCTGCAATTATAAGATTTTTTTTTCAGTATGAGTGAAATTTTCTAAAATTTAGAGGCATGAATTTGGTTGTAGTTAAGAGGAGCTGAATATCTGACCCCCTTCCATCATATCTAGAATTTTGGTAGACAAATTTCAAGCCGAGACTTACAGACCAGAGAAAATTTATTCTCCTTTTGTCTTTCCTCTTCCCACGAATCGCAGAGCCTTCCCAGGAGCCTCCCCAGGCTCCCAGACCCTGCCCTGCCCAGCCCTGGAACAAGGGGCAGCACTGCATCCGTGTAGAGCTGTCTCCAAGGCAGATATTTGTCAGGAGAAGTCACTGACCTCCCTGTTTCCTGAGCCCCGGAGATCCTTGCCCTCTCACTGCCGAGTCTCCCCGGGGATGTGGAGGTGCTGTGCCTGCCCTGGGGGAAGGAGAGCACTTAATCTTATCATCTGTCTCAGCTGCCACCCCTGCTGAGGCTGCAGAGGAGCCCTGAGGTGTCCGTCCCTGACCATCCCCTAAATGAATCCTCACCGTCTCCATTAGAGACCCTCCTGCTGGACAATTATGGATTGTGACTCTCCCATTTTTTTCTTCCACAGGCAGAGAGCTTGTGTAAAAACTGACTGACATTTAAAAATGCCAGCAATCTTATTAATTCTTCACTTCAAGAAGTGTTTCTTGGGGCTCCTTTTGTACCAGTTGGAGGACAGAGGGTGATGCAGCACACTGACAGAACCAAAACCAAAGACTGAACTCCTTTAAAATTGTGTTTACTGTGGAACTGGTGACTAACTGGGAGATGCCCCTGTGAAGGTTAAGGCACCTGGTGCCCCAAGAGTTTACAGCTGTTCGTGCTCTGTGCTGTGCCTGGAGAAGAGTCCTTTCTGCAGGAATTAGGGGCTGTTTGTGTCCCTGCCAGCACAGAGATGTGCTGCTGCTCTTCCTCAGAAGCAGAGCCACTAATGCAGGTACTGCCCACCAGCAATCCCAATGGAATTACCAGTGCATGCCCTTATTCCAGGATCACATGGTAAATTCAGACCAGAGGACTGGATGTGCCAGGGCTTTTCCCTCCTGGAATGAAAGGCCCAGCACATTAAATGTCTGTTTCCCCTTCCCATTCCCCATTTGTGGGCTGCCCAGAAAAGCTGTGTGGGGAGATCTGTGTTGAGTTAAACATTCTCCAGAGACAAACACCCCCTTTCCCCCAGGAAAGGCTTCAGGAGCCACGTGTTGGCTGCAGTTCTGTCTCTGCAGGGGACACACAGTGAGGGGCTTTCAGGTGGGTGAGCTGTTCTGGGAGCTCCCACTGGCAACTCCTGTGCCCTCCCCGAGAGCTGCTGGGCAGGGTCTGGTCCCAGGCTGTTCCCTTGCCATGGCTGCTTCCATAGATAACTCTGGCACAGGCTGCTGCCAGCTCCTTGTCACTCCTGTCTGCAGGAGCAGAGCTGTGGCAGCTCTCTCTGCTGGTTTCCATGCCAGGGAAATGCCTGGGATCGTGCATGTTTGCTCTGTGCCACATGGCCATACATTCTGATGGCAAATTCCCTATTCCGGACTGGAAATGCTTCTCAGTGGTTGGTAAAGATATTGTTTGGTTGGATGTAAATCTACCATACAGAACCCAGCCAAGGCTACTTCACTTTTAAATCTCCAGTGACCATCCAGTAAATAACAGCCCTTGAAGCCCTGAGTCTATTAGCAGGAAATACAGCTGTGGATGACTCCTCGAGGAGTGACTCTCTGCAGTGGGGTGAGCAGGGAACACAGGCAAGAGCTCGCTGGAGTTGGATGGTCGGGTTTATTAATGCAACAGCTACTCCTGCATTAGCAATTATATTTAGTGTGTAGTGACTGAGAAAATCAGATGCCTTCCAGTTCCTGCCACTGGCATGGAGCTGCTTTTTTGCTGAAAATGGGAGGAATATATGAAATTATCCCAGGATAAGAGGTTATGCATCATTAAGGTGACAGCCATGGGTGCTGGCCACTAATTGTGAAGCCACCATGGGTTAGCACAAGGTCTTAAATGCTGCTGTTGAGAGCTTTTATTCTTTGACCTGACTTGCTGCAGGGGAACGGGTTTCAATTTGGAATAAATTTCGACCCAAATAATTGAAAGTTAATCTCACTTTATTTTACATAATGCTTTATGATAATGCAATTGTAGCTTGTTTAGTGCAGGGCACAGAGGGCACCAGTCTGCAGAAGTGACATTTTGCATAAAGAAACAAAACGAGGTCCTGGGTTTATCTAGTCAAACTGATAGCAGCAGCTGAGAAGATTAACCTTTCTAATAATGACTTCCCCTCTTTTATGTATTTTGGGGTAGTCTCTTGTAGGTGTTAATTTGTGACACTCAACAATTACATTCTGTGCAGTTTGGAGGGTGTGAGCTGAGTAGTTTACTGGGTCAAGCAAATGCAGAAGAGATCAAACCAAGCAGGGTGAGGATATGAACTCTAACACAGTAAGTGTATTGCAGGTCAAGTGCTGCTTGAGTGAAGCAAAGCACTGCTGGAAGTTGCTGGATACAAAATCCTTCTTGGGGAGTTATCAGAAAATAAGCACTCAGTGAACCAGAAAACTGTGAAATTATTTAATAAAATTAATCCTCAGCTGTGAGTAGCAAAAATGTCAGATTTATTTTGCATCTAGATTTTCATCCCAGCAAATCTAAATTTATCCCTGGATTCTTTTGTCCTGATTTTAACATTTGCTCTGTTGTAATGCCTGTAGTTTTATACTCAGTCCATGTTTTCTTAATAAGTGTCAAATTAGCGTAAGGAAATGAGGAAACATGTTTTCAAGTAGGGTTTAAAACCACAGTACTTGTGTTTAGATGTACTTTCAGGTGTAAGCCAAATAATTTCAATATATACCCATATAATTCAGGTATTTGCTTTCTTTTATTTGTCAGCATAATCTCCTGTTTTCCACTGGGCTCCTTGTTTTGTGGAGGGAGCTCCTACATGGATAAGAAATAGGAGAAATGATGCAGCTTTTCTGGTCCGTGGGTGATACCAAACTGTGGAATGCAGAGCCAAGTCATGCTCCCTGGAACCTTTCAGCCCACAGTAGTTATTGGAAAGCTTCCTGCTGATCCTCTGGGAATAGACCAGAACATCTGGGGATGGGCTTAGGGCTGTTCATGCTTGTAAGTTGTACAACAGATGATGCAAATATCAGCACAAGTCTAGAGACAAAAAGATAAGGAGCTCTTGGATCTTTAGAGGCTGGTCATTCAGTCATTGCTTCTCTGCAGCTGGAAGGTAAGTGCCTTGATTTCTCATTCCTGCACCAAGGAGTCTTCTCTCTGACTCCAGTCCTGTTGGAAGTTGGGACTTTTCAGACCAGCTGATGCCGTTCTGCCCAGCTCTGTCCATCAGTCTCCGTCTTCTGCTCCCCCTTCAGCTGTGGCATCTTTTACTCCTGTGACACCCTTCCCAGAATGATCAATTCCTTTGACTGTTCTGGTTTTACACCCCGTTGTTTTGGCCTCCCCAGGCCAGGGAAAGCAGCTTCTTGCTCCCTTTGGCAGCATGTCCAAAGGATAAGGGAGCTTTCCTTAACTGTAGCTTGTTCTTCTGCAGTATTTTCCCTGTGTGCACCCAGAGCAGTTGTTTGTAGTGAGCAGCACATGGAAGGATTTTCTTCCCCAGTGACAGCAGTGGCACTTGTGATGTGCTGCCCCTGCCTGGGTCAATGTTCCTCTTGTTAATGGTGGTGGCCCCTTCAGTGAACCATGCCCAGCCTGCCTGGCTCTCCCTCCAGGGCTGTGTGCTGGGCCAGGGGGGCACTCTGGCCTAGGGAGCAGCAGCACTGAAGGACTGGCAGATTCCAGCCCCATGAACTGCCCTCCCAGCCCTGCTCTGAGCTGGGGAGCCCTCTGTGCGTGGTGGGCTCAGACCTCCAGCAGCAGGACTGCAATCACAGCACTGCCTCTGAGCACACACCACACCAGCCACTCGTAATGCTCATATTCCCTGTCCCAGCTCGAACAGCTCCCGTTAAAAATCCTCCTTTGAACTCCCTGGTGCTTCATTTTCCCTGGATGAAACCATCCCTGTGTTTCAGTCAATGTCAAACCAGGCCCTGAATGAACAGAATTAGGGCAGAACAGGGGGGTGTGATTTTCCTGGGGACTGAAATCATCAGTGCTCTTTGAAAGCTGAGTTATTTCCATGAGGGTGCCTTAGGAGTGCAAAATGTTATTAGAATATGCATTATTATTTTGATTTTCACCTGTCAGTGCTGACACCAGCGACAGGAAAGGGCACTACAATGGAAATGTGATCTGCTCACCTTTCCCCAACATGATGCAGCACAAAGACAGGTGATGGTTACGCTCTGCTTTTCCTTGGTAGCTCAGTCCCAAAGGATGTTGTTCTGCTGGATGACATTGTGCAGGAGTCTCTGTGCTTGATTTTATTTTGAGTAAGTCATCCCTCTTTATACACAGCTAATGAAGCCCCTGCACCTGGCACAGGCTGCACAGTGTTATTGAAAACACGGGAGGCTGAGCGTGCCTCAGAGTGAACTTCTCTCCTAAGTATAAGCTGCAAACCCTCATTCAACATTAAATCAAATCAATGTTAATTTGTGAACTAATTAGCATTTCAGGCTTTTTTTTTTTCAGCAGTGGGGTGATTTTGTATATAGTGCCATGTGATTGTACCGAAGTACATAATTATGGAGCTGAATACATTGTCTCCTGCTGACACATTGCAGAAGGAGTTTCATGTTGCAGAAGGAGTTTCTTTCAGCAAAGGATGTTCACTACCTCTGAATTAAAATACAGATCCACAGTCCCACGCATGAGACCCACACCTGAATTAAACTGATGTACTATCAGAATCCAGGGGCCTGCCTTGTTGGGAAAATGGGCTGAATAGACACTAACTGAGTTTACACATTCACATTCCTACTCTGTTTTAATGAGGAAATGGCAGGACATCCTTTGGTGTGAGACAGAAGATAAGACAGGTGTTCTGAGTGGGGAATGTGCATCAAAGAAAACCAAGTGATTTAAGGAGTAGGGTTTTTTAACTCTGAAGTCTGACTGCTGGAGTACAGGAACTGTCGGTACTTGCTCAGCTCAGTGTTCATTCCCTCCCAGAATCCTCTCCCTGGCAGCTGGAGATGGTGTCAGGAATTCCATCAGTTCTGTAATGGCTCTCTCTGCTGAGGCAAAACTGATGGAAATCTCCTCTACATTTACCCAGAAAAAAGTACTTTAATTTAGATACCATTACCCACACTCTAGTTTTCTTTAAAAACAGTTGTAATAATATTTATGTCCCTTGTGATCTATCTGTTGTCTTTGATGACACTGATTTTGTGTAAGTAACATGGTTAAGATAAAAGCCTCTTTCTTACCATCCTGCAAAAACACAATCTGCACCCATCCAATATAAATATATGAGATAGTAAAGCAGCATCATTTATGCCTACAGTCAGTAACCCTCTTCTAAAAACCCCCAACATATAAATTGTAAAAGGTTTTGCAAAACTGAGGTTAAATTTGTGCATATAGTTCCCTTTGCAATGCCTGAGTCAGCCAGCAACATCTGATGTCCCCAGGGAGGCTTTGCCCAGGTGAGTCCCTGCTCAGCCCCTCAGGACTCTGACTCTGGTTGGTTCTTGTGCTGGGACTCTCTGTCTCCTCCTGCTGATTCTGCCTTCCCAGGGGGAGTGTGGGGCTGTCAGAGTGTTTGGGTGTTTGTCCTGTTGGACTGACACAAGCCTGTTCTTGCACTAGACAGACTCAGACTGCACAGAACAGGGATTCACACCCTTCTTTATTATTTGGAGAATTAAACACTCAGAAGTGTTGAATGTCACTGATCTGCTCTGGCTGGCTGGGTTGGACTCTGGATGGATGTCCTACTTCTGAGCTGTTGTTTTGGCTCTTTTTGCAGACTATTTTTCTGGGTCCTGATCCCTTCCTAGAGCTGACTGCAATCAGAAAGGCTGGAGACTTTAATTTGCAGTCCAGTGTTCTGGGAAAATGAGGCCTGTTGGATCTCTGTGTGTGTGTGCACAACCTGCTGACCCTTCTCTTGAAGCCTCGGCCAATTCCAGCCCCACATGAGAGGCCATGAAGGTCCCTCAGCTCTCCCACAGTAACAGCCCACACTCCCCTCAGCCCTGAGGAACACAGGCTGAGATCCAGAGGTCCTGTGGCTCCTCTGAGAGGTGCTGCAAGTCCTCTCTGTGGGAATGAGCTCTCTCCAAGCCTTGCCTGAGAGAGTGAGTTGCCTAAGAAAGCAAACAAAGCACTGATGACAGAGCAGCCAACTTGTTCTCCTTTGCTTTTCAGCCCAGAAGGTCTTGTCACCTCACACGATTCAGCTGGACCCAGCAAATCTGCTCATGGTAAGATAAACACACAAACATAGTTATTTATTGATATTATTCTCAAATTATTATCTACATTTATTTATTAAATCTGCCCTTCCCCTAAATTGCTCAGTGAATTATCTCTATTAAAATCTAACAAAATCTTGTGAATTCCAGCCCAGCTTTTACCAGCCCTCCTGCCAGTTCTGGCCATCTGCATTTTTAGCTGCAAAGTGGATGAGAGGAGGATTGCCCTTGATTTTCAGTTTTGACCATGACTTTCTTACATTTGAATGTTTCAGGCCTTTAAAAGGTTGCATTTCATGGCTGATTGTACACAGTGCTCCCTTCGTGCAAACACCCCAACATGACAGTATTTTCAATGCCAACAACACAAAGTTGGACTATTTAGAAAAACACAACTGAGCCCAAGAGCCACACTAATTATATCCCTGGTTATTTTGAGACACAGAAATACTTCAATCTACGCTCTGTATTTATGTGCTAAAGATGCCTCTTCTTGTCTGAACTAGCAAATACACCTCAGGGAGCTTTATTTTTGGTGACACATTTAATGCAGGACATTATTTGCATCACAGAAAATTCACATTTTCCCCTTTCCACACCAAACCTCAGCCTTGTCATTATTTGTCAAATTGCTTTTGTTTCCAGTTGGGGTCAGATGTAGAAATGGAAAAGATCAGAGCATGTTAGAATTTGTAGCTGGGGGATAATTCTGCACAAGACAAAGGAAAGGGTTTAGAACAGTCTTTTTTGGATACTGATTGATATTACCCTGCAAAAGAGCAAGACATGAGGAGTGAGGCATTAAAGCAAGGAAAGAGAATTACATTCAGAATGGTGTAGCTCATGATTTTATACTTCCTAAATTTTGAGGTAAGTGATCTTGCCTATTTGGGAAGAAAAGTGACACTGGCTTATCAATCAATTAGGAACCCTCAGGACATTTCAGGGAGAAGGTGCAGAGAAAATGTTCATTTTTAGATAGAAAATGTTCATTTTTAGATATTCATGGGGAAATTGTAAGGATGTTCCAGCTTGTGTGGCCAACACTGATCTGCTTAACCATTTCCCTGGCATTGGCTTGTTTGCAATGAATTTATAAATGAATTATTAATTGGATTCTACTAATCTAAGGAGTACTTTTTTTAATTTTAAGCAAATATTACAAGATCAGTGGCAGCTCCAGAGAAAAGGTCTCTCCTCATTTCTAGCAGCAGCTGCAATATCAAAGAGGTTAATTCAGATCATCAAGGTTTCATCTCCTTGCCCTCTAAGGTCTGATTCATAAAGCTGAGGAGATGAATTCGGAAATTTCCAGAGACAAATGGGGGAGAAAATCAAGATATATGAAAAAGGGGGGTGGAAAATTAAGTTTTGTCTCAGTGTATGTGGTTACCAAGCAGGGCTTGAAATTCCCTCACATTCCTGTGCAGATGAGGTGGGAGATGTTTCCCTCAGCCCTGGGCCAATTCTCAGTATTGATACAAATCAATGATCCATTCAGGCTTCACCACTGGCTGATGCTGGAGAAAGGCAGAAATCCTTGATGAGGCACTGAACAGTTTAAACCCAGAGAGATGAGGTTGTTCCCACCCAGTGTTTGTCTTCTGCCCCTAAAATGTAAACACTAATCAGTCACTATTGTGCTGCTGTTTTGGCTCATGTATTTGTGTACAAAGTCAACACTAAACTTCTTGCTGAGCTTTTCTGAGCTCTGCTCTCAGCATCCCACAGGCTCCAATTCAGGTTAATTGAACTGTTTAACTGCCAGTCTTTAACTCAACACCATCTTTCTATTAACTTTAAATTAGTTTTGCTTTAAACAAGCATTTGGGAAAAAAAACCCAAATAAAACAACAAGCCAAACAACAAAACAAACCAAACAAAAAATAAAGCACAAAAAACCCCTCCCCACCCAAAACTGGTGTAATTCTGAAACCATCCAGCTCAGAGAGTACAAGATGTAACAGACAATTGTGTTTGAATCCTCTTTTAAACTGAAAGGAAATAGAGGGAATTGTCTCCTCTGGGACAGTTCTCTTGGCAGTGTCTGACTTGGATTTGACTCTAAATTCTGAGCTGAAGAACTCCCAAGTTTGCTGATGACCCTGCTGAAGCCTGAGGTGTCAGAGGGAGCTCCCAAAGGTTCAGAGGTGATGCTGCTGCCTCCCAAAACCAGGCAGGTGTTCCCTGTTGTGGAGATCACTGGATCAGCCACATGGGATGGAGCTTCAAAAAGAGAAATTTTCAAGGGGGACCATGAGAAGTGAGAAAGAAAATTATCTGTTCCCTGTGTCCCTGGTGGGAAAGGATGTGGTGAGTGGTGCTGGGTTTAAATATCCCTTGTGTGGATATAAATTCCATGTAAACCAAGAAGATAGTCAAGATAACGAGATTTAGCAGGGACTTCTGGACCTTGTATTTAGGGGCAGAGGAAGGGGTGGCCTGAGAAGGAGAAGGTTTGGACTGACATTCTTTGACATGTTTTGGCTGGTAACGTGAAGGGAGGAGGAGAAAAAGAACATGGTGATGTTCATTTGCACAACATCCTCATGCACCTTGTTTTATGCCTCAAAAATGTTATATGTGCTCTGAGAAAGGACAAATTTGTGGAGCAAACAGAGGGTATTCTTTAAATGCAAAATAGGCTCTTAATTGAACAACCAAAGCCTGGCTCCATTATACCTGGATTAAATTTAGAGTGGTTCCAGCAGTCAGATAACCCCCTTTCCTTCACAAGCAGCAGACAGCTCATATCCCAGTGAGAGCCACACATTTAACCTTTTAAATTTTCTTTTGTAAATGCTGATTTCAGTCCTGTCTGGTATTGAAAACAGTTGCAAGTTCAGACACAAACCCAGAAAATGCCAATGCTTTTCTTGGTTTTTTTTTTGATTATGCATGGAAGAAGTCCAGGCTGTTTCTTCCTGCTTGCCTTTTCCAACACAAAGGGCAGAAAGGAGCTAAATTTGTGCCTAGAGAATTCTCAGCACAGATGCGCAGGTGGAGGGATAAATCCCCTGAGCAGTGCAGAGGGGAACAGTTTTACCCAGTCTGAAATGGAGGGGTTGTCAATCCTGATGTGCCTCAAGTCACCAGCTCATTTTGGTTCAGTAGCAGAAAGAAATTCTCTTATTCTGCTGTGGAAATGATAAATCCCTGCAAACTGTAAGCATGACTAGAGATGGGTGGGTGAATGGGAATGATAAACTGTGGCTGCAGGAAAGGCCCTTCCCTTCAGCCCTGCCCTGGCACTGCCTGCAGGAGTGCCTGGTCTGCTCTGGGAGCTGGTTCCTCTGTGAGGGCCCAGCTGAGGCACAGACAGAGCTGGGACTCCACTTGTTGCTCATAGAAGTGAAGATCATAGAATCACAGAATCACAGAATGGATTGGGTTGGAAAAGACCTCCGAGATCATCAAGTCCAACCCTTGGGCCAACTCCAGTCCCTTTATCAGATCATGGCACTCAGTGCCACGGCCAAGCTCAGCTGAAAAACCTCCAGGGATGGGGAATCCACCCCCTCTCTGGGCAGCCCATTCCAGTGCCTGAGCACTCTCTCTGCAAAGAAGTTTTTTCTCATCTCCAACTTCAATTTCCCCTGGCAGAGCTTGAGCCCCCCGTGCCCCCTTGTCCTATTGCTGAGTGCCTGGGAGAAGAGACCAACCCCCACCTGGCCAGAACTCCCCTTCAGGCAGTTCCAGACAGTGCTGAGGTCACCTCTGAGCCTCCTCTTCTCCAGCACAAACACCCCCAGCTCCCTCAGCCTCTCCCCACAGCACTTGTGCTCCAGTCCCTTCTCCAGCCTTGTTGCTCTTCTCTGGATCTATAATCATGTTTCTTTTCCAGCTCACACAACTTTTTAGCATAGGGATGCTCCTTATCCTATGAGACTCCTCTGCAGGAACCTCCAGGTGCAGGGGTCTGAATTGCCTTCTTCCCCTTCCATTTCTTAGGTCTTGAAGAAATAAAATCATAATAGTGGTTTGTGATGTATTGAGGGAGCAATACAGACACAGAGAATCCAGGATTAAGCTCTGATAGCATCTTAGTCTGTTATCTTTATGCATTTGCTTTTTTATTGTGTGTCTGTGAATCCACATGGTTTTGTAAATTTTCCCTTCCTGATGCATATCTCTTTGTTCTCTGAGAAAAATACAGCTGAGAATGTCTGTATTGTTGAATTGACCTCATCAAATTCAGCCCTCAGCCTTTAGGAACTTAAAGCAGAGTCGTGGAGCACCTGCACAGATTCCTATTTACTTCAGAAAATGTGACAGGTTCAATAACAAATGTTGTCCCGGTTTATTTCTGAGCTTTCTGGAATCATCCTTGCAGGGGGAAGGCTGTTCAATGTGCCACATTTTGAATTAACAAGTTAATCTATAGCTTCTTGCTGAAAGGGAGGGGAAGCAATTACTGGTATGCATTAGATCACTTTAATTTCAGGTATATGTTCAGATATATCTTCATTGGCCCAAAGGAAGTCTGGGCTTTGGACAGAGAGAGGGAACAGTGATTAGCCAAAGCAGCCCAAGTTCCTTTTCCTCATGAAGTTTAATCAGTCACTCTCTTACATGACATTTTCCAGAAGCTCTTCATTACTCTCAGAAGATGGTTGATTGACTGTGTTGTCTATTGTTGCTGCTTTGCAGGCAGGACAATTTACATGTCATGTGCAAGGAGGTGCCATTAACAGAAGTCCCAGAGTCAGTGCTTTGGTGCCAACATGGAAATGACTGATGTTGACCCATGTAAATGATACAAATCAGTGAACAGGAGTTTCCCAGTTATTCTCCAGCACTGTCTGACCTGCCAGGAGCAGCCCCAACCCCCTTATGCAGGGCAGCACCCTCAGTTGCTTTTTTGTCAAATTTCTTCCTGGCAGAAATGCTTTTTGCCCAGAATTGGTTTAAGTCAGGTGCTCTGGATTGCTGGGATTTGCCTCACTGGCAGGGTGAGAGTTTGTCAAGGTAGGGCCTGGGAGAGCAGCAGAGCAAACTGCTGTAGCTGCACATCCTCCTGCCTCTTCCCGGTGGTGTCTGCACAGTCTCTCAGTGCTGCAGGGCATTTTCAGCTTCTCTCTATGAGTGCTGTTGGAGTTGCCACCTCATTTGCCAGACTGGTGACCAGACCTGCATCCCATTATCCTTCCTGGTCCCTTCCCTCCCAGCATCCTCAGAGCTCTGCATTTCTAATGACCTCCTATTTCTGTCCTCATTTTGGGTCCCAGGGTAAAGTGAGGACAAAGAGAAATTAAAGCAGGTGAAACTCATACTAAAAAAAAATCACCAACTGCTCATGTGTGTGGTGTGAATTTTTAGGCATTGCAAACAGGGAGGGCAGTTTGTTTTATCCTGTTCTCTTTTTGCAGCTCCATGGGCTGCACTGGGTGCAGGGTGTTCCTATGCTCTTCCAGCACATCCCATTCCTCAGACCTCATCCTCAGATGTCATTTATCTCACTGTACCACCCCACTCCTAAACCCCAGTTACCTGAGGCTGAATTTAGACATTAATCTATAAATCTCTGGATTTTTCTGGCTGACTGAAAAGTCTATCACAAAAACCATGAATTATTTAGAAACAATTTCAAAAGGGAGCAGGTAGCAAGCACCTGTGACTGGGAGAAAGCAGCAGCCTGTGCAGCTGCAGTGGTTCCATTGGTGTGTTGTGTTTGCCCAGCACACATGGATCAGGAGGCTGCACTGTGGCCCAAGGCACTCTGAGGTCAGCCCTCAAACTGGAGGTGCCCGAGGAGGGAGGCAGGAGGGCTTTGTGTCCTGGTTATGCCTGTTTGGAGTGACTCTCAGTGGTTCTTTAATCCCAGAATCATAGAATCGATTGGGTTGGAAAAGACCTCCCAGATCATCAAGTCCAACCCTTGGGCCAACTCCACTCCCTTTACCACATCATGGCACTCAGTGCCACGGCCAAGCTCAGCTTAAAAGCCTCCAGGGATGGGGAATCCTCCCCCTCTCTGGGCAGCCCATTCCAATCCCTGAGCACTCTCTCTGCAAAGAAGTTTTTTCTGCTCTCCAACTTCAATTTCCCCTGGCAGAGCTTGAGCCCCCCGTGCCCCCTTGTCCTATTGCTGAGTGCCTGGGAGAAGAGACCAACCCCCACCTGGCCAGAACTTCCCTTCAGGCAGTTCCAGACAGTGCTGAGGTCACCTCTGAGCCTCCTCTTCTCCAGCACAAACACCCCCAGCTCCCTCAGCCTCTCCCCACAGCACTTGTGCTCCACTCCCTTCTCCAGCCTCGTTGCTCTTCTCTGGACCCACTCCAGCCCCTCAATATCTTTCCTGAACTGAGGGGCCCAGAACTGAACACATCCTGGAGCCTCCCTTGCCTGCACGCCCAGGATTTGCTGGTGCAGAAATGCAGTGCAGGCCGAGAACCAGGGCAGCAGTGGAGCTGCTCCTTGGGCACACACTGGCTATGCCTGCATAAATCTAAAGCAGCTACAGGAGCAACAGCCTAATGGGAGGCACTCTGCCTGCTGATGAAGAGAAAATAGTGGTGAAGGATTGTGAAGGGGGTTATTACTGAAGGATTCACGCTTTGCTCTGAGCTCCTGCTTCTGTATTCTGGTTACTTGATGAAACGCTGACTCATGGAGTTTGCAGAGTTACTCTTTTCCATGGTATGAAATGAGCAGGTGGAGGGGGTTTATTTAATTTTCTTTTTTTAGCCATTTCCACAGGTTGGCTTTCTCTGCTTGTAGTAAATGCCCTGGCTTTAAATTCAGGAGTGTGAGGCATCCATCTCCTCCCCCTGCCTGCACTGACAGGGTGCTGTTGGATGTTGCAGGAGATCCCTCACACAGATTGCAGCTCACAGTTGGATGTGCCAGTCCAACGTCCCAGCGTGCTCTCTGTAATGTGAGGGGATTGCTGCTGGTGCTCTGCTGGCTCTGTGCATTGTTGTGAAGGAATTATGCTTTTAAGCTGGGCATTAGCATAAAAATACCTCCAGTAACTGAAGTGGAGATTATTATTACTGATCATGTTTATGGTTGTTCATAAGAGCCCCCCAGGAACAGACCCCGTTGTGCCAAGCACTGCATGTGAGATGCTCCCTGTCCCAGCCAGAGTCTGTCAAAATATATTCTGGGTGGGACCAGGGATAAGGCATTCACGCAGGGATTTCACTCAGCAGGGGCTTGTCTAATAAAGGAATGTGAGAAAGACTGACATCTTCCTCCTGATGCTGTGGCTTGTCTGAGGAAAGGAGTGCATCTCTCCCCTGTACTGTTCTGAGTTTGTGTGGTGGAGGATAGACTTGTCCCACCACGTACTTCACTGCCTGTCTTTATGTGCTCCTTCTGGCTGCACCTTGGTTTGCTTCCATTGGACTGTGGGCTGAAGGATGCTGGGGAGGCAAAGGCAGTGAGTGGTACCGTGCAAGTCCAGCTCTGTGTTTTTCTCTTCAAGTTTGTCACAGTCTTTTCATGCTGAATTACTGAGCATTTAAATCCGGAAATGCATTTCACCATGAACAGCATTTTATGGAAGAAAGCGAGGAGTGAAGTTACTCAAGGCATTGCCGTTGGATGGCTGTGGGGAGGAAACAACACAGACTAGTCCCTGTGCTTCCTCATTTGCAAAGAATCCATTGCTGTCTTATTTCCCCCATCATGAAATTGTCTCTGTGAGTTTTCCAGGTGGGTGCATCACAGGGGCTGGAATGTAGCCTGACAGGTAGAAATCAGAAGCAGCATGTCTTAGTGATGCTTTGTCAGCTGTGACTAACACGAACCATTCGGGGGGTTGTTCTGGAGATCCAGATGCCATCCACTGTCAGCTCTCAGCTGCTGCTGCTGCTGCTGCCCTGGGCAACCCTCGGAATATGGCACGGGCAGAACGTTTGCTGTGCCCTGCATTTTGCTCCCACAGACATTTGTTTAATTTGTTTGTGTGGCAGCTCTGAATCAGGTGTCAGCTCCTGTCTGGGCTGAAATCTCTATTGCTCCTGTAACCTGCAGTCCAGAGGACAATACTGCACATGTTCTGTGGCTACCGGGATAATTTGTGCTTAATTCTTAATGACTTAGGTGACTAATTACCTGAAGCTAAAAAGCAAACACAAACTCTCTGGAGCATAATGTTTTTGCACATTGATGGTGATAAATAACCCAACAGTAGAGAGGATGAGACTGGCAGTGACCTCCCTCTCCCAGTATATGAGGATAACCTGTCCCTTTTCCAGCCACACGTCATTTCCAGCAGTCTGAGCAGGGATCCAAATTCGTGTTACTGTGGGGGGTGTGTTGGGGTGTGTAGGTCTATATATAATATTAAATTATTTAGCCTGAATATTTTAGGATGTTCATTTGATATGGTGATCTATATGACAATATAAAGATCTATTAACTGGAATAACAACACTTAAAGATTTATTTATATGTGTGTTGCATGCTGCAAAACACAGGGGGATCAGTGGGTGTTAAAAAGGATACCATGCTTTTCCTTGACAGTGCACTTCATAATTTATTATAGGAGTAATATTTTACCAAGAACTCCAACACCAAAAGGAGCAGACTGACCACAGGACTCTCTTCTCTCACTGTGCTTAAGGTTGTCTTCAATATTCAGTATTTCAATGTTCAAGCTCCTTGTGTTCTAAACCCAAAAGATACCTCTTCAGAGATCTAACAAAAAGAAAAGTTTTGTTCCTCTTAAATTCCACATCATTAATTAGAGCACCCTTTCAAACTCCAGGCTTCAGCAGGTAAAAATGGGAGGAAAAATAATGAAATGCATGATAATGCCATGCAATCTCTCCAAATGAAGATCATTCGAGTTTCTGACAGGGCTTTGATGCTGAAGTGCTGCCTCACTCGTAGCAAACGCCCAAGTGAGGCAAATCCTGGCCCGTGTGACAGGCCCTGAATGCTCCATTAGCATGGATCATCCTAATGCTTGTAGTGTGTGTTTAATGCTAAATGCATTAGCACTTCGTGTCAGCAGCTCCAGACCCGCCGAGTCAAGGGGTTAACGCAAATTAAGAATTGCAAGAGAGATTTGTCACTCTTTATAGCTCTGTGTTAGGAGTCCTAATTTCATTACTGGAGCTTAGTCTGTAGAGAAAGAGTATTATTTTTGTGTTAGGTTCCTTTTCTTTGCTTTTGACATAAAGAGCAATCACCCTGCTAGCACTTGCTACCACACTAACACCTCCTGGGAAGCTCCACTGTAGCATCATGTAAATAAATATGGGCAATAATGGAGTAAAACCTGCAGAATATGTTACCAAAAATGTAACTACCCAGTTTAATTAAGAGATGAACAGTATGAAGTCAAGCCACGAATGAACACCTATGGCTAAAGGTGGCTTTTGTTTTGTTTATCCAACATGCAAAATACAGCAACCCAGGCCACAGCTCCAGGGAGCTTCCCCTGGCACCAGGGGAGAGTTCAGCAGCCCTTAACCTTTCCACTTGACCTTGCCCCTCTTGATGTTTGAGCACTGGAGTGGCCCAGCTGTGCAGGGATCCTCGCCCAGGTGACAAGTGACACGGGAGGGGAACTGGCACAGCACAGGAGTTGGCTTAGAGGCTGGAAGGAGCACAGAGGATGGGCATCATTGTGCCATATTGCTGATGCCTGTGAAGCACAGAGCCCAAGTCACTATTCAGCGTGCAGTGAGGAGATGCACCTGATCCCTTTTCCAGCAGAGTGGCAGGGCTGTGTTGCCTTACCAGTAATTCCTTCAAGCAGTGGTAGTGTTAAAGTCAATGGGACTGCAAACAGAGCAGAGAGAGTGTGCCAGGCTCGGTGGGGTCAGGATGAAGAGCTGTTATGCTGATTGACCTCAGGAAAAAATTATTTTGAAGGGGTTTTTTAATGATTTTAATTAAAACGTGTATTTAGATGAGTGGAATTTATGCTAATTGCACTTGTGCGCCACCATCGTCCTTGAAAAAGTTTGAGAAGTCTTAAAAACTTCAGCTTCTCCCAGTGCTTCAGGGAGATGGTGCTCAGCTCCTCCTCTCAGAAGGGCAGTGAGGGAAATGCTTGCTTGGACATCACCAGGGCCACCAGCAGGTCCTGCCTGCTCTGAGCAGGGGCTCCCTGCAGACACCCCATGCCCAGGGCTCTGTTCCAGCCCATCCCTGTGCCACAGAGTCACGTGGCAGGAATCACAGTGGTGTCTCTCCCTTGATTCCTGTTCAGAGACTTTTGCTCTGTTTTCCTTGAGGGCAAGTTCTTGTGCTTCTTGCTACACTTGGAGTGTTTTGCTCCTGGTGGCAGCTGTGTGTGCAAATATACCTTGTGTGCTCTATCTGGACTCAGGGCCAGCCTGAGCAATATTTCTGTGTGATTTGTTCCTTTTCCTCAAAGAATGAATAAATCCTGCTGTAAGAGCAGACATCTCCTCTTGCACCCTCCACCTGCTGTAACAGCTCTTGCTGAGGTCTGGAGGTGAATCTCAGAAAGTCTGATCCTACTCCTGTCACTCTGTGAAGGATTGCCTCAGGATCACAACAATTTGTTTTCTTCTCTTTTCTTCCCTGCCCCAGTGTCTCCCAGCTGCAGCCATGGCCCACACAGACACCAGTAATGAGTCTGGGGGTGCAGCTGTGGCTTCACAGGGGCCCAAGCATTCATCTTGCCACCACAAAGCCCAACCAGTGTATTTCCCTTCCCTTCCCAGCAATGCTGGCATTCTTAACCTTTCCAAGAGTTCTTCACATCTGCCCCTTTCACTAAGCTTGCCTTGTTGCACACGCCAGCATATTCCTGTGGTTCTGGCTGTGGGGAGAGATGGGGAAGAGCTTTGCCCCAGGGGAAGAGCTGGCTGTGGAGCAGCTCATTCCCTGTCCTGCTGCACTGCCTCTGCCTGCAGCAGTTTGTTCATGGAGCTGTGCCCTGCACAAGCCTCATTAACCCTGCCATGGCCTCGGAGCACGTTGCCATCAGATGAGACACTCCAGAGTTCTCTGTGCGTGCAGGAGCTCCAAGTGGTTTTCCCGCTCCCAGTCTCAAAACCAGCCACCTGATCTAAGCTACATGCTTGACAACAGAAATAAAATACCTATAAAATAAGATGTATCAATAATAGAGTCTAAACTGACATAGGAGGTATGTGAGCATTGAGCATCCTCTGCTTATCTTAAATCGATTGCAAGGTATCATTTTAAATTGAGGGGGAAATCCAGTTAAAAATGTATTCATGGAAGGAAATCAGCACGAAGTGTCTACTGTTAAAGTGTGCCTTGATTTTAATGTTTTTGGCTTTCATTTCATGAAGTGTTAGATGAGTGGATAAGCAACAGGAATTATATGATAAGGTTGTCTGTGTTCTGCATTCACATTTGGGTAGTAACTCCGGATGAGAAGGAGAGCCCTGTGATTTGTCATGCACCCTGTGCTGCCTCTCACGGCATGTCTGAGACTGTGATTTGGTTGCTTTTGGGTGAGGTGGGTGTTAATTAGGAGATGCCATGGCTGCCTGTGCAGACCTGAGTGCTGCAGGGGGAGGCACCCCTGGCTCTGCCCCCAAGGATCAATGTAATGAAGAAGAAGAAAGGATAACTGGTGACATGCAGTGAGACACCAAGCTGGTGCCTGTGGGAGTTTGACCCTCATTCCCCAAAAAGCCCTGTGGGGTGTGGCATCAGTAGGGCATCTCCAGGGCAGGGTCTTGCAGCAGGATGGAGGTGAATGTCCAGGATATGCAGGTGTGGGCAGGAGCTGCTTCGCACCTGTGGCTGCTCTGGGAATGCCGAGGGTTTCCTTGGCTGAGGCTCCCCACTGCACCTGGCCTTTGGGGAGTGTTGGAGCTGCTCCTGAGCTGAGACCTCTGCTTGTGCCCTCAGGTTCTTCTGGGCCCCGGGGGTTATTTCAGTCAGACTTTGTTTCTCCCTCATTCCCCTGGGATCCAGCCCTGGCTGGGCTGCCCTGCCCTGCCTTGGCTGAGCCATCCCCACCCAGCTGTGCTGTGTGGAATGAGACCTTTCCTTCCTCAGACATCCCTGCTGTAGCACACCTGGAAACTGGAGAGAGTGATAAATGGAGCTCAGGCTGTACCTTGGGAAGAATTACAGCTGTCTGAACAGCCAGGCAGGCAGGCTGGGTATTCTCCTCTCTGCTTTGCCATTTTAAGGTGACATTTGCTTTATCCAAGCAGCTATATTAAAATCGTGCATCTCAGTAACCCTTGTTTATTAGTCTGTACAGTATTTGTAATTTCCAGATACAACACATTTTACTGTTTTTTTGGCAGAGTCTTCCTTATATTGTTGAAATATTTGAACATATTTCAGAGGGGGAAAAAAGAAACCAAACCAAAAACCTCCCCAAAACCTGATTTCTTAGATGCTGTACAACTAAATAAACAGTTCTCTGTGTCTCAGGGGGTTTTAGTCTGTGGCCTTCCCAGTATAAATCTCAATAGACAAATTTAGATCTCCACACAAAAGGAAATTGCTTGCTCTTTATAAAATGCATATATTTGTGTTGTAAATGCAATCCAATAACACCAATATTGTCAGGATCACTTTCTTTTTGCTTATTGAAATTGCATACACATTTAAAATAGATTTATAAATGCCTGCCTCTATACCCAAGTAAAATCTGGCATTTCACTTGCTGTGCCTTTGATAGTCAAGACTTCTGTGGATGTTTTCATGCTTTCTTTGTGGTTAGTGGAAACAGGAGCTGTTTATTTTGACGGTTCTTATTTTTATCATCTGCAGCTGAAAATGTGTCTGCTCAGTTATGTCTGTTGTCATTTATTAGAAATACATATAGATTGAATGAAAACTTATAGATTAATGGAGGCTTTGGGGTTTTTATACTTATAGCAAATAAAATCAAACTCCAGGCTGAATTTTGCTTCTACAATGCGAGTTTATTGGATGGCCAAGAACACTGAGCTACCTGTGACTTTACTGTCCCACCTGAGTGAGAGTGATGTGTGTGCTTGGCATCACCAGCTCCTCCAGGGGTGCCTCCCTCATGGGCTGCTCAGTCCTGCTGGTCCCTGCTGGCCCTTCTGGGGGCTGCTGTTTGTCCCAGGACTAACAGTGGGGAGCACTAAGCAAGTCTGACTTGCTTGGACTGGTGCAGACACTCAGCTCAGCTCGGAACTGGCTTAACAAACCTTTATTCACGCCTTTGATAGAGAGCAAACATAACCCCAGGGACTTGGGATCAAGCAGATGGAAAGGAGTTTAACCCCCAAACAGTTCCAGCTTGAGTTGTTCTTTATACAGCTAATCCTCTTATGCATCCACCTATTTCTTATCTCCCTAAGTGGTTGAATATTTTATTTGCAAAGCTTGTGTGCAGGCTTCATTTATATTGCATGCACCGTGCTCGGTGCTTGTGTGTTTTTCCACGTTGGAATTGCACACTTCCCAGTCTGCATCTCCTCAAGTGCCTTGCACAGCCCTTGGCTCTCCTTGGCAGCTGATGTTCCTCTCCTGACCTGTGCTGAGCTGCTGGGCATCACTCTGAAGCTCCCTCTGTTTTCCAGCTGCACACACAGTATTAGTTGCTTGCATGCTGCTGTCAGAGCTCAAGGGACATTTGGACAACTCTCAGGCACGTGGTGGGATTCTTGGGGTTGTCCTTTGCAGGGCCAGGAGTTGGACTTGAAGATCCTGTGGGTTCTTCCGGCTCAGGATATTCTGTGATTCTGTGGTTCTATGAGTAGACTCCATATTCTTAAGACAGAGTTGTCATTGCCTATGCCAGGAATCACCAGAAGAAATGGTTGGGACTGTTTCCTTCCCTGTTTCCAAAAATCTGTGTATCTTTGTGTGCACAAGACTTTTTGGTTTCAAGGCCTCACTGGTTTCTTCCAGGTTCATCCAGCACCAGCTCAAGTGAGTTCCTGCTCCATCCAACCCCAGCAGGTGGAGAAGGTGGAATGTTCTGGCAGAGCAGGAGCTTGTGGGCACTAATGAGACTTTGCACCTGTAAATTACCTTGCAAAGGCTCAGAGGTGACCTCAGCACTGTCTGGAACTACCTGAAGGGAAGTTGTGGCCAGGTGGGGGTTGGTCTCTTCTCCCAGGCACTCAGCAATAGGACAAGGGGGCACAGGGGGCTCAAGCTCTGCCAGGGGAAATTGGAGAGCAGAAAAAAGTTGTTTCCAGAGAGAGTGCTCAGGCATTGGAATGAGCTGCCCAGAGAGGGGGTGGATTCCCCATCCCTGGAGGTTTTTCAGCTGAGCTTGGCCGTGGCACTGAGTGCCATGATCTGGTAAAGGGACTGGAGTTGGCCCAAGGGTTGGACTTGATGATCTCGGAGGTCTTTTCCAACCCAATCCATTCTATGATTCTGTGATTCTAAACCACATCTCAAAAGGGCTAAAGAAGCACCTCTATGAGGTTTATTAACGCGTAGAAATAAAAAGAAATTTTGAATGCTAAGTAACTAAACAAACCCCAAAGACAGATACTAAAGCCATCCTAGGGAGGCTGTAAATCAGTTGCAGGCAATAGGTTGGAACAGAGTGTGTCAGCACTAGAAACACATCTGTCATCAGGGAAGCTGCACAACCTTCTCTCCTGACTGCAGAGAGAGGCTTTGATCACAGCTGTCACTGAAGCACTCATTTCTTAAAAACTGACTTAAAAGCCAATACAAAGTTTAATCAAACAAACAAACAAAAAAGGAAGTTTATGACTGAAAACTTGTTTCAAAAATTGATTTTCTTTCTTTCTTAGTAATATGTATTTTAATGAAAGTAACTTAGGGCCCCTAAGATTTTGATTTTGTAAGTTGATTTCATCCTTTTCTTCTTGCTTACCTGACAACCTCATTTCATCAACTACCCAAAGTAACATTTCTTTCATTAGGGAATAGTGACTAACACTGGGGAGCTGGAACTGCTGGGGTTGTATTATGTAGTGCTGTAAATCAGATCAAAACAGCACTTGGATACAGGGAAGAAATTCTGCTTGTCAGGTGGGTATTTACCCTGATGCTTTAATTCAGGTCAGTGCTAAGCTTTTAAGGTAATCTGCCATTCACTGCACTGTGGTTCTTGGAGTGCACAAAGTGGATTTCTTTAGTATGAAATGAAGTCAGAAGAGACACTCCAGGAGCGCACCTAATCTGTCTGCTAATGGACACTCAGCCCACTTAAACCCAGCTTGGGCTGCTCTGGAATAGCTCCCCAAAACGCAGGGCCCCAGCTCGAGGGGCAGTTATTGCAGGTGAGCATCAGGCTGAGGAAGAGGCACCTGTGGGTGGTAACTGAGCTGGGAAAACATGAAACGAAGTACAAAAACACTTGCATTTGTAAGTGTTGGAGTCCCCCATATTTGGAAGGTTGATTGGCTCTGACAGTGTGATAATGAATGGCACAAACAGAGGTGCTCTGTGCCAGAAGGGCAGTGCATGTGGTGGTTAAATAAAGCTGCTGGGGTTGGACCTTGGAGGCCAGGAAGGGTTCAAGGCAAAGAAGTCCAGTAAGGGCTGGGTTTGTATCAGTACTTGAGATCTGGCTCTGGGGGTATGGATTTTTGGCTTTTGTTTTACCATTCTCAAATGACAGTGATGAGAAGTTTTGGGTATGTTGTTTAGAACTGAGATTTCACCACCTGCAGAAGGAATTATCTCCTGGATATTGCCTTGAACTCGGGGCAGTGTAACATTGTGGCTGATGTGTTAAGTGTTTCATCTCTTATCAGGATGTGAGATCTACTAAAGCCAGCACATCCCTTCTGGGTCTGAATACGTGTGAATCCTGATAATGCTACAAGGGAATAAGTGTAGGAGAATCCATGTTAAGTGACACCTCATTTCTGCCTTTCACTTACTTAAAGCCAATAATAGGCTGAATAAGGAGCAGATGTAAGCTCAGATATGCTGTGTTAGTACTTGGAATAGGTGAAAGCTCTGGAAGATCTGCATAATGCCCGTGCAGGTTGTCTGCTATCATATCCTGGTATCAGCTCTCCAGAGCAGGACTGGGACCAGAACAGCTTTTCTATCCTTGAAGAATTCAGAATTTCAGTCTCCCAGTGCTGATGCACCATTGGCACGAAAGGGTTTAGAATTTCCTTGTTATGTGTGGGAAATAGAAAAAACTCAGCCAAATTCCCAGAGACTTGGAACCTCCTCCCATTCCCATCCCAGAAGTGACTGTTGGGATAACAGAATTTATTTAGGCACAATTACTAATTTGAAAAGATTGTACCACTCAAAATACAGATCCGTGCCTGAGAACAATAACTGCTTTCCCATGTCTTGCATGAAATGTTTCTGTGCTCTAAACATGGGTTGGAAGGTACAGGCTGGGGGGAGAAGGAAGGGAAATTTTATTTGGGAAGTTGGGAAGTCTTTTTTTTTTTAATATTTACTTGAACTGAGGGGTTTAGCAAACAGGGAGGAAGGGAAATTGCCTTTCCTCTGGAGATTAGAGAAGCCAGCATTTGTTTAAGCAAAGGCTGTAAAACCCCAGTGCCTTTCCATGGAAAGCAACGGGAACTGCCAGCGTTGTATTTTAGGATGTTCTATTCCAATGTCTCCCTGCTGTCACAGAGGGACAGACATGACTGTGTCTCCAGTGGTGAATCTGGACCTTTTTTTAAGAGAGAATGGAGGAGTGAATTTTCTGGGGCATATCTGGAGACTCTAAAATAGTCAAACTGTCACTGTACTGACCTCAAAAGCATTAAATGCTGCTGGTCAGGGCCTGGCCCCTGAGCCAGGGTGTGCCCTGGAGGAGCAGGTCAGTGCCCTGTGTCACAGAGCCATCCATGGTGACCCCAGGGCCAGGTGGCTCCTCTGTCTCTGCTCAGAGGTGCCAAGTTGGACTGGCACGTTGTGCTGGGCAAAGGGGTTTCCTGAGGTGCCAGAACAGGGAGGAGACACTCCCTGGCTGATAGCAAAGCCCCCTGAGCAGATCAGAGGGAGCCTCAGCAGCCTCTCCCTGCTTTGGGCTGGGGAAGGGGGCTTTTCTGTCTAGGAGAAAGAGTAGGAGCTGGAGTTGCTGCATGCAAAGCTTTCCTAACTGACCCTGCTCTCAGTGGGATGCTGGACTACACGACCTTCTAAGGTCCCTTCCAACAGGAACTATCCTACATCCCAATTAAAATAAATCTATCTATCTATCTATCTATCACTAGGTGACCCTACCTGGGAGACTCTTCCCCTCCTCTGACAGTTTTCCTTCTGCAGGTCAGTAGAAGCTACTGACTCTGTGGGAGCAAAGTTTCTGTTCCAACCTGAAGATTTGGCCTTGCTTGAGATATTTAGCATTTATTTATTTCTCATTATCCCAGACAAGATGCAGAGCACATCTGAACCTCTACTCTGTCTTTACAGATCATTTGGATTTCCAAAAAGGTCCTTAAATTCAGAATACGCTGAGTTCCAGTTACCCTGCCTCCCCCTGTGAATATACATGAAGTCTGTATTGGATATGAAGAAGGCCCTTGCACTGAGTTTTTCAGGATTTCCATTCCAACTGAATTGCTGCTGAATAGTCCTTCCTTTTTCTTGGCCCAAGCCTGGGAGGGAGCTGGTAAGTTTAGCAGTAGCTGTGTAAGCTTTATTTTTACTTAGCTGTGTTATTTTGTTCTTATGACTGTTGCAATCTCCTGCCATCTGGGGGCTTCTGGACCTGCTTCAATAAATCCTATTCTCTTTTCCTGTTGCTCTGAGGATTTGCAGAAGAGGGGGGGGAACCTGGACGGGCTCTGCAGTGGACTGCAAGCTGTCGATGGAGCATTAAACATGTTTGACTTGTTTGTGCTTACCTAAAATTGTGTGTGAAGTTGCCACAAATGACAACCAAGGAGGAAATCGGTGGCTGGGAAATCTTTATTGACAAGCTGACACCATGTGGAAGGGAGCTGCTAATCCCTTTCCTGCTTTGCCCACAGCAGAGCAGTGTTGCTGACCTTTAGGACTGTGCATGTGCTCTTGGGTGGATCAGAACGTTGCCAGGAACCATCACTGGAAGTACTAAGTAGTGGCTCCCAAAAGTGCTGCCTTCCAGAATGCCATCATCAGAAGCTGCAGTGCAGAGAGGCTGCCAGGAGAACCACTTGTATATTACGGCCATGTGCTTCTGGAAAATTCTTGCAGCAGAGTTCTTTCTGGAAAAAGTCACATCTTTCCACTTAAATGTTGGGGTTTGTGCAGTGTTTCCACCTTTCGTAGGAGTCTTTATTTACAAGGTTCTGTGTGAAGCCACAATGTTCTGCACAGCAATTCTCCCTCCCAAGAGGCTGTGAAATGACTCAGCCCAGCAGCCTTCTGTGATTCCAGCATCTGTATTTATGAGCTGGAGGATGTGTGTGATGCAACATTTCATTTTACTTTACCTTCTGTTCTATAGACTTATTTTCATTTCATTACCCATTTCTGCCCCTCTGTGAGCACACCAGTGGTGCAGTTTGCCTCAGCCCAGCTTTTAATCCCTTTGCTCTCTTGCCCTGCTGATGGTCCTGCTCAGGGACTCTGCTGCCTTACAGTCTCATTTGGTCCTGCTGCCCCATCATCATTTTATCAGCAATTCTGTTTCCAAATTGCCATGTTTAACAACAGGAGTTTTGAGATCCAGCACTGTCAGTTTTGGCTGCTCCCTTGACCTCCTCATTTTCCTGGGAGGTTATTGGGATAGCTGTGTGATGGGAGAGTGTGTTCAAAGAAATGCTGTGGCATTCATGACTCTTCTGATGAACCTTCATCTCTAAGTGCTGGTTAGTGGCAATGTAGCTGCTGTCCAATGTGCTTGTGTCCTGCATGTAAAACAGATACTGCTGCACAGCAAAATAACTCACCATTTATTCTCAGCAGCCAGAAAGAAGCTGTCCCATCCCCCTTTAAGGTAATAATCCATTTAATATTCAGGTGGATTAGTTCGGGTGGTTTGGGTAACGAAATCTTTTTGTAAGAAGCAATAACCCTACTAGGTACATAATTAGCTCCTGCTTTTGTTTCTAATTACCTTAATCCCAGGGTTTAGTCTTTTGGGCCTGTTTTAGAAACACAGGTGCTCCAGGCATTCTCTAAGTGCTCTTACAACATCCTCATGTGGTGCTGATGCCTTCTTAGACACCCTGAAGTAACACAGCTGCAGCTTCAGCAGGTCCACAGAGTGATGGACACCAGTCAGGTCACCTCAGCTGTTCTTATTCCTGGTGGGAATTACTGACTGGATGGAAGTGAGTGTTTCACATTAGATGACAGGATCAGATCCCAGAGGAGAGGAGTTCTCTGGTTGGCTCCGTGCTTCTCTTTGGAGACGTCATGGAGATGATGACGAAGTCATCCAATTGAGCTCTTGTTTCTTATTTGAAAAAAGCTACACTTCCCACCACAACTCTACCCAAGATACATCCAGAGATATTATTAGGAGCATCAGAGTTGTGTGACCTTACATATGAAGCCCTGACATTCCTTGAACATTCCTGTTCAGTGGCAGAGGAGTAAACAACGTGCAGAATTGAGGCCCCCTGTGACAGTTTGTCTCCAGGGCTCTGTTGGCCTCTGCAGGCAGCATCCTGCCCTGCCTGCCCAGCACTGCTGTGCCAGGGGAGGGGACCCGAACCCTCTGTCCTGTGGGTGCCCACGAGCGAGCTGAGATCACCCACAGGCAGGTGCCACGTACACACAGGGCCAGAGTATCAATAATTGATCACAACTCCAGTTGGCATTTTGCCAGCTCAACCCAGGACACCTGCCCATATTTATTTATAAATCTAGTCCATATTGAGTGAAGTCCTTGGGGATAAAAGAGCTTTATATATGCAAATATTAATTTTTCTTCTAAGTGGGCTAAAGCCGTTTCCATCTCAAAGGGTGAAAAACCTGGGAGTGTTTGTGGAACTGAGCCCATCTTTTAATGGTGGTATCAGCAGAGCTGCCAGGCTGACATCTGATTATCTGGGAGCAGTAATGCGACATTACCACCTCTCCCAAATGGATTGCTTGTCCATGCCTTCTGCAACACCCTGGCTGAATTAATTCAGCTGTCCCTGGAGTGCTTCCAGCAGAGACAATTCACTGGTACAACCAATCTAAAGATTTCCCTCTCCAGGATTTTAACTCAGTCCTGGCATGTTTTGCTTGTCCTGGGGTTGGTGGTGCTGACAGACGTGTCCTGGGCTGCATCCAAACAGCATGGGCTGTCCAGCGAGGGGGTTCTGCCCCTCTGCCCCCCCAGGTGAGACCCCACCTGCAGAGCTGCCTCCAGCCCTGGGACCAGCACAGCAGGGACGTGGAGCTGCTGGAGAGAGTCCAGAGTGGGCACCAGGATGGTCAGGGGGATGGAGCAGCTTTGCTGTGAGAAAGGCTGGGAGAATTGGGATTGTCCATCCTGGAGGAGAGAGGGCTCTGGGTTGATGCTATTGAGGCCTTCAAGTGCCTGAAGGAGCTGACAAGAAAGATGGAGAGAGACTGTTACAAAGAGCCTGGAGTGACAGGACAAGGGGAATGGCTTCAAACTGACAGTAGTTTTAGATTGGGTATTTGGAAGAAATTCTTCCCTGTGAGGGTGGGCAGGCCCTGGCACAGGCTGCCCAGAAAAGCTGTGGTTACCCCATCCCTGGAAGTGTCCAAGGCCAGGCTGGACAGGGCTTGGAGCAACCTGGGCTGATGGAAGGTGTCCCTGAGATGAGCTTTAAGGCCCTTTCCAACCCAAACCATTCCAGGATTCTGTGATTCCATGACTGACAGGTGCAGGATAACAGAAAGCTGGACCTCACTTTGCAGTGTGTGGGTCAGTGCAGTCATTTGTCATCTCTAGAAACAAAGGCCTCAATAGAATAATGGCCATGAGTGAAGTGAGTTTGGTGGCCCTGACCTCACCTCTAGTGGGTGTTTGCAGTGTAAACCATCCACACTGATTGGCATGGGGCATGGTTTGTTGGTCATGGCTCATGGTGGTTGGCAGATCCAGCAAAGGGCTCCCCAGGGTGCTAAAGGCCACAGCTGAGGGGAATCAGCAGGTTTATGTCAAAAGCACACCTTGGCTGGTCCCACTCAGACTCACAGCAACCCATTCCTAGGGATGGGAAGCAGTTGCCAGCCTACTGAAAGGAGCTGAAACAAGACACATGCCACTGGTGTGCACTGCTGAAGGGCTGGGGTGCAGTGCACCTGCAGCACTGCGCTCACCTGGGCTGCTGGGCTGAGTTTATAGAGGCACAGCAGCACTTCCACCTCCAAACTGTTCATATGGCCCTTCCTGTAGCTGTAGGAGCCAGTGCTGGCTGGGCAGTGGTGCTGCAGAGAGACTCAGGATGGCTGTGGCTGGGCCCAACTCCTCCTTGCATTCAGGTCACTTACAAGAGCTCTTTGTTATTACTGATTTAAACTGTGTCCCTGCCTAATGTGGACCTGAGGGCAGTGCATCTATTGGGAAAACTGGGAAAACCTTCATTGCTTTCAGAAGGAAGAGGGTGGAAAACCAGCTTGTCTCAGAACACATTTTCCTTCAAGAAAGCTGGGATTAGATCCAGTCTCAAACTTTATGGATAATGCCCCTGTCTGATTTCTCATTTGTGTCTCTGCCATTTCTATTGGCAGAGCATCAGGTCTGAAAGAGCCTCTGACCCAATAAGTGCATGAATTATTTAAGATGTGAGTTAATTTTCTTTGGGTATTGTAATAGATCTAAACAGGAGAGCAGCAGAGCACTGTTTGCTGGAATTCTGTTCAAGTATCTTTAAAACATTTTAAATATATTTGCATTATGGTCAATTAAAAGGAGCTGAAACAATGCTAATAGTGGATTTCTTATTACTAATGCTTTTAAAGTTCCTAGATTTGTGCTTCATGCTTGAGGGTATAACCCCACCTCTAACTAATGAGAGCTAAGAAGCAGCTTCCCCATGGGCAGATTATTCCATAACTGCTGTACAGCTGCTGGCTTGTCTCCCCAGCTAAGGAAGGGCTCACATCTTGCCAAAGTCTCTTCCAGTCTCTTCCCTTAGGGCACTGCTTATTAATTCAGACAAAAACCTCGGAGAGTAATGCAAAGCAAAGCTGTTCCTTGAACACCACAGCCTTTGTTCCATGCCCTCTGCTTTATCTCTCCTCTGCAGGGCAGTTGTAGGGAAAAGCTCTTTAGTGCATGTTCATCTCCCTCTCTCTAAGACTTCCTTGAGCATCAGCCATTCCCTTTCCATGTGGATCTCAAAACTGCAGGGGTTGGCCTTGGCTAAAGTGGGCAGGATCCTGGACAGACAGTCCCTCAGGCTGGGATAATGCACCAATTTTAATGTTTCTCTTTTCATTATCCGTTACAATAATGAAATGGACACCATAATGTGGGCACCAAATTGCTTCAGAGATGGTTCAGCAAACTCAAGGAGGTGTCTCTGCCTACCCAAAGCCTCTCTCAGGGCCGCTGTCACCTGTGGCTGTGCCTTGTGCGGCCCAAGGTCCCATCCCTGGGAGCAGCAGGGATGTCCCTGGAGTGCACTGAGGTGACCCTGAAACAGCAGAGGTGACTTGGGGAAGTCTCTGCTTGGGTTGGGTGGAAGGATCAGGATGAGCAAGTGGCATATCTGGAGACTCAGGGTGAGGTTCTGTGCAGCACCCACTGTGCAACACGTGTGGTAAGAACCTGTGAAACCCTCTCCCAACCCACCAGTGCACACCATGCCTGGAAACATCTTTTCACACCCTTTTTTGCAAGTATTGTTTGATATGCAGCTTGTCTCCAGCTAGGGTTCACATTTATAACAGGGGCTCATGTCTGAAATTACCAAGAAAAAGAGCTACAGTGCATTCTAATTTAACTATCTAAATAACTTACATTATTTATAAGGGCTACCTCAAATCTCTGTCCTGAAAAATCTTTACAGAGTGCATGTGATTCAGTATTAACACAGAGAAAACATCAAGTACTTGTTTCTCATTTTTTCTTTATTTTGGAAAATATAAAGAAGTCAGTAATTGGCTCTTTAATAGTGCTGAAACTTGATTTTTCACCTTATTTTAAAGCATGTTTGAATACAGAGAGCAATTCAAAAATTCTGGTGAGCAGCAGTTTTAGTAGCTGCCATAGCAACGAGTATCCAAGCCCTTTCTCCCCAATGGGGGCCGGAAAACCGTGGAAAGGACACGATCTACAGGTATTTCGATAGAGTTTTGCCCACATTGGGTAAAATCCCTAGGAGAGAACTCCATTTTAATCCCAGTTTTGACCTGGAAATCAGGGAGGTGTCATTCCCCAAGTGAGGGATGGCAGCACTAACCCAGAATAGGAAGGGAACCTTGAAAAATTAAATGTTATACAGATTTTAATAAAATTTGTGTAGTTCATTAAATATTCCTCGTAAGTTCTAGTATCTTGTAGTTTGGTTTTATTCTCTTTTATCTGGGTGTTCTCTGCTACATGTGCATTTTCCTGGTGTTTGGAAGCCTTGATCTCTGTTCTGTTACCTGTGCCAAGGAATAAGGAGCCTTATCTTGTCACTGCTGGCACTGCCCCGTCTCTCTGTCCTCCTGATAATGCAGGGGGAGACCAAGGGCAGAGCTTGGAACCAGCCACACATTTTGGAAAGAGGATTTGGCCTTCTGCTTCTGGCACCTCTGAACTTCCTGAGCTCCTGGAAGCCAAAGAGATCTGAATTTCAGAGCTCTCCTTATCTTAAAAATGGGCCAAACCAGAACTTTAGATCTTAATTAACATTTCCACACTTAGAATGACTTGTGTGGACGCACTAGAGCTGATTGTTACTGAAAGCCTCCTCAAAGAAGTGAAATTAATCTGATAAATCAGTGTGGCCAATGCAGATCCGTCTTGTGGAGCACTCTCAGGATCTGTCAGGAAGAGTAATGAATATCAAATTTCCAAAAGTACACATTTTGGAGGCAGGGAGGAGTAAGATAAATGACAGACACCAATTCACTAATTTGCATGCCGGGTAACACGAGGCTGCAAATGTGGAATTAAACTGGGTTGGCAGAAACAAACTTGAAGACAATAACAGGGAACGCTGAAACTGCTTTGACTGACAACTCCAGAAGCAGATGGCAAAGAAGGGGAAATGATGTATGGGAGCAGTGGTGTGACATTTGTGCTCCTTCAGATGTATCCAGCTCAATAATAATAATAATCTTGCCGTGAGTGAAATTCCATTCCCTGTCACATCCAAGCGTGGAGCAGCACATTGAAGATCACTTGGTAGTAAACTCATCATAAAACTGAAGAATTGCAAAGGCCTCGGACTGTGGCTACTGCAGGAGATTACAAAGTGAGCAAACAGCCCTGCTCTGTGCTTGCAGCAAGCACTGGAGGCTTCCAGGGAAGGTTCTTACCCCTGGAGGGAAAGGTTTTGCATCTTATTCTTGTTTAAGATCATCTTTTGACAGTGCCAAGACTCGGCTGATAGGTGGGTTTGGATGCCAGTGATACATGAGTGGAAATATGAGATAGTCAGAGTAGGTATTTTTATCAAAAAGTGGAAGTGATGCATTCCCACTGATAAAAAAGGCATTATTTTGCTTGCTTATGTGTGAAGTCAGAGAAGCAAACAGAGGAGAGTTATGTAGGTAGAAGTGTAAAAAGGAAAAAGCCTACCTTGAAATTAAGAGGAAGAAAGAGGATACACCCAGAGCCAAGTTAAAAAGGGAATTGTAAGGTATGAGAGGAAGGTTTGTGTTGCCTTCCCAACAGGCTCCAACTCGCAGGGTGTGTCCCTGACCTCTCCTGGCATCAAATGTCAGGCCAGCCTGGCCTTTCACTATTCCAAAAGCCTTTCTGACCCTAAAGGGTGGCAGAGAGGCTGGAAAGCACCTACCAAAAGAACACAGGAGGTACCAGATGCCCACGGAGTCTGGCCCTGGGTCACTGCTGGGACACCTTTACAGCAGTTTCCTCTGTTGCACCACACACCTCTCAGCTCCCACCCACAGCTGCCTCCTCCATGATGAGTGGGGATGTGATTTATCACAGATATATGTATTCAGGTGAAAAGATTTGGTTAATTCTTATTCCTTGTACATCTCAAGACCCCCTAGACTTCCAACTTCTAGCCGAACTTGGAGCAAGGAGTATCAGAAATCTCACGGGAGTCTAGTCCAAAGCATTGGTGTTTGTACCAGATTAACATCTGCAGTAGCCTTTGGTAAGTCAGCCCAACCAACCACGCCTACCAGCTTCTTGGAATATTCTGGGTGGTCTTTATAAAGAATTTTAGCAGAACCTGCACGAGTGTTGCACGGAGTAATTCACAGACTTGGAGCTGAAGGAGAAACTGCATCCTCTGCAAGATGTGCTGCTGTTCCTGTCTTAGGAATCAGGGGACAGGGTATGAGAATAGGTAACTTGTTTACAAGCTTTTCTTCTCTTTCAACTCTCTGAGCAATTTATGTCACCTTTTTTCATGGGCAATGCTGAGACAGATTTGCCAGCTCAAGCTGAAAGATAAAACAAAACAGATCAAGGGGGTGGAGGGGGGAAAGTGTTCCAGTTCTTTTCACTTCTGTACAATGATATAAAAAGTGGGTTATGAACTAAAATATGGAATCACAATTATTCAGGCAGTTTTATACTTAAATCAGAGTCTTGTCAGGTGTGTGTTTGATACGGTTTAATTAATGCTCCCCTTATGTTGTGTTTGATTTTGATGTGTATGTGATAGATTCACACAACCTCAGGTGATCAAACAGAGGCATTTGTCAGTGTCAGAGCCTGTGTTAGAGTCTCGATTGGCTCCGTGCACACCCGGGATGAGGAAGGTGGGGATGGGTTATTAGAGGAATGTGAATCAGCTCTTAGGAAATCACCTGGAGCAAATGAAGCCGATCCTGGTTTCATTAGGCTGCGGAGAGCTGGGATCAAATGAGTTTGGCAAGTCAAGTCAAACTGAGTCTGACGCGCCCAGAACACCACACAGGGCTGTTCACAGCCTGTAGCTTTGCATTTGTTACTGAGGTTTGCTCACTCTTCCAGTGCAAAATCCTCATTTGCAGCAATCACCGTCTGAAGGTCCTTGTTTTCAGTGAGACAATATTTGCAAACACCTTTATTGTTTGAGACAATCCAACAGGGAGGAGAAGAGACGGAACGTGTAATTGTTCTCGTAGGGCTGTGGTGGGATCACACAGAAGAAGTTGGGAAGGAAGCTCAGAAGTCTTGGAGTTGGGATTTGCTCTCAGATGGAACTGGCAGTGACAGCAGAGCAGGGATCATCTTCAGCCAGCAATGACTCTTTTGCTCCTGTTTCCCTGGGTAACCTCCTTAATCACTCAGGATGTACAGCGACATGTCACCTTCCGCTCCCGGCTCGCTCCGAGTGCCTTGTGATGTTTCAAGCATCCTCATGGCTCTTAATTTCCTTAAGTGTTAAGAAAAGTAATACCTGGTATCTCTAAGGTAGTGCTTGATGTTATAAAGTGCTTTGATAAGCTCTTCATTATAAGGATTCTTGTCATTTGTTGACTTCCCTTCCCAGCAATGGTGGGATGTTTCTAACACAAGGCCTTCTCAGCAGTGTCATTTGCCGTAATTCCACTGATTTCATTAACTTCCNTTTTTTTTTTTTTTTGGCAAGTCGATCACAATGATTGATTGACTAGGAAAAGAGGTTTTATCCTCCTTAGTCTCGGGCTTGAATAGTTGTAGCAGTTGGATTCCGCTAATCCCGGCGGTCTCCGCTTCTGGCTGCCTCCCATTGCCGAGCAGAGCCGCCCCCATCCCGGCCCCCCTCGGCATCCCTGCGGATCAGGGGATTAAACCAAGAGGTGCCTCAGCTCAGAACTGCACTGACATGCAGGCTGGGAAGGAAACCGTGATGTTCCTGAAACTTAGGCTTGAGTGTTGGACATCTGCAGCACACACAGCCACAGGCAGTGAAACTCAGGCCCACCTGAGGGCAATATCAGGATCTTGAGCCCATTTTCCACTCTCTTGCAGCCTGGAGATCTGTGTGGCCCCGTGAGCAGGTGGAAGGAAACAGATATGCTTGGAACAGGAGGAGGCAGTAGCTGGTGTGATGGATACAAATATTAAACAAACCATATCATTTACACACAGACATGGTCGGTGAAAGAGGGAACAAAACGCCCGGGTCGGGTACCACAGGCTACAAGGGAGACTCAGTGTGTGACTAAATAATGAATAAAATATCATCACAATGATAATGTTATATTGTAAATAATTCCATTTGTTTACCCTACTGTGGCATTGAAGTTCGTCTCCCTTGGAGACTTCTTTGACTTCTGATGCTGTTTTGCTTTGCATATGCTTGATTTTCCCCCCCTGCTTTCCACAGAACCTTCATAAAGGCTCAGGAACCAACAGGACTCAGTGAATAATTCACAGCAAATAATTTCTTGGCTGAATTTACCATCTTCATTTCTGCAAAATAGTCCTACACACATTATGTATGTTTTGCACTAATTTATTGTTAAATCACTTTTAAGCAGGAATTCCCCTCAAGCCACCATTCTTCTATTTTTATGAATCGAATATAAACTCTAGTCTAGAAATAGCTGATTTTAGAAATTAGTTTATTTGTGACTGGAGGAATGTGTATTGGTTTTGTTTCCTGCATGGTTACAGTACTGCTACTGGTATAAATATATCCAGACATAACATTAGGCGATTTTTAATTTCATTTTTTAAATTAATATTTAAACTATTGAAGTTTGATCTCTCAAATGCTTTAGAAAAGGCAAACAAGGCAGACAAAAGAGGTCTGTGTTTTCCCCTGGAGAAATTACATGGAGGAATATATTTTAAGGAAGAAATAGTGCAATTACTATTAATATTTTTTACTTGACTTCTACCTTGGAAAGTAGTATTTTTGGAGGTGACTGCTACATAAAAAATATTGCATTGTTCTTTCAGTGGATGAAGGATGTGGGTGTGTGTATTGTGGATGTAGATCCAGACTGATGTTTACCCCTGAATGTTTAACCCAAAGATTGGAGTTCAGTGTATGTAATGGATTCTCCAGTGATGTGATGCATTTTATTGAGAAATATCTCAGAAACCTCTTTTAAACTCCCTGTATGTATCTCTGTACATGTCTGTATGTATATGAAAGATGTAAAAAGTCAAGCCATACCACCTGAACTCCTCCCAGGCAGTGCCACTGGCCAAGCAGCAGCTGTCTGGCAAAATGGGGGCAATGACACCTGCACTAAGCTCCATGGCATCCATGGATGGGAAGAGTTAAAGGACTGCAATATGAAATTCAGAACCTTTATAAATGCACAGAGACTTGTGGTATTCCTGGGCATGTATTTGATTGAGTAACTCTGTTATGACTAAAACAGAGGCCTGAGGTTTCTTTATCTTTTTTTGTGTTGTTGTTGTTTTTCAGGTACCATCAAAAGTGGCATGTCCTGCCTGAGAAAGCCAGGAGTTTCCTAAAAACATAAAAAAAGGAGGAAAAAGCCCCATGAAGGTGCAATGAAGGATGATGACAAGACAAATCAAACTTCTCTTTTGGGCAGAGATAAAGGTTTGTGAGGTGTTTGTGTTGATCCTCACCTGGAAGTTTTGTCTGGTAGTTTTGAATTTTGGGGGAGAACTGCAGTATGCCAGTGAAGGTGGGTTTGGTTTCCTCATGGGAATCTTGGCTTGAGTAGTTGCTGTGACCTGAGGCATTCTCAGACACCTGATGGGGCCTGGAGCAACCTGATGTAGTGAGTGGCATCCCTGCCCATGGCAGGGGCTTGGAACAAGATGATCTCAAATACCCTCCAACCCAAACCATTCTGGCACACTCTGACTCTCTGCAGTGTACTGACTGCAGCTCAGATGTGAGGCTTTTGGAATTCCTGCCTCTGGAGTCCTTTCCATTGTATCACAGGGAGTATTCTCTTTCCAAGCCCATAAAGATGAGACTTGTGTAAGGAACTCCTAATTTGCTCTGCTTTGAGCACACAAGCTGAAGTCTCCACACGCAGGGAGACCTCGATATCAATGTCAAGATGTGAAGGTAGAAGTAGTTTTTTGTTAATGTTTCGTTCCTGTATGAAACTTTTTGAGTAACAATTAAATGAGAGCTCTGGGATGAGCTGAATAATGGTGGAACACAAGTCCCCTCAGCGTGCTGCCTCTTGCCTGTTGTCTCAGAGCAGCGTCTGCTGTAGAGGCTGGGGAGCGTGGCAGGGAAATCTCCTCCTCATTTCCATTTCAAACTCAGCCTCTTCCGAGACGAGTCTAATCAGTCCCTCACTGCAGTTGTGCACTGCAGCATCTCCGCTGCCTCTCCCTCTCCCGGGGCTCGCTCCTGTGCTGGCCCAGCTGTTTGTGGCTCTGCTCCCCACTGACTGCGAGCTCTGCCCTGCTCTGTGGGAGCGCTGAGCACGCTCTGATTCAGAGGCACTCAGGGGGCTTTTCTGCTCGCACATCTGCGTTTAAGGAATGGAAATGCATATCCCTTGCATATAGATCCCTTTCAGTGTGTCTCTTTGTTTGGATGGGGTTGCAGAGAAGCGTTTGTACAGACACACATCGCTGTGCCCTTTCTGTGCAAGTCCCCAAAGCTCAGGGAGTCAATCACACCAACACCAAGCTCTTCAACCCAACTGATGGCCCTGCCTGCCTTTGGCAATTTTTTTTCCTAAACACAGGGAGGAATCTACTGGAGTTGGAACTAAACTCCACCTCAGATATCCCTTGGTATCTGAACCACAAGCCTGCAACTGTGGCTTTATCCAATCGTTGTCTGAGCCTGGCAAATTTTCTACCAGGCAAGAAGACATCAGGAAGAAAACTGTTGGGGCCTCTAAGTGAGAGACACCATAATTTAACACCAGAAGGATGCAGGGCTTGAGATTTGACCTATATTTTTGCTATCAGTTGCATTCCTCACACAGATGAGGTGGCTGGGAGCAGATTGGGCCGACAGACTGCACGTTCAGAGCTGTTTTGTAGGTCTGGGTCCTCCTCCCATCCTCACCCAAACCCCAGGGAAGAAACAGAATGGAATGTACTCAACATAAGAAGGGCAATAAGGGTACACCTCAATCACATAATCAATAGGGTATTTGACAGCTTTATTCATTTTTTAACACCCAGGATTTAAGGATAACAAAATATCCGAGGCAGCCATTGTCAAACGGCTCCAGGTTTGCATGGAAGAAACCCATTAAGCAGGAAGAGCTGTTACTCTTGTAATAAATGTGTGACACAGGAGAGCAGGTAAGAGATTGGGGCCAGAGAAAGTGGTTTACTCAAATGTGTCAGGTCACACTGACAAAAGGTTAACACATGCCTGTAACCACCAAATTCCACAACTATTAACACCCCCAGCAAGGCTCCCTCTGCCATGAGGTACAATAACCACAGATGCCTTAATGATCTTACATATGAAGGCATATGCAAAGCAGCTTAAGCCTCATTCTCAAGCTATTACAAGCTTGATCTCCTAGAATTAGACAGAAACTTAAATCACTGTCTCACTGCTGTGGTTTGTGAGCTCACACATGAATTTCTTCCTTGCCAGGGATTAATTTTGCTGTTTGGTGACATCCCATTGAAGGAGTGGACAAGGAGAGTGAGAAATACACCTGTGCACACAGGTGATTCTCGTTCCTGAGCACTGCCCAGGAGGCCAGTCCCTTATTGACAGTGCTGGGTCAGGCCAGGACTTCCCAGAGACACACTTGATGACATCCACCTGTGAACAGCGAGGGACGTTGGATCTACCGAGGCTACAACTTCTCACTCCGAAGTATTTCTGCCTTCAAAGTCCATTTTCAAGCTGCAAGAGTAGACACTTTCCTGCACAGGGGAGGCAGCAGGCAGGAAGGAAACCTCTTGTGGGACAGCCAGGCAGAATCCCAAGGAAAAGAAGTCAGGATGGAAAGGAAGGGCGATGCCACATCCCGCTGGGCCCAGAACGCCTCTTGGTGTCTACACTGGATGTGAGCGACCAACCTCCGCTGCCCAAGTGCACGTGAATCTTCCCAGCTGCTGCCTGTTGCCTGCTCCGGCTGCCCAGGGACGGTGCTGGGCTCGGGTGTCCCGTTCCCCACAGGCGGCCTCTGGCCCTCTTGGCCACGTAGCCGGGAGTGATGGCAGCGCGGCCCCCCTGCCCCCCGCGCTGCGCTGGAAGGACTTTCTTCAGCCGGCTCCGAAGGAAGGCAGGGCAGAAGGCAGTGCTGGCAGCGGGCGATGGTGAGTGAGCGGCGCCCCGAGAGCGCTGCTGCGGGGGTCGGTGCGGTCTGGGGATGGTGCGGGTTGGGAGCCNNNNCAGCATCCATCCCGGCAGCGGGCGCGCAGCAGCAGCAGCGGGAGGAGGAGGATGAGGAGGATGAGGATGAGCGGGGCGCTGCGCGGAGCCGCGCCGGCTGCAGGTAGGAGGAGGCGGCGGGTCCGCGGGGCTGCGCGGGGGGATCTGCCCGCCCTCCGCCACCAGCACCAGCACCGCGGGGCGCGGAGCGGGTCCCGGCGGGGCCGAGCGCGGAGTTGAGCGCAAAGTTTGTCCGCCGGGAGGGAGGCGCTGGCGCGGCGGGGCCGGCGCGGAGGCGGGGGNCCCAGCTGCTGCCTGTTGCCTGCTCCGGCTGCCCAGGGACGGTGCTGGGCTCGGGTGTCCCGTTCCCCACAGGCGGCCTCTGGCCCTCTTGGCCACGTAGCCGGGAGTGATGGCAGCGCGGCCCCCCTGCCCCCCGCGCTGCGCTGGAAGGACTTTCTTCAGCCGGCTCCGAAGGAAGGCAGGGCAGAAGGCAGTGCTGGCAGCGGGCGATGGTGAGTGAGCGGCGCCCCGAGAGCGCTGCTGCGGGGGTCGGTGCGGTCTGGGGATGGTGCGGGTTGGGAGCCGCGTCCCCGAGCAGGGAGCGAGCGGAGAAGCGCGGAGGGAGGCAGGGGGAGCGCGGGGCTGCTGGAGGGGGGTCCCGGCGGGCACCGCCCCCCGCCCGCGGGGCCGGGAGGGGCGGGGGGCTCGGGCTCCCCGCGACTGGGGGGCTGCGGTAGCGCGGAGACCGGCGGGGGCTGCGGGGACCGGCGCTGCCGCCCGGGCCCGGAGCCGCCTCCGCCCGCGCAGGCTCCGCGNGAGGGAGGCGCGGGCGCGGCGGAGCCGGCGCGGAGGCGGGGAGGGATGCCCGGGGAGGGATGCCCGGGCAGGCGGGGATGCGAGCGGCAGGAGCCGAGCTCCGCGGCCGTGCGGGAGGATTTAACACTTCCAGAGCCGCGCACAGCCAACTTAGAGCCGTAGTGAGCATCTCCGTGCTGGGAATGAACGTGAGACACCCGTTCCTTTCTTATTTGCGTGTGTGTGTGTGTGTGTGTGACTCTGGATCGGGGTTTTCTTGCCATCCACCTCTGCGTGCCAGACGGGAAGGACCAACTTGAACCAGCTGTCCCTTCTTGGTTTAATATTTGCAGCCCGAATAAATATTTTTTTGCCCTTCTGCCTTTTTCTCAACGCCTTCTTGTAGTGTAGATGATTAATCAGCGAGGTTAGTGGCCAATTAGGCATAACCTTGTAGGAAAATAATTATGCCAGGATATATGGGCTTGACTAGTGATGTGTTAGAGAATACAGCCAGATCTTGGTAGCTGCTTCCCCATGTGTGCAAATTCAGGATGTTCTCGATTTTGAATGAAAATCAAAGTGCCATGACAAATATGTTGTTACTTCCAGTGCAAGACTGTTATTTTCCTTGCCAGCTTTCAAGTAAAACGTGTGTATGTGGATGTAAAGAGGGAGCTCTTTTTATTTCTGGTCAGTCTCAAAATGTTTTTCTCCCTTGTTAAACGTGGGCTTTCTGGTGCTGCTGGTTGCTTTGAACGTTTGGTTTGCAGGAATGAATTTCATTTTGGTGGCCTCGGAGTCTGGTGGGAAGAAGTGCCCTGCTGTGCCTTGTGAGGCTGGTCGTTTTAACTGATCTTGTTAAATAATGCTATTATTAAATGATGGCAAATTGAAGCAAATGTGTTTTTCATTGCCCACAAGTTGTGTTTCTGAGCTGCATTTCTTTTTATGGCTGGAGAGGCTCTTGCACTGCAGTATCACAACACAGCCATATTAAAAAGGTCCTTGGAGCAAATAACCCTCTGATGCTGCAGCTCTGTTTTCAGTAGACTTCAGTAGTTCTCTGGGAAGTGATTATGTTGGATGTAAGGAATCTGGGCTGAATTGATTGTGCTTTTTAAACTGTGGTGTCAAACTGCTTGTAGATATTCGTGTGAGTGGTAAATCTTAACCCAAAATCTAATGAAGCAAAGCTCCTTTTTTTCAACAGGTTCTTGTGCTTTTTGTGTGTGTGTTTTGTTGTGGGTTTTTTTATTGTTGTTTAATTTCCTTCCTTCTTTCTTTAA
The DNA here is from genome assembly GCA_013396695.1 of Sakesphorus luctuosus. Taxonomy (NCBI): domain Eukaryota; kingdom Metazoa; phylum Chordata; class Aves; order Passeriformes; family Thamnophilidae; genus Sakesphorus; species Sakesphorus luctuosus. Next base: position 1,843,246 of record VWZD01003806.1, on the reverse strand, counting down.
CTGACAGAGAGGCTCCAGCTTGAGTATCTTTCCTTGACCAAGTAGAGTGCAGTGGTACATGATACCATCATTCTGTTCTATGTCTGGTTTATTACTCTGTGATGCTGCAAGGAATGAAGGCAAGGAAAACTAGAGATGAAAGGGAAAGGAGATTCCTGAGACTGATGGTGTGGGCCAATTGAGAGATTAAGGTTTATTCTGAGGAACCCCACCTGGTTTCAGGTGGTTTCTTTGGGATGTAATGCTTAAAGTGTAGGTCAGCACGAATCCTGGTGTGTACTTGGGAGGTGTGAAAAGCAGACATGGAACTAAGCTGCTGGCCTTCTAATGTCAATATTTGGTGCTAAAAATTGAATTTTCAACAGAAGACAAGCAGGTTGGTTACTTCTCTCTAACTGCAACTCTTCATTACTGGTTTTTATTTGCTCTAGTAAAAAAATACATAGCTCTTAAAATTGAATTAAATGTATAAACTGCTCAAACCAGGGCCAGGATAGAGAATAATTCTGTTTGCTTTAAATAATATTGTTAGGATGCAACATCAGATCCATCTGTGCTCATCAGATGAGCCTCAATCATGCTTGTGCCTGGTGTTCACTCTCTGGTCCCAGCCTTTGATGTCACCATCACTTCCATACCCTTTGGAGTGTTTGCTGCTGGAGGCCTCCCATCACCCTGTTCCACCCACACCTTGTGCAGGGCAGTAAGAAGGATGCTGCAGCCTGCCCAGCCTGGGGCTGGCACACAGGGATGCCTTCCCAGAGACTCCTGTCTAAAACAGGCAAAGGGAGGGGGTTATGGCACTGAGGAGATACCCGAATGGGTGTATTCCCTGTGTTCCCTGTTCATCTGCCTGCAGGCTGCCTACAGCTGATCTCTTGGGTCTGTAGGGAGGTCCTTCTGCTCTCAGGGCTCTAAGGAAGGCAGCAAGTGGCATGTTTGTGGTTTTATGCTTTACCAGAGATGCCAGAGCAGGCTGGAAGTGGAAACAAGCTGTTCTTAACTGCCTCTGAGAGCTCTTGGGAGAGGGAATGAGGAGGATTCCTTTGAGTAACCTGGATAGCAGGTGGAAATGACCCCATACACATTGCCTATAAAACAGCATGTTGGATAAAATGGTCCCATTACAGGAAGAGCAGAGGGCAAAAAACCTAAACAGTCTTGACAGTCGTTTTGGGATCATTCTGCAAGAAAATCAAAGGCTTGTCAGTTTTTGCTTTTATGCACATAAATCACCTTTGCTCCTCCTGTTTCAGAAAATGCATCAGGTCAGGACTTTCCAGTTTGCCTCCACAATATTGGGAGTACTTACAGTAGAATACACCTAACAAACAACAGGAGATTCATATTTCACTGCACTTTCATTTTTCATCAGTATGCCAAGTTAAAGAACCTCCAACTTTCCCTTAAAGCAGCACAAAGATTTGCAAGCTGGTTAAAAGGGAAGGAACACATTCCGATATTCCTCTCTTACATCCACAGATTGATGCATTCAACAGCCAACTCCTTTGATTCTTCCAACATTTAAACATGAGTGACTTAGTGGAAAAACACTGTATGAATATTTACTCCTGTTTTAATGAGGCAGAGCCCTATCTGCAGCTGTTTCCTTACGCTGAGGATATGGCCCAGCAAAGGACTTTTCTAATTGGCAGGAGGCTGGTTTGATACCATTCCTTGCAGGGCAATATTTTTAGAGAAAAAAATAAATCTTACCAACATCAGAGGGATTTCTCATTTGAGAAGTTAAACGCTCCTCAGTGAGAGGTGAGGGTATTACTCTGGCTCAGAGAGTGTTTTCCCTGACTAATATACCCAAACTGTATGTTGGGATTGCCCAGCACTGGTAATTCACACACCTCTGGAGTGGAATAGAGCAGCCATTCCGGGCTGGAAACATTATGCAGGAGGGGTTTAGGGAAGAGAAATGAAGAAAAACTAATCCAATTGAAACTGCAAGGGGAATTTAGGAAGCAGAATGCAATTATCCGAGTTGGATATTGGCCAGGACATGTTAGTTAACATTTTTACTCTTGCAGGAATTGTCATGGGATCTTTAATGACGATGAATGGTCAGGGCTCTATTTTACATCTCATTTGAAAGCCTGAGCTTTCACTTCCTCATGAGGATGAAGTGAGTGCTTTGCCTTCCCTCAGGATGAGTTGCTTTAGTCAATCTGCTTTCCTCCCATGGGCTCGAGGCTCTCTGGGAACACCTGCCTTGCAATTCCACATGTCCAGGGGTTTTCTTCACCCTGAGCTGCGAAGTTGAAAGGAAATCCAGACACTCAGCATTGCACATCAAAGCCCAGTTCCAATTTTGGTAATTCCCCTACAGCCTCAGCTGGCCATGGCATAGAATGGTTTGGGTTGGAAGGGGCCTTAAAGATCAGCTGGTTCCTGTCCCCCTGCCATGGACATATTTCCCTCCTTCCTTACTGTGCTGGTTTTCTTCCCTGTTTTATGAGGGGTAATGGATTGAAGAATCATCTGTTAATAGTAAACAGGTGATAAATATTACTGAAACTGGTGTTTCTGGAGAAAGGAGTTGATGCATAAAATATTTTCTTCCCTATAACCACAATTCTTTTAGCAATCTGAAGTTGAATCTTCTCTGAAATGAACCAACAAACAAGCGTTTCTTCCCTGTGGAAAGTCACTGTCTGGTTACAAATGTGTTTTTATCTCAGTGCTTTTGGTGTGCAGGCAGGGCAAGCAATGTGCTCCTCTGGGGGAACAGAGGCTTCGTGTTCTTTGGGGGTTCAGGGACGGTGCTTTTGCTGTGGTTCACTCCAACGTGGCTCTGGGAACTCGAGGGTTGCTCTGCATCTGCTGAGTTACCTTTTAATCTCTTAATCAAAGTGCTTGCAGACTATCTTAGAGGTCATGAGGCAGAGGCAGATGCTGGGAGATAAAACTAGATAAGCATCCAGACTTCACCCTAGAATTTGATTAACAAAAAGGGCAGTGTAATAGTAGATACTTTATTTTCCCTTTCCTTCCCTACTTTTCCTTTCCTGTCCCGAGACTTTGGTTTCCTGCAGACTCAAACACAGGGAGGCTGTGTCTAACCCATGTATGCCATGGATACTCACGTGCAACACAGATAATTAGAAGATAACAGGGTTAATACTTTCCCTGTAGCAAATACTTTTGCTATTTATGTAGGAATTTCCCCCAAGATTCTCATGGTAACATCAGTGTCAGTAATTTAAAATGCTGTTTCAAAATCACTCAAAATATACATACTGTGTAAAGTGACACATTTTGTATGTAGGGACTTCTCTCTGTATTTTCACGTGTTTGTGGACAGTTTGGATTGTTTTGTGATCTATGTAAAGGTGGGTAAAGCCAATATCGACATCCATGGCCTGAATTTGGGGTTAGAAGTGGGTTGGAAGCCATTCCAAGCTGGCCATTCCAAGCTGTCACACAGGGTTATGGTGCAGTGTGGGGGGTTTGTGGGGCACACAAATGTGAGGGGCAGCTCTGAGTGCTGGGCAGAGTCTCCTCACTCTGTCACAGCTCTGTCAGACTTGCCCTAACATACAGGGAGGTGTTAATTGTGCTCATCCCTTCTTAGAATAAGACTCAAAGTCCAGCTCTGAGCTTTTTAAGATGTTCAGAAAATATGGAATATAATGTTAAGGGTCAAAAGGAATCATCATTGTCATCCAGAAGCCTCAGGGGAAACCACTCTTGCTCATCTTTGTAAAACAACAAAAGGATTTGGTCCAAGGCTCCTGAGATAGCTGAGTAAGGCTGGATTTTGTCCATCATAAATAAAGTGAATGGGTTTAGGGACTTCCCATGTAAATAAAGTGCCCATTCCATCTGCCTCTGTGTGACTTGACCCACAAAATAATACCAAACACTTGCACTGCCTGAGAGAATTTGCTGCATGTGTTGTGCTGTCCAGGTGTGAAGCCTTGATCTGTGACATGCCATGCCTCAGGTGGGCCTTGTGCTGTCATGGGGGACATGGACTCTTTGGGGACAAAGAGAGACAATATGGCCAGAAGCTGTTGTTAGGCAAGATAAATTATAGAGTAGCTCATCCAATGTGAGAAGGATAGGGAGTGATGGAGTTTCAAACATCATTTTTTCAGTAATTGTGCTGTTTGAATTGTGACCTACTTTAATAACATTCTATCGTTTTTAATATTTCTTTATTCATTACATTTTATACACACTCAGGTGGTTTCCTGCAAGCTGTGTGGAAATCACAACGAAGGTCAAGTGCTCTTTGTGAGGATAACTTATTACTGAAAATATTAACTGTTGTCATTACTGTTTTCCAACATGAAATTTTATTTGTCTGGTGAATGAAGAGATGATGTTGGGCTTGTGTTAAAGTGTGTGATTACTGTCAGTAGACCAAAGTCTCTCCAGTCACAGGTCTGAGATGTACATGATCACTGAACAAGTCTCACTTTCACCTGATTTATTTTCCCCTGCTCTGTTAAGCTGGTAAAGGCCCTTATCAGAAACATCTTTCCGATTAGGACTGGTTTATATAGATTTAATGTTTAAATGCCTTCAGTAAGCTGAGGCTAAACTGAGAATTGCAGCTCTGGTGTTGAAATAACCATGTTTGCACTTGGCTTTGCAGCCTTTCAAATGGGCTTAAATTCATGCTTTAAGTTATATTAGTTCAGTGTTTTTGATGTGGGAAAGGCTTTGGTCCACAGGAGCTCTGTGTGGAGTTGGAGTAAACCTCAGTGAGGGCTGGGGGTGGCTCTGTGGCTCCTGCTGGGGTCACTTAAACCACAAGAGCTCCAGAGTGCTTTTCCATACAAATGGATTCCCAGCAGTTGCCCCATGGCTGGTGGACATGGAAGAGTCTGGATCAGGCCTTCAAGATCTCCAGTTTCTCAAATACTAATTCTGCTTTGGTAGAGCACGTTTAGGACTTGGCTTAGAGCTGTGGAAATCCACACTGTTGGGGGAAAAAGGAAAGCCTTGCAGCATCCCTGCTGTCTTTACAAAGCCTAAAAGGCATGTTGGGTACTATTGCATCACTTTTTACACATTATTTTCTGTGAAGGTCAGCTGTGCAGAGTGTCTGACATGTTTCAGTTTTTATTATACATACTTGAGGTTCCTTGAGGAATCAAGTCCAGAAAGTGCAGAAGGAAATCAGAAGGGTTGCAGGGAATATTCACCCTCTTGGCTGTTGCAGCAGGTCAGGGGTTGAAGCATTACCAGCTTTCTCATTGCATCATCAAACTTCCCACCTGCTGGTTTGATGTGGTGGACCTGAAGGCTTCCTGATCCAAAGCCAGAGAGATCTCAGTTTAGAAGTCATGGGGATCTCATTTTCCTTCTGAACTATGTAATTTTAATTCTGTGTTGTTGTGTCTTCCAAGTATAATCTAGAAGAAAACTGGAGTAATGAGGTAACTATCCTGCTTTTAAAGGTTCTGCTTAGGCTTGGATTGGTTAGGAAGGCAAGAACTGTTTCATAGACACAAAACTGAGAGATTTTCAGCTGAGTGTTTTCTGAGTGTGAGAGACCTTCATTAGACAAAGCTTTCATGTCACCCCAGCATCAGAGAGGTAGTGGAGCAGGAGAAGGTCAGCCCAGAAGAGAAAGCACTTCTGATAAAGACTTTTAAAACCATATGGAGAGCTGCAGAAGGAATTGCCTTTTCTATTTAATTAGTGAAGGTGTCACATGAACCAAGCAGGCAGCAGACACAGCCAGAGCTTCCCATGGGGGGTTCCTGCAGGAAAGCTCCCCCTGCCATGGTGTGTGGAGGGTGCTGAAAGCTGACACGGCCCAAACAATGCTCTGGAAAACTTGGTGGGGATACTGAGGACCCAGACAAGGGGTGGAACTGCTTCTGGCACAGACAGGCCAGGCTCACAAATGCCTGGAGGCTGGAAATGCATTTGGGGAGTTACCACAATATGTGTCTGCTCTGGGGGACTGCCAAGGAGCCAAGGGCACTGCACACAGATCCAGCTGGGCCCTGCTCCAGGCACAGGGACCTCCTCACACAGGGAGGACAAAGGGTAGTCACTCTCTCCTCTGCCCTGCTGCCTTCTGGGTTGGTCTGGAGTTAAAGCTGTTCGAGGATGGGAGGTGGGAGAAGTTGTTTCTGAAAGGAGAAACAATGTTCTGTTCTAGCAAAGCACCAAGTGTTGCAAAGGTGTAGAAAACTGAGGTAATTCGTTGTGCAGGTGATTTATTTCCCTGTGTTTTTAACCAGTGGCTGTGGGTTAAGCCTGTTGTTCACTTGGTGATCTGTGCTCTCCCTTGGTGTTGGACTGTGTGATGATCTGTCTGCTGGAGCTGCTGGTTCTCCTTCAATGCTGGTGTTGGACATATCAGTACCCAGCTCTACAGCTGTACAAAGCTTGCAGAAAGACCCAACAGAATTTTAAATGTATATATTAAAAAAGAGAGGAAGTTTAGAAACCACCATATTGCATGTAGGTCATGTTTGAAGCTTTGCTCCAAGCTCATGGCACGGAAACTCCATGTTTATTGAGAGGGGGGAATCTTGGGTAGTTGCTTGACTTGAGGAATTAGGGCTTAAGAAAAATACTGAATATCGTGAGACTTGTGATAAAATCTTAAGCACTGTCTAAGCCACTGAAGGGCTGTCAGGTTGTAATTAGGTTTGATGATTATCATCTTGAGCCAGATTTGCACAGGTTACTGAGACAGGAATGCCAGTGCACTGTTACCAGCTCCTGGAGCAGCTCAGTCCTGGTGGAACCTTCCTTGATGATGCTGATATGGACTGACCAGGCATTTTGTTTCTTTCCTTTGCATTTTTTTTTCTCTTTTCTTTGCAGGTTACTTTGCACAAGAACAGGTTATGTGGTGCCTGATCACAGGAGACCAAACATTCTCCCCATGTGGAGGAATGGTCTGGGCTGAGCATCACTGGTGGTCCTGTGGGTTATGGTTTGCCCAATGCTTTCTAATTCTGGAGATCAAGAAAGTACTGTTGATTTTAAATGGTTGTCTTTGAAACAGGCTGTGTGGAAATACTCGCCTGTTCCTGTAACTTCCCAAATACAGACTTTTAAGAAATAAAATAACAGTCTGGTAGTAAGAATGTCACCTTGTGCAGGGTCCAATGACAGTTGTTAGTGGGAGGACCCAGAGTAGAGTTTATTAATAATCCCACTTATTAGAGGCTCTGGTGCCTTCAGATTATCCCTTCAAGTGCAGACACACAGTGGAGATTACACATGGCAACGTTGGAAAAGCAAAGTTCAGACGCTGTAATTGTGCAGTGGAGTTGTCTGGAATTATTTAACAAAGGAGCTGTACGAAAAGGTTCCTCACTGTAATTTCATTAATAATGTATTTTGCAGTTGGCTGGAGACATTAGGCCGGTGGCTTTTCTTTCAATCTGCTGTGGAACAAACCAGTAACCAACTAAGAATCCGTGATTGGAGCTTTGCTGGATGTCAGGGCTGCTGAGACTGTCACAGTGCAGGGAAATCACAGAGCCCTGGCTGCAGAAGTGCAGAGCAGGAATGGAACAGGTTTTGTACCTGCCAGCAGGTGTGAACAGGCTGGAACAGAGATGGGAGCAGTTGTGCTTTTTGAAGGAAAATGTCATAGCCATTGAAGGTAGTTAATGTGATGTGTATCCTGATTTATTTTCCCCCTTTACTGAGGCAGCAGTGCCTTTCACTGGAGCAGTTGATGCAGCAGCCAGGGAGATTTCTCTTCCTACTCTGTTAGTTGCAAACATCATATTTTATGTTGCAGTGTCAGGTGCTGGCTCTGGTTCTGTTCACCTTTGCTGCCCCTGCAGCTCCCAGACCTGACTGTGCTCCCAGCTCTGCAGGTGTCTGGCTCAATCCCTTTCTGCCTCATTTACCCCTCAATGGCTGCTGAGAGTTCAGGGCCAGCCCAGCTTTGTGCCTGGCTGCTCAGGGTGCTGCAGGAGCCTGTTTGGTGACTTGTCTTTAAAGGTGTGATGGCCACGTGTCTCTTGAACTGTAAAGCTGAATGTTATCAGCTTCACTGGAAGGAGAGAATGAACACTGGGGGAAAAATACACCACTGAGGGAAATGTGAGGAGGCCAGAGAAGTTGGCCAGTAGAGTGGAGCTGGTGCCAGGGGTGGGAAGTGTAGGGCCATCACTTTGTGCTTCACTGAAGTGAAAGCAGAAGTTTGTGCTTACCTGACCATCTCTTGAACATAGCAGACCAAGCCTTGTGTTGAGTCGCTGGTGCTGTTGGTACTTTGCACTTTAAGAAACCTATGCCAAGGTTTTGGAGAGGTTTGCAATTTTTCACTGGCCTCAAGCCCTGCTCTAGAGTAAACCTAAGGCACCTTGAGAGCACTGCCTGAGTTCTGGGCTCTTTGCAGCACGATGCTCTCAGTGAGACATGGAACAGAGTCAGGGCTGTGAGCTCTCAGTGACATGGAACAGAGCCAGGGCTGTGAGCTCTCAGTGCTGCTCCCCACCAGTTGTTGTGCAGTATTGTTGTGTATTCAGTCCTTGGTGGCTCAGGAGAGTCTTTGACTGATCCCCTTCTCACAGGCACCTCTGCACCCTTGTGGGTTCTCACTGATCTGGTGATCACTGACTTTAAAAGCCTGTGGGAAGATGAACAAGTGTGTCTGAGGGTTTTTTTAGTTTCTTTTTTTAAGTTTCTGCTCAGTCAGACTGGAGTCTTTTTCAATGGAAACTTGTATGGGCAGATTGTGGCTTTTTCCACCCTGCCATGTGCTTATTTCTACCATCTTTCTTCCATCATATGAGATGAGCTCAGTTGGTTAAAACTTGGTTGTAATAATGCCAAGGTCATGGGTTGAATCCCCTGTGTGGGCCATTGACTTGAGAGTTGGACTTGATGATCCTTGTGGGTCCTTCCAACTCAGAATAGTCTGTGATTCTGTGATATTTTAGATCCTATTTAAAACCCTGGGTGGGTGTAGCCTGATTCTGTTGCAGTTCAGGGCAGCACTGGGACTGCCTTAACCCAAACCCCTCTCATCTGCATATCTCACCTACTGTTTTTATCAATTTTCCCACCTCACTACAAGTTCTGTGTCTGGTTTCAGCATCCCAGTGTTCTGAATGCTGGAAAGCACCTGGTATTTTTACCTGAAATGTCCTGTAGGTTCTGTGCTAACAGCAAAGAAGCAAAATGCTACTTAAGTTCTGGTAATTCTGACTTAATTCCTAAGCTAATTGGGATAACTCACAGAGTAAAGCTGGGGCTCTGTGGCACTCATGCTTTGCTGTGTTCTGTGATCATCTGATTTATAAATGTTGGTTATCTTACAGGTGCCATTATTGTAGAGTGCAGTGTCGATGGGTCTGTGTTGGAGGAAGGGAGGGACAGCAGAACCAGCCAGTGATCCTGGTTTTTTGGTGTTTTTCTCTTGGAGGAGCCCAGATCTGCCTGCCTTGGCAGCGCTCCATGGCAGAGGAGCTCGCAGTGATGCTGCAGTTTTGTTGGTGCCACTGCAGACACAAAGGCTAAAACAAATCAAACTGAGCTGAGAGGAGCAGATGGGGCAAGTGAGAAGTTGGGAAATCATTCAAAGTGTTAGACACAGAATGATTTCAATTTTCCTGAGACAAGTGGGTGCTGTGGCACAACATGGCTCTCTCTGCCACCCAACACACGTGAGACAGTTTGGGAATAAAAGCTGCATCAGGTGCTCTGTTCCCAAATTTCCCTGCCTCGGGGAGAGTGTTTGCATTTGGCAAAGGGTGACTGTAAGGGGGGTGGGGGATGGAAATAAGATTATCATGAAGCCTTTCAGGTGTTTGGTTGACCACTCTCAATGTGTAACAAATGAGGCAAGTTCCTCCTTTGGAGGCAAAAATGGAGTTTTTAGGGATAACACAAGGCTGTAGGAGTCAAAGAAATCAGGCAGAGATACTGCTTTCTTCTAAAAATGTTGTTTTGATTTTAATGTGCTCCTTAAAGGATACAATTTCCCCCCCAGGGTGGGAATAACCAAAGGAATAAACACCTCACTTTGATAAATACAAACATTGAAAGTTCAGGTGTCTTTGTGTGTGCAAACCCCAAGTGAGAAGCCCTGGAGATGGGAAGGAGCTCTGTCTCCCTCCCAGCCTTTTCAGTCCTCAGGGGTGGCTTGGCCTTGTCCTTGCAGTGGGTTTTTTGGGTGCTGCATTAACAGACAATCAGGGAGGGCTGTCACTGTGAGCTGTGTTTGCCTGCTTATATTGTTTATAAAACTGCAGTACCAAGAGGTGCAGAGTGTGGGAAACCTTTTAATTCTGAGGTCTGGACTTGCATGAGGTGACAGGATCTAAGGTGTACTCCATCAATACTGAATCCACAGGAATTCCTTGGAATGTGTGACCTCTGTTCCTCTGTAACAGTTTTTCTTTTAAGATGCCCCTCTAAGGGTTTGGTTTCTTTTCAAAGGGAAATGAGATATAAAGAATTCTGCTCCCATCCAGTAATTGTGACCTAACCACGGATTTTTCACCATTTATTGTTTATAATTTCTGAAGTAGCCTGTAGATAATTCCTGCCTTAAATGCTCTGGGGCACAAAGTTGGGTGTAGGAGAAATGAGTGTGATAAGGCACAGTTCCAGCAGAAAGAAAAGGAACTCAAAAAGCAGTTGGATTCCTTCCATCCACCCTACAAAGAAGAAAATTGGTTTGCAGGAAATATAGGTCATGGCACTGTTCTGGCATCTTGATGTTGCAGTTTTGTAAGTACACTGTAGTGCTGGCAGTGCAATTTGGACCTCCCATTAGAGCTGCTCTTTGCTGTCAGACTTAAAGGCCATTTAATATCCCTTATCTGATCTAATGCACTGCTCCTCACACAAAGAAAATTTAAAAGGTGCTCTGTGTTCGGTGGGGTTTTTGTTTTTTATTTTCTTTTTAAGTAAGTTCCTGAAAGGCAATTTGGAGTCTCTTCTTGCTGCTGCATCCAAAGTCAGTTACTTCAGTAAGGGCCCAGGGATGCTCCAAGAATGGAGCAGTGAAGTGAAATTCTTCTCCTCTCTCTGGTAAAACACAGAAGGAAAGGAAACCTCTGTGCAGATACAGGTCTATTATTGGAGACAAGCCTTGGCTTTTTGAACATGGACTTTGCTTATGGGATTAATTTCCTTGTGCTAGAGAAGGTACTAAAGGCAGCTGTATTCTGTGCTCTGGCTTGTCTGTATTCCCCTCTGTGCCCAGCACCAGGACAGGCTCAGTGGTGTCTGCAGGACCTGCAGAATGAGGCCAGCAGTGTCTCTGTGGGGGCAGGAGGTGACACTGGGACATCATCCCCTGAAATGCAGAGCAAGGAAATGATTTTGCTGCTTAGTTCTGTACAGCTGCTCATGTGAATAGAGAAGAGGCCAAGATGAAAACAGAAGCAAGGAAAAGAAAGTTGGATGAGGAATTGCAGATACACTGTGGCCTTTTCTTTGCTGCTGAGCTGTTGGTGCAGTGGGTGAGGACCCCTGAGATTCACCTCCTCAGCCCCTGGGATGGTGCCCACAGCCCAGCTGCTGGTGAAGCACAGATCATGTTTGGATTTCTGGTGGAATGTGATGTGGTGCAGCTTTGCAGACAGATATATCTGTGGTTTGAGATGTTCTCTGTGTTCTCCAGCTTTCATAACCATGAGTCCTCCTTCCTGTGGGCTCATGGAATGGCTGAGCTCTGGAAAAAGCAGGAGCCCAACAGTTTCCTCTGCATCTTGCCTGAAGATTTCCTAAATCCCTACAAACTTTCATTCACCACCTGCTGGCACACTTGGATACAAAACAGACTTTTTTTAAAAGGTGCAATCAGCAAAATGTCCTGCAGTGACCAGTAGGTTTTTCTTTTGGGTTGATCTGAGTCTCCAACCAATGTCATTGATCTCAGTTTCCTGGGCTTGTATCATCATCACTTACAGCAGGATTTGGAAGAGGAATCCTTTGTGTCCTAAACAGGGTGCTTGTGTGTGTGCAAGGGTCCATGATTTTGGGGTTTTTAATTAAAAAAACACTTTGTGGACTTCTCTAACTCCACTATTTGCTGCTCCAGTGGGCATGTGGGGCCCATTGAGGTCTGTGCTGCTGGGACACTCTTGCTTTTGGCCAGTTGCTGTTTGACTCAATCAACTGGGGTGACATCTGGAATACCAAGGTTGGATGTCTGAGTTCCTGGGAGTTGTAGATGGGGAATAAAGAGAATCGAGTTTGGTGGGAAAGGCACTCCACAGGATCCATGATGGTGTGTTGAAGACACCTCACAGTGACTGTCATTAAAATCCTGCATTTTGATAAATACCTCTTTTTTGAAAGTGTTTCAGCATTGTGAGGATTGTAAATACATTGTTTTTCAGATTTAAAAAAAGCAAAAGTAATAGCTTTAAAAATCTGTTTATTTTTTTATATAAACATGCAAAACTGAGCAAACAGAAAGCCCTGGGAGTTGTGTGTACCTGATTGAAATGCATGGATTCTTACACATAACTTATTACTGCATGCAGTTGCATTAAAAATGGGAGAGCTGGGTTTAGGACCCCTTGAAAATAATCTATTTCTCTTAGACATGCATATCATTTAGATATATGCTTGTCTACGCAGTGTGTAATTTTTCAGTGGCTCTTTCAGAGGTAATTGTGGAAGGCAAAATGTGCTGTGTGAACGTGGCACTTCAGATTGTGGAATGCTTCCACAAGAAAATATATGATTAGTCTGCACATAATCTCTTCAAAGGCCCCATTACAATCCTGAACTCTCAGATGGCTTGGGTAGTCTTTGCTGTCGCTTTGGAGGGACAGAGAATGTTAAAACCATTTACATGTATTGTCACAAAATAATTTTATGGGGTTGATCCAGCCTGACATGATGGGAAATTCATAAATGTTTGCTTCCATGTGATGCTCAAGAAGCACTTAAAGGCGCTCATTTCTGTAAGAGTTATTTTCTCTCTTTATATCCAATTCATAGATTATGGTCAAGTGTTCATTTTTATGGTATTTACAAGAAATCAGCAGAGCCAGCTTGCTCATGGCACCCTCCCTCTCCCCCCACCCCCTGCCCAGATCCCTCCCTGCAGCATCAGGGAACAAAGGGAGCTGAGATCCTGAGCCATCCTGATTTAATCATGCATTTTCCTGTAGGAAATTTTTGGGAGGCTGAATTGTTTGTGGCCAAAGAGTGTAAGGTTATGACCATTATGGCAAAGGCAAGAGTGGTGGTCAGTGAGTTTTTGAGCTGTCCAAATATTTTAATTTGGGATGAAGTTCACATCTTGCATTTGCCAGTCATGTCCATGCCTGTCCCTCTGCTCAGCCTGCGGATCCCTAGGGATGGTCCTCCCTCCAACTTCTCAGTCCCTTGGTGGTAAAGCATCCCACCTTTCTCTTTGCATGGACTGGGAGCTTGTCAGTCTGCTCTGGGCATTGAACTCTTGAAAGAAGCTCAGATTAATGTGGAAATCTCTTATTCATCAGTTTATGAGGCAAGAGTTTTGAGTTGTCCCTTAGAGCATGGACTGCAGGATCCTGAGCCTACCTGTGGAAATTACACCCCTGGATCCTGGGTTAACTGCAGGTGAACTGGGTGGAATGAAACCCATTCAGGGGTTGTACTGGAAGTGCCCAAGTGTGGATAAAACAGAGAGCAACAATGTGCCAGTATGTGTGTCCTATAAAACTGGAGTGTGAGCTCATGTTTCCAGTCTGGAGATGGCTCCAGGTACTGCTGTTGCTTTAGAATTCACATGGAATTGCTGGAATTGGATCAAGAGTGGACCACTGTGAGTGGCTTGACCTTCATAATTGGTCAGGTGTGATTATTCATTATATAAGAGCATGTAAGGATGGAGTGGTGGGAAAGTATTTGGAAGAGAGATCACTGTCTGAAACTGGCCCCAGCTCCTGAAATGTGAGGTCAGCTTTGCTGTTCCTTAGAGAATTCCTCCATTGGTGGCTCTCCTCCCTTCACAATGGAAGCCTTAAAGATCACTTTGGATTATGTGACAGATGAGGTGAGACAGTGTTCTCTGTGGTCTCTGTGTGGTGTCTTGGTCCTGAATCCAGACCTGACAAATTACCTGTTCTGAACCGAGCTGATCAGGAACCCAAACCACCTGTTTGTCCCCTTGCAGTTAAAAGACTCATCCTTGTTTGTTCCTGCTTTTATTGCCTTGGGTAGGGCAAGGGTGATGTGCTGTCGTGTGGTGTGTCCTTTATAAGGGATATTTTAGTGCCTTTGGGAGTGGGAGTGAGAGAGATGTGGAGGATTCGCTCTCATCCTGCAGTCGCTTTAGGTGTCGGTTTTACTCGCTTGGCTTTGGTTTATTCTGCTGTTGTGGGGCTTGGCCTTTGTGTTGTCACAAAGCAATGGTGCAGCTCAGGCAGCACAGGACACACCCCAGTGCTGGTGACATCCCTGCTGAGGGGAGGGGATGGGACAGGTTGTGGGGAGAGCTCTGAGGAGCAGAGCATGTCACACATCATCAGGCTGCAGAGGTGTGGAGCTGACACGCTGCTTCTGGCACTCAGCCCCCTCTGGGTGCCTGTGACCAGGTGATGACACTGATTTTTCACAGAACTTCACTTGCCTTTCGCAAGTTCACAATAATTTATCAGCCTGTGCACCTGCAGCGAGTGGTTCTTTTTGAACCTCTGTTTGTGTTCAGTGGAATTAATCATTTAAAAGGTCTGTCCACAATACATTAAATAGCTAAACTAGTTTGGGAATTCAGAATCGATTCAGACCATTTGGTTGCCATAGCAAGCATAGCAGGAAATGTTTGAATATTGGGATTTTGTTTGTTAAGATGCACCAGAAATGCTCATAATCTGAGTTATTCTACAACAGAATTAATGTAGCCAGCAGAACACACTTAACCAAAACTTACCAGTGCCCCTGTTTTCGGGTAGTGGTCAGAAAAGCCTTATTCTTTGAAATAATAAGTCTGCTTATTTCTGGGTGGAGCAATAGGTAATTTCCTTGGACGAACCAGTGTTTGGGGGGACACAGGCAGTGAGCAGGAATGGCCCCAGCTGAGGAGCCTGCTCAGTCCCTGGGGCAGCTTTCACCCAGGGCACTGGCCACAACAACCTTTTCCTGGATCTTGTCATGTTGTTCTGTGTGAATTTGTATGTTGGATTCAAAATCTGGTAAAACAAGTGGGAAAAGATTAACTATATAAAAAGTGGGGATGGTGCCATATGAAGAGAAAAAGGTTCCCTTTCCGTGCTGGGAGTGTGACCGATGGCAGCAGTGCCAGGACAAACTGAGTGAAGGATCCTGGAGCAGATGGAGCTGCTGGACAGAGCCTGGGCAGGGACACCCACCCCGAGTGGGTGTATCTGTGACCCCTTTTGTGCTGTTTGTTTTGGGGGGTTTCTCACCCCCAGAAGGCGCCTGCAGCTCAGGGTAGGCACACTTTAAAATGTGTGTTTAGGAATTTAAAATTACAAACACTTTTTTGCATGGGTGGTTTATTTTTTGGGGTTTTTCCCCCCACATAAGCCCAGTAAGGAGCTGATCCTTTGACTCAAGGCATTTCCAGTGAGAGAGGCTGTTTTATGGGGTTCATTTTGGAAGCTATTCAGGGAAATTAATGTAGGCTTTTTGAACAAATTAGTGAGAACGTGGAAGGACCACAAAAAGGCTTTTTCCCTTAAGATTTTAAGTAGGATTGTATGAAGGAAAGGAAAAAACCCAACCCCTGGTAATTAAAGAATTTTTTTAAATAATGAAAGAAAATTATGCAAGCTCTGGTTTTGGATGTGGGCAAGTTCTTGCCTGTTCCTGCTACTGAAAGTTTTATTGGGGCTTTTAGAAGGAAAATGAAATTACTTAATCACTGCTTCAAATGTGTGTGTATCCCCTCTGCAAGATGTTAAAGAGTTTGGATTTAGGATAATGTTAAAAAATTAATGTACAACTTGTAGGTGTGAAATGGTGAAGGCAATGAATCTGTTGGGCTGTGGGAACCTCAGGAGCTCAGCTGGTGATGGAGATATAATCAGCTGAGTTCACCTGAAGTGTTTATCCTGGGGAAAAAGAAAAACAGGGAATCAAATCTCTGGGACTTTTTGATTGTTTGAATTGGAGAGGGGGCATTTCTTGGTGTTTGAATTAGGTTAATGTGTTGTGGGTTTACTGCTGAGACAGGAATGATCCAGGGCATGGGGAACAGGGAAACTTCTCATGGACTTCTGTTGGACAAAATGATGTCTTTGACTCTCAGTGACACAGGTTACACCAGCAAAGAGTCAGTTTGTTGGAATAACTTAATCTGATTCCTGTAAATGTCTGACACATGGACAGTGGGATGCAGAACTTCAGCCAGGGGAAGGAGAGGAGCAGGTGTGGCTGTGGAGCATCCCAGCAGTAACCTGTGAAACTTTACACTGAATAGCAAATAATTTGGAAATGTGCCTCATCTGTGCATGGGGCTAATTGACTTCTGTGCCACTTGCTCTGTAGGCAGGTTTGTAGTTAAGGTATTCCTTGGATTCCCTCTCTCCCTTGGCTGTTCCTTTGTGCATCACAGACCTTGAGCTCACACAACAGCCACACTGAATCCACTCCAGCCATTTTTTGGCACAGCTTCACATCAAAGGGCAGACTCTGTGCCTGTGCATCTTGCACAATCTGGGATATATTAAACCTGAGACGATGTTCTTGTAAATACTCTGTAAATGCTGTGTTTTGTGCTGCCCTGGTCGGGTGTGAGGGGGGTGTGGGAGGGCTGGACATGCTCTGGTTGGCTTCCCCATCTCCATCAGCCTTGATGTGTGTTGTGTGTGTTGATGTGTGATGTGTTGGGGTGGTTGTGCTGCTGTTAATTAGATGCTCAAGACAGATTGAAAGGGAAGTCAGGGGAGATGTGTGAGAACCCCCCTGCTACTTTACATCCTTCCTCATGTGCCAACACCTGTGATGACTTCAGTGTCACATGCTTGAATCCATCCCTCTGTGGGTGGCACAAACATCTGCATGGGATGTGTGGTTTCTCTCTCCTCCTCCTCTCTCTCATCCTCAGTCTTATTTTCTGTGTGGAAGTAGCACATTAAAAACGTGAAAAATAACAAAAAAAACACACAAACAAAAAACCCCCAAAACCTGAACAAAAAAATTCCCACCTGGAATGACTGAATTTGTCACAATAATTAAGTATGGTAGCTGCTGCTCTGGATGGGTTTCACCTGCTAAGAGCTACTGCAGTCAGCACCATATGGTGGCCTTTTTCCCCCCCTTTTTAATAGACTTAGAGCAGCAATTTGTCTCACCCGTGAGGCAGCACCACAGCGTGCATTGCTGAACAGGAACAACGTCAGGCTGGGGAGCTTTTCATTTGAAGTTTCCAGCAGCATTTAGCTGAGATTCAGAGCCTGGTTTCTGTCCTGGCACTGTCTGTTCACATTGTAACTCTGTGATGTATAAAAGTGAGGGGCTGAAGGACAGAAGGGCTTGATTTTCTGACCAGGGACACCTCAATATTTCAATCTTAATGTTTGCAAATAATATGCTAATATTTACCTGCCTCTTGGATTTATTGCCAAGCTCCCATCAATGTCTGTGTGTCACCCTGACACTGGGGAGAGAAAACTATTGACAATATGGAAAATACAGTTTTAGTGGATGGGTGGACATGGAGTGCAGGTGGAGCTGGGGGGTGTGTGCTGTGAAACAGGGCCTGGGGCAGCATCCCTGATCCTCTTCAGAGCACCCAGCAGTGTTCCAGCATCGTGCTGCTGTCCTGCAGGGCCTTATCCCTGGCAGGGCCATGGGGATGTGTTGTACTACTTGAACCTTTAGAAGTACTCAGATTTTCAACAACTGTGCCCTGGAGACTTACGTTGTTACTGCAAAGCCACCAGTGGTTCAAGGTCCCCTCTATTTTAAAGCTTTGCTTTTGTGACTGACAGACAAAATGAATACAAACCCACGAGTTTTTGCATACTTAGGTTTCCTTAAAGCTTTGCCAAGGCTGCTACTCTTGTGCAGGACGTTATTAGCCCGGAATGACGGCGCCAGGGCCCGGAATGACAGCGCCAGGGCCCGGAATGACGGCTCCAGAGTGGAACAATGACCTGGTGGCACAGCACTTAACCTGCAGTGCACAGGACTGTGGTTAATTCCCCTTCCACTGGTGACTCCCTCTCCTCCCTGTCCCCTCACTGGGATCCTGCAGTTCGTGATGGCCTGTAGTTCTGGGTCGATATCTGGGGTTACTCTTGTTATGTGCTGGTGTTGATAACCCCGCTCTGCAAGTCGCTCTCCAGGTCCTCTGCTTAATTAGGAAGATCTGCTTAAAAATAAGATCTGTATCTGAGTGAAATGCAGGTTATAAATGGTTGCAATTAAAGCTCATGTAGAAGGTTTCCTGCATCTGTCCTATTGTGTTTCTTTTTCCTTCCTTTAAAGGATAAGAATGCAGCATTTCTGGAGAGTACAGGTGGTGGAGTGTGAGATGAGTCTGACCTGTCACACACCAGCCTTGCTCCTGCCTTCATCCTTGTGTTCTTTAACCTGAATAAAATGTCCTTTTCATTTCAAGAGCTTCAGGAACAACGGGGAGCTCTGAGTGTTTTTTTCCCTTTTAAATTAACCAACTTATTTGGAAATAAGATGTGACTTTTTGTGGGCAATGCCCCACCTGTAGGCCAGGCAGAATCCTCCAAACTATGGGATCTGCCATCCCTAAGGCAAACCTCTCTTTCCTTTTGCACCAAGAGTTACTTGCTCTGCACAGGAGAGATTTTAATCTGAGTTTTGATAGGAGTGGGATAGAAACAAGAGCCGTGTCTTGGTGTTCTCAAACGTGATGGGAGAAGGGGGAGCACAGGGAGGGGGGTGCAGTGCCCAAGAGCTTTTTGTTCTTCACAGTCCTTTAACTTCATGTATCTTTGCCACTTGTAGTGCTCAAGAGCTGTTCAAATGGGTTTCGTTTGCAAATTTAAATGAGCTTGCTAATGTCCTCATTTTAGCAATGCTGTATAGAAATACTGATTAAAAGTGTCACCCAGTGGTTTTAATCTGTGAGGAATAGGCAGTTCTGCAAAAAGTACATCTACTTTTTTTCTCACTACACCTTCCATCACAGCAGAAATGGTCCCGGTAATGTTGCTTTGCCTGAAAATGTGTGTTTGGATGGCTTTGCTAAAAATAGGAATTTGCACTGTATTGCTGAAGTACCAGTAAAAGCCAATCTTTTCAACCAGCACGGGGTTTGAAGTCCAAAATTCTGTTTGAGGGGAACGTGGCCCACCTTGGGGATCCCATGGGATTGCCCTGAGCCAACCTCTGCAGCACCTGGAGGCCTTTGGGACTGGGGTCTCTTGTCCCAAACCTCTTTCTGTCAGAAATGTTCTGCTCAGCTCTAAGATCTGCTGATATTTGCAACACAAAGGATTTTGTTGTGTGTTTCTTCTGCTTGCAGGTCCCAAAGTCATATTTTTTTTAGCAAAAGCTGATGTTCTAATCTGTTTTACAATGCAAAATCCTTCAGTAATCCAAAAGTTGTTTCCCAGCCTGCAAATAAAGGACAGGATTTTATCTGTTGTCAGTGTGTCCTGTTTTCTCATGGTCAGGAGGATGTCCTGCAGCAGGAGATACTTCAGAGAGCAGGTGTGTGCTTTGGGATGGCCTTTCTGGTTTAATTGAAAGTTGTTAAGGTTGGAAAAGACATTTTAAGGTCATAAAGTCCAATTTCTGCAAGTCAGAGGTTCCAGTTAGCAAAGAGAATGAGGGTCCCACAGTGCAAGTGGATTCTCCTCTTGGATACTTAAATAAAGGAAGGACAAGACCTCAACATGACTTTATAATTTGCAGGAAAGGTGAGTTGTGTGGTGACCTTAGAGCAGGATCATAAAATACTTTGAAAAGAAACTGAAGGATGTGAACACCAAAGCATGGAGCCCTTAGACAGGAGAGAAAAACAAAGTGAAAGGGGGACAGTAATAAAACTCTTTGAATTTCTCAGTGAATTTAAGAACAAAAAGATGGAGGGGCGTGAGAATCAGTTAACATATGCCAAGAGTGGTATTGGATGTGTCCTTTCATATATGAAATTATCCCATAATTGAGGCAAATTGCTTGAAACATTAAAATATCCCAGAAATGCTGATGTGGAAAAGACCTTGGGAGATTAGTGAGTACATTGCCAGGCTCTTGGGTGAGATCAAGTGTACCTGTCTCCCCTCCAGAGCCTGACAGTCTGTCTAACCTCTTCTTAAACCTTGGCTATTGATTTCTCATCTTCCCCAGACAGCCTGCTCTGGGTCTTCACCACTCCTGCTGTTAACAAGACCTTCATTTTTTCTCATACCTAATCCTTTCTCCTGCTTGTCCTCCTGTCACTGGTACAAGAAGCACTGATGGATGTCCTCTTCTGCCACTGCCCTGTTGGACACTTGTGGATGATGTTTAGCACCTCCTGAAATTAATCTGAGCTTAGCTTTGCTTGGCAGGAAAAGTAGAAGTAAAAAAAAAAAAAAAAAATTTGGCTCTTTTCCTGTTGGCCATGCTTGTGAAATCTTTGAATTGTTTATGGTGGGGGTTTGGTTTTGGTGGTTTCTTTTTTCTTTCTCCCTCCAAATGGCTTTTCCCTATATTTTAAGGAGTAGCTCTCAGAATGGGGTATCTGCTGGGACAGCCAATGTCTTTATGGTGCAATAGGAAAAGAAGAATAAGCTCCCTGGGCTCAGCATCTGTCACACTTCTCTGGCATTTCTGGTTTTCCAATAGCACTGCATTTTGTCCTTGCATTCACTGGAAGTGGCTGAAGTGCAGACACTTGGCCTTGTATCACCTCACACTTTCACCACATGAATTTCAAAAGGAAGAATAAAATGAACAAATGGAAAGTGCTGCACTCTGCCAGGTCTGAGCCCTTGGATGTGATACCCAGTCTCCAGTCTGTTGCTGTGTTCCTTCTCTGCTCCCCTTTCTCAGCCCAGTGGCACCTGCAGCTGCTCAGGTGCTGTTTAGTCCTGACAGGGCAGTGGCATCTCTGGTACTGCTGCTGCTGGGGCTGTTTCAGAGCTCATTTATCAGGAGGAGTTGGTGCCTTCAGGCCTTGAGCCACTTTCTCAGCAGAGCCTCTTGAGTGTCCACCCTCATGTACTGAGGACTAGAAACAATTTCTGGGTTTAGGGCTGCAAAATTTGTGTATGTTGATTTAAATTTTAGAGTGTTTCAGAGCTGATCTCCTGCATGCTGTTGGTGGTTTAGATTTTTAGAACCCCCTGAAATGGAAATAGGCTTTTACATATTATTTTTATAATGTTTTATTAGAATTTTTTCTTGTCTGTGTATTGATGGGAGCATCATATGGTCGCTGTTTGGATCTTGTAATACCTCATAATCCCCCAGTGAAGAAGAACAAAAACAATTGTGAGAAAACCTGTTCCTGCTCCTTGAAAAAGCTGCCAGAGTTGTCAGGTAGCTCAGGTGGTTTATTAAAATCCCATAAAGGTGAATACCAAAGATCAAATCCCATAAAGATGAATGGATTTGCATTATGTAGTTATAAAGCACTATGAGATTCTTGAGTCTTAAAATAGTTACTCACTAAATGCTTCCAAATGCAAGGTGATGCCAGTGCCTTTCATTGAAGCTGTTGGTATTTCAGAGGTAATTTTATACCCAAACTGAAATAAGGAAATAAGGAGAAAACACTTTATGAAATGTTTGGAGGCATTGCTATGTTATTTAAAATTACTTGGGGAAACAAAACTCCTCTCACATTCTGAAACAGGAATATCTAAAAGGCCTCATTTTATCTGAGAGGAAAATGATCAAGAACAAGATGCAGAGCATTTGTACAGGAAATACATTTATTATTCACCTTACATGAGCATTTACAATGATGTTTCCTCCATCCACTCTGTGATAATTATTCACTTTGATAATACGTGCTGGGTACCAGATAATGCAACTGCTCTTGGTTACTGCTGTTTGAAAGAATTAAGGTTTTATCATACTCATCTTGCCTGATGGTCCAATGCTCCCCCATAACTCCTGACTTTGAGGGCCTCTTCTGCCTTTTCCCCCCCCCCTCCTTCCTTTTTCCCCCTCGTGCTGCATTTGGATGCTGTTTGAAAATCCTTTACCCTTTTGCTCTTTTCCCTGTGATGCTCCCAGTGATGCTCCCAACATTCCCATTCTGCTCTTTGCTTTCCCTTTGCTCTCACGCAGCATTTCCTACCCCAGGAACCAAAATTCCTTGTGTTTTCTTCTCCTCCTTGTGCTGAGCCCTTTTCTGACAGTACCCCTTGGTTGCCCATCCCTGCTGTGCCCACCACCCTTGTCCCTGCCCCCCTGCCAGCCCATGTTTCCAGCCCCAGTGCTTCCCACTTATCCCTCCTCCCCCTTGGTTCTCCCAGCCCTGCTCTCCTGCTCTGTCTGATTTGCTGGCTCCAGGCTGTGAGTTAAATGTCAGGATACGTTTTTTTCTTTCTTCCAATCCTAAAGAAGTGCCATGAAATGGAATTTGAACACAAAAAAAATTCACTTTTGCTGGGGAAGGGCTTAACCTGCACTGTTCAAGTGGGCACTAAATCCTCCCGAGGCTCACTTCCATCTCCTGTTTGAATCCATCCCCATCAACAGTTGCAGAGCCCAAAAGACTGGAAATAGAAATGGTGTGGTCAGTGAAGTGATGCCACTGAGTGTAGGATCTTTGTTCTCACATCTTGAGTTGATTTGCTGCTTACAGTGTGCTGAGACACTTGTGGGTGCAGTTTCTCTCCTCTCAGGATGTGACACTGTCCTGGTAACAGTGATAATGAGGGTGCACTTCACATCTCCCCTAAGCAGCTACTGCCTAGTTTTTATTTATTTCATACAATATTTTTCAGTAAGAAAAGATCATAATCAAGTTTTTATCTGAGCTTCACGTAGGTTATTGAAAGCAAAAATACAGACTTTGTGGCAGTGGCCAGCAGCCAGTAGGTGTGTCTGACCAACTGTGACCACGAAAATAGGGTGGGCAAGACAGTGAAACAGGCTCTGTGCTACAGATCAATCCTCTGCTGACAGGCAGGACCAGGGCAAAAAGGAAGCAGGTCAGGGAAGATGAACAGCTCAGCAGCAAGAGGGGTTCTGGGGTTTGCCTTTGCCTCTGGCTGAACCAGCAGCAGTGAAGGGGTGGAGGTGGAGGCAGGGATGGAGGTGGAGGCAGGGTGGGTGCTGGGGCAGTGCCCCTGGCCAGGCTGTGCTGAGTGTGTGACCTGCAGGGAACCCACTGGGCACTGCTGGCCCTTTCCTAGCAAGGGAATCCAATTGTATCCATGGCCTGCTGTGCCGCACTGGGTGGGGATGTCACAGCTCAGTGCTGGGCATGGAGGGCTTGCCCCTTGTGCCTTTGGCATCCCCACAGCATGTGGGAATCGTGGGTGAGGAGCTCCTGCTGCCCTGGAGGGCTCGGGGGGAGCAGGAGAGCCTTCCATGGCCAGGCACCAACAGCGTGTGCTTTGGATCAAACCCGAGTTCTGCTCTGCTTTATACACAGGGACAAAGTGCTCTCATTGCATCACTGACCCCTCTCTCTCAATTTAAAGCTCTTCTGTATTGCTCTCAACTGTTCACAGATACTTTATATTAAGATAAGGATCCTTGTTTGGTTTTTAGAGAGATTTAAAGTAGCCTGAGGGGAAGCAGAGCACTGGCAAGGGCAGTTACTGTACAATGGAAAAGACATTGCTACAATAAATACAGCAAACAAACCCAGGCCGGGAGCAGGGAGATGACATTTTGAGAATTAAGTCCTGCCTTGCTGTGCTGTGGCTAAGGTTGGTATTTTCTGCCAAGTGCCATCCAGGAGCCCCACTCTGGTGGTCCCTGAAGGGCAGGTTGTGTCCGAGGTGCCAATGGAGACCCCACAGATAACCACCCTGGAAGGTATTACTGGCCTTTTATGTACTTGACATGCAGCAGCAGCTGAAATGAGTTGGCTGTTGATAAATGCAGAGGTGATTAGAGCTGGGATTGGGCTGTGCAGGGTGTTCTTCCCTGTGGATTGTGCTAATGACATGATGGAGGGAAGCGCAGAGAATTTTGATAATTAATGTCTGTTTGATTCCCAAAGATTAAAAATGGAATAAGTTAATATTTTACAACCAGTTCCTTTTGCTTTCTTCATCAGTTGAGCAGGGGGTCTCTCAGAGCAGTAAACCCTTGATGAGTGAAAATACAAGGAGGAAAACTGGTTTTAAGAAGGAATGAGAGAATTATTTTTTGTGCATGGCACATTTTCCTTGCTCTTTTCCCCATGCTTAACTTTTTTATGGAAGTCTAATAAAAATAAATTAGAAATCGTTATAAAAATGAAAATTCACCTCCTTTTTACTTGAAAAGTAAACAAAGCCAAAATGTATCTTTTAAAAAACCAGAAGTTAAATTGGAGTGAAGTTGTGTGTAGGGTTTTAGCTACATCTGTTAATGGCTTTTTTACACTGGTGCATCTGGAAGACCTTTAGGAATCTCATTTCTAAGGGCTCTGCATGTTTCTTAGCAGGATCTTTCTGTTCTTGGATGGTTTTGAGATCTGAACACGCTGAGGAAACTCTGAATTGGGATCTCTAGATTTGTTCACATGTGAGACCTTGAGAAAGACTCGAGTTTAGGTGTCATGTGTTGACACTTTAATCCTGTCCTATCTGAAGCTCTGTGGGGAAATAATTTGAGAAGATGAATATGTTTCTATCAGACCCATTTACGTTTCCCTCCCTTTTCACAAAAAGTCACCCTCCCAAAGATTTGTGATTATCCAACCTGGGCTGGATAATCCTGGCTCCTTCCTTTCCTGCAAACAGAAGGGGAGGGCTGAATGGCTGGCAGAAAACAAGCACCTTTGCCTTCAGTAAGAAGCTTATGCCTGACAACCAAAGACAAACTTCGGCTTGTTTTGAAATGTCAGTGGGCACAAGAGCTGCCCTGGGAGAACAGGAGGCTTTTTGGTGTTCTCCCTGTCACCTGAACTCAGATGAGCCTTTGTGGGGCTTGGGGGCAAGTTAGACACCTGAGTGGCATTAGGTCTGAGGACTGTAACAGTCTGTTTATAGACATTACTGTGATTAACAGATTTTACCACTATTACATTAAGGCAGGTCTTTCAGCAATACTATTGAGATAATTGAGAAGTTGGAGAGGAACGTGTTGGTGCACGGACAGCAGAAGAGCTGTGAGGGTACAGCAAAGCAGGAGAGGGATGAGCTGCTATTTTTGTTAATGTTGGGTGACAGCCTTCCCTTGGAAGTCCTGCCCTCCTCCTTTTTCTCCATTAAGCATTTTACAGCTGGGCTGTGCCTTTTGACTTGTGATTTTTCACAGCTGCTGCTGCTGCTCCTGACGTGTATCAAACATGCCTTGGTGCTGAGCAGCTCCTTTTTGGCATTTGCCATTCCCAGGCTTTGTGCTGAGCTCCCTGTGTGACAGACACAGTCCCTGGGGCCGGAACACTTGGGAGCACTCTGGTGTTTGTACCCTGCAGTCCTACCGCTTATTGTTTTGCTATCCTGCATAGGAACCTTCAGTGTGGAGCAGGGCTTTGTTGTATTTGTAAATAAAGAATAAAAGAAAAAAGTCTCCCCTCACTGAGAGGGAATATGAGAGACATTTGCTGCACTTCTATGGACACATGTTGAAAAAAAAGGAGTGAAAATGAATCACTCTGAAAATGGGTGATCTCAGCATGGCCACTGCTCCTTCATGGCCCTTCCCCAAAGGCTTTTGTAAGGCATTGCAGGGAAGGACTTAAACGAGATAAGGAGATTGTGTAGAAGTTGGTGGAAGCTCCTGCGAAGGGCCCAGATCAGTGCAGATAAAATCTGAAGGTTGTTGTTTGAAACTGTGTTACCTGTAGGGAGCATTTA
Source organism: Sakesphorus luctuosus (assembly GCA_013396695.1). Classification (NCBI taxonomy): domain Eukaryota; kingdom Metazoa; phylum Chordata; class Aves; order Passeriformes; family Thamnophilidae; genus Sakesphorus; species Sakesphorus luctuosus. The sequence goes on along the minus strand of VWZD01003806.1, from coordinate 1,817,441 downwards.
TTGACTGAAGATAAGATCAGTTCTCAGTGTAGCAATTGAGAAATGAGAGGTAAGGTGTAAAAAAGATCTAGGGAAAGGTGGTTTTGCCTGAAGATAAGTCATGTTGACAAGTCAGAGATTGAGGACTTTTGTGGGTTTTTTTGTGTCTGCCTGTTCCCCACTCACCAATGCACTGTGTGATCTGCAGTACTGACATTTCTCCCACTCAGACTCCTCATTTGTCTGTTCATTTACCTTAGGCTTTATGGATTAACATGCAAATCATAGCCCATGCTGATATTTATCTTTCTGTTGTGTGTTTGGCTTATCTCTGTATTTTCCAGAGCTCTCCCTTCTTTCTGTGTTGTTAAGGTCAGTGGTTCTCACTTGGGTCTATCCATCTCCTCGGCCAACATGAAGCCATTTGTTTAACCATTTCAGCATCTCTGTCACCCTCTCGCTGGTGATTGAGTCTGCTGAAGAGACACACATCTACACACCCACACTTGATTTGTTGCAGGTCATTTTTTCCCCTCCACATCCAATTCTCCCTTGTCATCACTCAGCTGCTTCATCTCCGCGCCGCTCCCGTCCCTCAGCCGTGCCGACCTCCACCGTGCCAGCCGCGCCAGATGGACACAGAGTTGTGTGCCCACCGTGCCATTCTGCACGCCCGGGCCCAGCACAGCGCGTGCCAGCTGGCTTTGGAGGCATCATTCCCTGTGTCCTCCAGTTGCCATTGCTTTGGAGGGTGATCTGGATGTTCATTTGGTCAGAGGAGTTGTCTGTGCCTCTGTGCCCAGCCATCTGCTTTGTGTGCCGTCAGCGGTGTGAGGAGAGGGGTGGTCGGTGCCCCTGACCCGCTGCCGTGTCCTGGTTGGGAACTCCTGTCTGCTGCACGTTGGCATTTGTGTCTGTGTGGCTGAGAGTGCCAGTGAAAGGCTCTGCCCTACTGTGGCTGTCAGGGCAAGGGTCCAGTTGCTGTTTCATTCACACCCACTCACCTTGGCTTTTCCAGTATCCTTGGAGACAGTGGCCAGGAGCATTGCCCACAGTTTCCAGTCACAGGTAGTGGGGAGATGCAGATTCTTTAGGGTGTTTTGCATGTATAGAGCCTCATCTCCTCCTGTGTGTACATCCCTGTACCCCTGGGAGGAACTGGTGGTGCTGCTGGTGCTTTTCCTGTATGTGTTGTCAGCAGTGGGTGAAGACAGACTGATGATGTGTTTGAAAATACATTCCTACACACCCTCCCTTGCCTCTTGGCCCAGGCCGTGCTACTTTGTGGGAACAAAGCCAGAATGTAGCCTTAATTTTGCAATATGCAACCAACAAATGCCAACTCCATTAACCATGGGCTCGCCCAGAGTGCCAGGAGGAGCACCTGTGCAGGTGTCGGTGTGTGCTGTGCCATAGGCTGGGGCACTTTGAGGAACAAGGGGGTGTCACTGTGAGTGACTGGATTTTTAGTCATGATGTTTGCAACACTATTTGCTGACACATGGTAAGTGCTGATTTTAGCTTCTCCTTACCTCACTAAATAACATGAAGCTGGAAATAATTCAGTGCTTTGTATTTGCTGCTGCACGGAAATGTAGTGGTGCTTCCAAGTGGGAGGTTCAGACTTCTCAAACGTGAAATTTGGTGCTTGTGTCTCAGCAATTTCTTGCTCATCAACATGCCCAAGTCATTCTGCATTTGAAAGGGTGAAGTAAAGTATAATTAATGCTCCTATTGTTTCCAGTTGTTAGGGAAAGCAGACTGAGCCAAAAATCACCTGACTCTATTCGTGAACAACAGGAGTTAGACAAAATACATTCCCAAACAACCAGACCAAATTGCATGTGTACTTTGGCAGACTCCAAGTGAATGACATTGAATCCTTAAAACTGTGCCCATTAAATGAAGCACCAGCTTTGATACCATTAATGAAGAGATAATGTTTTGACGCTCATACCTTCAGAAATTCTGACACTCCAATTGCCCCAAGTACCAAAATACCATTGTCAGCTGCAATAACATGCTCTTCAAAAATTCTGCCTGAGCTGTGTAAAGCGGGGCAAGGACAAGCATTTTGTGTTTGTGCTTTTATTTCCTTTTTTTGGTGGCTGCAGGTCCTGCTGTTTGAGCCCTCAAGGTCCTGTGGAGTGTGTGGGTCAGCAAGGCTTGGGCTGAGCCTCCAGACCTCAGGGATGTGCTGGGCACTGACTTACCATTGATGTACGATGCTTCCTTTTCCACCCTCAGAAAGGGCTTTAATGCTGCTCTTTCTTTTGTTGGGATTGCCTTTTGTTCCCATTACATGGAGGACAATCCAGGCTGAGAAAGATAAATTTCCCCATTTGTCTTGTCAGGCAGTGAGATGGAGTTCTCCGTTCCACTGGCCGGGCAGAGGGGCAGGGGCTCATTCCGTGGTGGCTGTCACGGTGGTGGCTGTCACCGAGGGCTCTGTGTGCTCTCCTCCCACACAGCAACCCAAAAATGCACCTCAGGAGCTCTCACCTCCTTGCCTTGCTCTCCTCCTGCCACTGGCAGGGCTCTGCCTGGGGATGTGGAACTGCTCAGTGCCCTGCGTGGAGAGGCATCAATTATTAACGTGCAGTCCCCACTCTGTGCACTTGCTCTGCTTAAGGATTCGTTCTGTTGCCTTTTGGGTGACCTGACAAAGCTGTTCCGTGCCTTTCCTCCCAGTGCCAAGTCCCACATTCAACTTTGCTCCTGGGACCACAGACTCAGCTCTGGCTGACCCTTTACAGGAAGGCGAGAGCACAACACAACTGAGAAATTCATTTCTGGAGAGACTTAGAGAAACGTATTAAAAGTGTTTTTCTGTTGAGAAGGGAAAACCAGCAGTGATCATACTGAAGGTAATGGGAACCTGGTTCCCATTCCTCACTGCCCTCTCCTGCAGCATTTCAATGTGTGGGAGAGAAATGCTCCCTATACAGTCATGTTATTGTTGCCCCATTTCCCCCCAGCTGATGGCTGAGTCTGAGTACATATTGCTACCATTATAATTGTTAAATTTTGCCTTGCTGCACCGGGAATTCTGTGAGTATTGTGAGTCTGGCCCAGAGCTCTTTGCTAATCAAACACAAATTAAACCCAACCCAACTGGCTGCTGTAAAAATATTGGTGCACTTCCATGGTAGATTTATAGCCTCATGTGCTGAGAGAGCTTGAGACCCTCTCTTGAAATCCATGGCCATATCTCCATTTTACAGAGGATGGAAACGAGGTGCAGGAAGGTCTTTAAGTTGCAGCCACACAGCAGATGAGCATTGGCTGCTTCCAGTTTGAGGCTGGGAACTCTACCTTAGGTAAAGAGGTAGATGTGAGCCAGTTTTACTTCCAGTTTACTGTATGTAAGAAGTGATTTGTAGTCTTGGTATTGCATTTCTTGCTTCAATAAATAGCTGTTTTCTGAAGGCTGTATATTGGCATGGTGCCAAAAAAGGCCATTTCAGGCTTTACAGCGATAAATTCCAGCAAAGAAATACATTAAAACCATTTTTTTTTTAGTTTACCTTTAGGAACACCAGCCCAAACAGTGCAGTTCTGAGGCAGGAATAAAGGAAGATCCCCTGCATTTCCCTGCAAATGCACTTTGGTGCTGTCGATTGCCATTTCCCTCACACTGTACTCAGCGTGGCATCCTATAGCACAATGTAAACAAAATTATAATCTTATCAAGCAGCCTGCTCCTACAGTGCTGACAGCTACTCAGATTGCCAGAAGCAGGGCCAGAAAAACACAGGCCATTTGAAAGCAGCTGACAAATTTTTTTAGCAGGGTGGGTTGAAAACAAAATATATATAATAAAGATTTCATTACATCCCATTCAGAAGGGTCAACGCAGTGAGTCTGCAGCAGACCTGGAGCCTGGAACACAGATGGGGGCAGTGGCCTGGACACAGCAGTGTCCTGGGGGGTGGGATGAGGTTGGGAAGGCTCATGAGGTCCTAATTCTTCTGGGGTCTAAAGTGCACCAGCTGGTTGATGGGATGGAGCCACTCCCTGCTCAGTCCAAACCAGACTGCTTTGGGCTGGCTCAGGGCTCGGTGTGGGTATGTCCTTAACTCACCTGCTTATTGAACTGGTTCTCCAATCACTGCTTTAGTGTGCAATTGGAGCAGTCTGAGCAGGGCTTCTGGTTTTGCTCACTGAACACAGATTGGCCTCACCAGGCCCCTGGGGAGGACCTGAAATATCAAATTTCACCCATTTTAAAGTTGCTTTGGGGAATAAGGAGCCTGTCCCAGGACCCAAGATCTTTAACATATCCCAAAACTTGTAACATCCCAAGGAAAAGTTGCTGCCCCGTTGCACAGTGATTGTGTTGCTGGGCAGTACATCCCATAAAAACCTGGAGGCACAGAGTGAACTGCTGCTCCAGGGAGGGCAGCAGGAGTTTGAACAGGAGCTGGTGAGAACTGCTCCATCCCACTCTGGCTTTTAAATATTACATGGAAGGCTGTGGCCCCAGTGCACTTTGTTTCCCTGACAGAAAGGAAGTCCATTTGAAGTTGGCTGCAGAACTGTCTCTCTTGCTTGTAAAATGTTGTCTCTCCTCTATATTTTCAGCTATTGCTGAAATGTATTGCATATATAATTAAAACATTAATAAAAATAACAGCAGGAAGAGTTCATCAGCAATTCAAATACAAATATTTGTGAAAATCTGTCTTCTCCAACATGTTCTTTTCCCCTCTTTTTTTTTTTATTTTGGGTAAAAATATCATAAGCAACATTGCTTAACTATTTTCACAGCTCCAGTGTCTCTGTAGGACAGTAAATTTATTTAGCTATTGAATTAATTTCCCATAGATTGTGCAAGCTCATTATTGTTGAGCACTTCAGGAGACATCCCATGCATATTCAGGGCAGGGATGGCTCCTGTGTGGTGTTGTGTGTCCATTCCCCCTCCAGCTCTGGGAATTCACCCACGGATTTGGGGGCAAACCTGCCCCTGCCCACTGCAAATTGGCACTCACAGAGAGCACTGGGCATCTTTGTCGTGTTCTCCTTTCTGAAAGGTGCTTTTAGTGCTGTTTGAAGTATGAGTTGGGTAGTGCAGGAGAGCTGGTTGGGTTTGGGAAGGTGGGCAGGAGATCCCACCATCATTTCCTATGATTTTGGTAGTACTTTAATAATCAGCATCAGAATTCCCAGTATGAGGATTCATCTTTGTAAGAGTCTTAAAAACCTTGCTGTGTGTGTCGACTTCCTGAGCTCACAATGTCTCTTTTCCAAGAAGTGCTGTCAAACGAGGTAGACTTTTCTAATTGGGGGTTATTAAATTTCCTTGGGATAGACTCCAAATTGTGCTGTGCCCCTTATTGCTGTGATCTTTGTGTGTCTGTGGCACGTGCTGCGTTCCCAAGGAAAACATTTGGACAGTGTGCAGTGTGGGGATGTTGTTCTGAGCAAGGGTCACAGGATCCAGCCAACAAGTATGTCCCATGCAATGGTTGGGAATAGGTTCCCTTTCCAACAGATGGATGGAAAAAAAACAGAAGGAAAAATGAAAAAGAGAAAAAAGGCGGATAGGGAGAACACTGTGCACTTCCTTAATTAAAGGTGGGGGTTTTTTTCTGGTTTTCTAGTTTGTATTTCATTTTTAGGGAGTGGATGAGTCCATGGCCATGGAGAGAAAGGAATCACTTTCTGGACAGAATTTATCCGTGGCCTTGCTGTGGTTTCTCTGCATTTCTTGACTGATTTAGCATTTCACTGAGTTGTGTCTTTGGAGAGCTCAGCTGTGAGGAGGGTTTTTGTTTTAAAAACAGAAGGAGAGACCCAGAGTGTGAAAGGAAAAAGCTTCTGAAATTTATGATCAAATAAATGCCACCAACCAGAAATCCACTTTGTAACAGCAACACAGTCCCGTGCAGGAACACAGAGGAAGTTTTTGCTGGTGGAACATGTGACTGTTGTGTCAAGTCAGAATTCCTTGGGCAGCAGCTTGGTCTGGGGAGGAGGAGGAGGATGATCCCACTGCCAGAGGAGCAGTGCCTTTGCTGTTGAGTTTGTGAGTGAATGCACCTTGGTCTGAGGAGGATGATGGTCCCAGAGCCAGAGGAGCAGTGCCTGTGCTGTTGGATGTGTGAGGAGGAGGAGGATGATGGTCCTAGAGCCAGAGCAGCAGTGTCTGTGCTGCTGGATGTGTGAGGAGGAGGAGGAGGATGGTCCCCGTGCTAGAGGAGCAGTGCCTGTGCTGTTGGGTTTGTGAGTGAACTCAGCTTGGTCTGAGGAGGATGGTCCCAGAGCCAGAGGAGCAGTGCCTGTGCCATTGGATGTGTGAGGATGATGATGATGGTCCCAGAGCCAGAGGAGCAGTGCCTGTGCCGTTGGGTTTGTGAGGATGATGATGATGGTCCCAGAGCCAGAGGAGCAGTACCTGTGCCGTTGGGTTTGTGAGGATGATGATGATGGTCCCAGAGCCAGAGGAGCAGTACCTGTGCCGTTGGATGTGTGAGGAGGAGGATGATGGTCCCAGAACCAGAGGAGCAGTGCCTGTGCCATTGGGTTTGGAGCTGGAATCTCGGACGTTCCAGCAGCCCCGTGGGGAGGCAGCCACCCCTTCCATTGCACTGCAATCTAAATAAGGCTGTCAGAGTTTTATCAGAAACTACCTGGATTTATATCCTTAACTCTCTGGTGTTGTGACAGGGGATGTCAAACTGCTTATCTCTGACAGAGCATTTTCTTCCATTCCTCACAAATAACTTTAATTTGATGTGTGATGCTTCACTACTTTTCAAAGACATTGTCTCTATATTTTCCTATTTCTCCTTTGTTTTCATTTAATTTCTGTTACTTCCTGATGCTCATAATATTTCCTTTCCAGCTTCAAAAGGGACCTAACTAGTTGTAGTGAATTATATCAGAAAATGGAAAAGAAATGTTAGCCAAGAAATGTATTGCTTTTTTTTTTAACTCTTCTGGATACCAGCCATTATCTTGTAGCACTGCAAGAATCTGAATGCTTCAAAAACACATTGAGTGAGTGAAGCTTTATGAAATTCCTTTAAAAAAGAAGTCACAAACATGCTTTGCATGAGACTTGAATATTGTCATGTGTCTCTTGGATATGGGTAATGTTTTCTGGAGGTTTGTTGCTCTGGAACCCCTGTAACAAACAGCAGGATTTGTGCTGAGAAAGGAGTTTCATCCATTCAAAACTGCCTCAAGTTTTGGTTTGGGGTTGGTGTCTCTTTTGGGTGGTTTTTTGTTGTTGTCTGTCTTGTTTTATCTGTTTTTTGCAGGCAAAGCCTGCGACTGCTGTAGGTTAAAAAACCTGGAGAGAAAGTAAATAAACCTTTGCTTTTTGATTTATTATGTTCATTTCACAGCTGTTTTGGTACATTCTGTTTTGCTGTCTTTTAGGTAGTCAGTTGGAAAAACAAATCTGGAAATTAGGCAAATGTGATTATAAAATGACACACAACAGAGCAACTAAAGCCTGAGGAGCAGGTGAATGCCTGAAACAACTGACTGCAGAGTATTTTTGGCTAATTCCTTAGTCTGACTCACAAAGACAATGTCATGTCTTGTGATTGAGTCTTAACTGAGGATGTCTCTGTCTCTGTCTCTCTTTTTTTTTTTTTTTTTAAAATTTTAAGTGTCTTTAATGTTTCTGAATGTGCTCCAAGGCTCCTCAAACCTGAATCAGGTGGAGTCTTGACCTCAGAGACAACCTTGTAGAGATAAAAGCAGCATTAAAGTCTCAATACGAAGCAAATATTGACTGATTTATGAGGGATCTTTGTGTCTTTCAATCATCCTTTCAAAACACGTTATGTCAGCATGAAATTTCATGGGAGGAATAGTCAGTTTTAACCCCTTTCAGCTTTCCAAAGCTCCCATAAATCACTTTTGAATTCTATGTGATTCGTGAAATACGAGCGTCAGACAAGTTATACTGAACTAATGTTATGTTTGTGGTGGTTCTCATTGCTTATGCCCTGAAATAAATGAATAAATGAAAGATAGCAGCCCCCAGTTATAGCTGAGGGGTGAGGAGCAGGTGAGTCAAATAATTCCCATCTTGGATTTATGTTTTTAAATGAGCAATATTTCATGGAGTTTTGTGAGGGGGAGGAGAAAGAGAGGCCAAGTTGAACAGAAATCCCAACAGGTGCACTGAATAAGCAGGAAAGTGAAGTAGAACATCCATGCTCTGCTGGACAAAAACTGTTCTGGGAAGGAGGAAAAAAAAAGGATTTTTCATCTGTTGTTATTGATGTGATTGTCTTGCCTTTTTTTCCATATCAGAAACAAATGTGACTCAGAGCAATATGTGGTGTCCAGGCCCTGAGGAACAAATAAAGGCTGTGCAGGTGTGGAGCAAACATGACCTGGTGGGAGGTGGTCGTCATTGGGAAGGGTCTTTCCTGGGGATTTGGGGATATTTTGAAGAGGAGCAGACTCCATATCTGAGTAGAATGTGTCCACAGCCCCTGTGCAGACAGAGTGAGGCTCATCAGATCCTGCTGCCTGTTGCTCTGGACCACATTGTAGGACTCAAGTCTCCAATCCCTATTCTGATACACAGTCAATAGAGTTATCACTGGGGATGTCTCATATTAGAGAAATGAAATGCCAGTGTTGCAAAAGGTAAATATAAAACCCACTGAAATTTATTAAGCTTCAGTATTTAATTGTTGTTAATGGACTGTGTGAGGTTTTGATTTTGTTTGTCTTAAATGAACTGTCCTACAAACACAAATGTGCATGAAGAGGTATTGGATGTTTCTGGACTCTGAAAGATTCCCTGCTGCCAACCTTTGTCTCTGCATGGAGACACTGCATGTCTGAGGGGATGTGCAGTACAAGCTGCTTATTCTATTTCATGGCATCTCTCAAAGATATAAAACATGCCTTCACTCCAGAATTGAATAAACCCCCAATCATTTTAGCCCAAATTGAATTGTTACCACGTCTGTTGCTGAATCCCATGAAATGGGCACGACTGGCAGAGGCACTGCTGGATTTCCAGTGGAATTCTGCCTCCTGCATCCTGGTGCCTGATGCTGAGCCATGTCGCAGGCTCAGCCCCAGCCACCAGCCTGTGCAGGGAACATCTGCTCCCTTCCCCTGCATGGAGCACATCTCCAAAGCTGCTGGAACCTTCTGGCTGGCAGGAACTTGGACAGGAGTCCCTTTAACTGGACATGCCCCCATCAGCTACTGTGGGTGATTTGTGGGGTTCTCTGTGCTCTGTGGGGTTCCCACAGTCCCTGGGACCATCTGACAGACACCCATCCTGGCTGCACGGGGAGTGAACCCACATTTGGGAAGACTCTTCTGTCCAAATGTGTCCCACCTCATCTCCTTCATCACAATCACCATCATCTGTTTTTTCTCTTCTTTCTACCTGTTTTCTCTATTTTTTCTTTTTATTTTTTCAGTTCCTCCCTCTGAAAAAGCCTCGTACAAAAAGGAGACATGGTAGAGAAACTGAGGAAAAACCTCAATGAAAATTGAAAGTGGAGGAAAAAAATGTTTGGTTTTTCCAGTCTGGGTGCAAAAGCATGGAAGGAAAAAAAATCCATGGACTTCTCCAAATTAGGAAAGCGAGTTTTGTCCAAAGTATTTTTACTTAAATCTTTTTATTTAAATGTTTTTATTTGCCTTATTGTGCTGCAATAACAATGGCTCAGTGTTAGTAAATTCCACCTAATCATCCCTAAGGGCCTGAGGGCTGTTGAATTGAACCTGAATTTGTTTCATGGGGAGCAGAGCTGGAGAGCTGTGTCTCTGGGCCAGTCCTACATCTCTGCTCTCACAGATCTAGGAGCATGCAAACAGGATTAGGTACTACAAAGCTGTCCTGCATTCAGGATTGATATCGGAGGGGAGTGTGGAACAGCATTGCCTGCAAAGGGCGCTGAGAGCAGGCGCACAAACTCACTGTGAGATTCAACCACCGCCTTCCCACTCCCTGCTCTGAGCTCCCTCTCCCAGCCCTTTGGATTCCTGCTATTCCAAACCCTCTTCCTTTTCCCTTGGCTTCCTCCAGCTCATCCCCTTCAGGTGGACACTCCTGACCCCACTCAGGGTGTTGTACCTGTGGCTGTGTCATGAGTTGTGACCCCTGGGGAGGAGGAACTGGAGGGGTTGTGTGCACAGCACATGCTCATTTCTCACACCACCCTGAGCTGGTGTTTTTGCAGAACTCTTGGAGAGCTTTGTCCCAGGCCAGTTAAGTTTCTTAGAATGAGCAGTAGCTTTACCCTGTTGCTCTCACTCCCCCCATCATTTCTTTTTATTACTTTCGCAGATCTTTACAGAAATGTGGAATTATTAATTCAACATGTATGTTGGGTTAAAAATAGAAGAAAAACCAAGTTCCTTGTAAGGATACAAAGCTGAGCTTCAGCTAATTGTGCTAATTCCCATGTGCAGGTCCAGCACAGCATCCCGTCTCCAGCAGCATGCATGGCTGGGGAGTATGAGCAGGGCAGGCACGTGTGATGCTTCTCCTCTGATGCTTCCCAGGCTCCAGCTGTTTTCAGCTCAGGGACTTTGTGCCAGGAGTGATTTCTGTGTAGATAGTAAGCATTAATAGATTTTTCTTCTGTGAACTTAATCTCCTCTAGCCTTAAGCCAGTGTTGACTTGTGCCATCCACAGCTTCTCTCGTTAGATACAAAAATCACCTTTGTTTGCTTGTATCGGACACTTTGGTTTAAGGGGTCTTTGTGTCAGCACTGGAAAATTCCATGAACAAGCTGTCCCCATCCATGCTCCATGTTTCCTTTCCCCCTAGTGATTCTTAGCACTTGATCTGCTGTCTTTTCCCCCTGCCTTTTGGTAGCTCTGGGCTGACATTTCCATGGGGCTGTCCATGGAAACCCAGGATTGCACTGCCGTGCGGTGGCCTCACAGTCCATCATTTCATATGTGAGGTTAGCATTGTTCTTCCCACATGCATATTTGACATTTATCTCTATTGAATTTCATCTGCCATCTCATATGTCATATCATTTCATAAGGTCCTCCTGCAGTTCCTCACAGTCAGCCTTTGTCCTCATTACCCTGAATAAATTGATACCAGCAAACCTCCTCCCCCTCTTCCCAGGCCTGTGTTGGAGAGTGTCGGTCCCTAATTTGACCAGTGCAGGTGACAGCCTTTCAGTCCTGCTGCTCTGTCCATCTCCCTTGGTTGTTTTTACTCAGTATTGTGTGTTGATAAATTCAGTGTGCTGGGAAATGAATCCCTATGTGTCCTGCTTGCTCCAGTGGGTGTTGTTTGCAAGAACAAACTGGGAAAGTGACTGCCAACATTCCAGCTCACAGGGTGGGGGTGAGTCTTCTGTTTCCAGTGTTGGATGTTGCAGAAATCCAGGTTAATGAGGACGTTTTATTGCTCTGCTTTCCCTTGAAGTGAAACCCAGTAGGTGATGAGAATCCTCGGAAGTACAAAATCCTTTCTTGAGAGTGTTTTTAGGACCTGCTCGGATGAGCTTGAGTATTAGTGTTGATTGAGTAACAGGTTCTGGCTTACTATTTAGAAAGGCAATAAAATGTGTTGTCTGAGTTGGAGGAACCTCCTGGAAAAGCTTCCTGGTCAGTCGTAGAATAATTGCACAGTCACAGAATCGTTGAAGTTGGAAAATCCCTCTAAGATCATCCAGCCCAACAATTCCCCCAGCACTGCCACTAACCCATGTCCCCAAGTGCCACATCCATACCAAATCCCTCCAGGGATGGTGGCTCCATCACCTCCCTGAGCAGCCAGTGCAGGGCTTGACAACCCTCTCCATGAAGAATTTTTCCCTGATATCCAGTCTAAGCCTTTGCTGCACAACTGGAGGTTGTTTCCTCTTGTCTTGTCTATAAGCAGAGATCTGGCTGTGGAGAGCTGTGCTATTTGTGACTTTATGAACTTGGAGATCTCTTCCCTGCCCAAATCCCACGTCTGTTCCACTAAAGGCGGGGGATTCTCTGTGAAAGATTCTTTGTTGAGCCCAAAGGTGATTCAAAGGTGAAATTGTTTCTGGTGAGGTTCACTGGGGGTGTGTGTGCAGGTCTGAGTCCCTGAGCTGGTGAGTAGGAGAGAAGAGGCAGAAAAGACGGATTATGTAGAAACGCCCCTGGATTGTTCACAGTTTAATTTCTGTGGATAACAGGAAAGGCACCAATAAAGCCTAGAAAAGAAGTGGAATGCCTCCTCTGATGATTGTGATGCAGATGATGTGGGGGAAATCTGCCACTGCTGTGCAAAATGGGCCCAGCTGAAGTTGTAGCAGAAAGGCAGAGACCAAAGAGGATTTGATCAGGTACATGAATACACAGACAGGAGAGGGAGCACAGTCCTGTGAAGCTCCTTTGCATTTCTCTCTTCTGCAACTGTAGCTTTTATTTCAGCTCTCACAAAGCTTTAGTGGTTTTTGGCAGTTTTTCAGGCAAATCTTCAGATAGGGATGAACTGTTCTTGAACCAAATCTCCAAAGGGTTTGGCACAAGTGTGCTCTCCCACAGTATGAAACGCAGATTTTTGTTCAGTATTTATATTTGAATAGACGTTAATGAATGCCTAAAGAAAATCACCATCTCTACTTTTCCTCTTGCTGTTTGATTTCCCTTTGTCTGCTTAATGCTTGTGCAGATTGTACATATTGTTCTGGGAAATCCTACCTGGTGTTCTCCTCCCTGTTGGGGCTTGGAGGGGCCAGGGGGAGGATTGGACTGTGATGTAACTGTGACAAATTTGCTGATTAGGAGTGTCAGTGTCAGTACTGATTGATGATGATGATGGTGATGCCAAACTGGAGGAAAACCCCTCCCCTAATTTGTTGTTTCTCCTCATAACCTTTTCTGTGACTGGTACCGAACAGCACAGTGTGGGAGGTTGTTCTGCAGGTACCATTAGAGGGATGAGTATCACAGACTGGTTTGGGTGGGCAGGGACACCTCCCACTGTCCCAGGCTGCTCCAAGCTGGTCCAACCTGGGCCCCTCAGTTCAGGAAGGACATTGAGGGGCTGGAGCAGGGCCAGAGAAGCAACGAGGCTGGAGAAGGGAGTGGAGCACAAGTGCTGTGGGGAGAGGCTGAGGGAGCTGGGGGTGTTCAGCCTGGAGAAGAGGAGGCTCAGAGGTGACCTCAGCACTGTCTGGAACTGCCTGAAGGGAAGTTGTGGCCAGGTGGGGGTTGGTCTCTTCTCCCAGGCACTCAGCAATAGGACAAGGGAGCACAGGGGGCTCAAGCTCTGCCAGGGGAAATTGAAGTTGGAGATGAGAAAAAACTTCTTTGCAGAGAGAGTGCTCAGGCATTGGAATGGGCTGCCCAGAGAGGGGGTGGATTCCCCATGCCTGGAGGTTTTTCAGCTGAGCTTGGCCGTGGCACTGAGTGCCATGATCTGGTAAAGGGACTGGAGTTGGCCCAAGGGTTGGACTTGATCATCTCAGAGGGCTTTTCCAACCCAATCCATTCTGTGATTCTGTGGATGTGGCACTGAGTGAGAATCCACCACATCTTGATCCAACCCCACTGTGATCACCAGCCCAGGGCACAGAGTGCCCTGGGCTGGTGATCACAGTGGGGTTGGATCAAGGGTTGGACCTGATGATCTCGGAGGTCTTTTCCAACCCAATCCATTCTATGACTCTGTGATTCTGTGATTCTGGGGCAGCCACAACTTGTAGAATCCTGTCAGCAAAACAGGTGCCACCACAGGGTAACTAAACCCTTGTGACCCCTCCAGGATGTGCTGAGTCACTGGATTTGTTGCTCCTGTGTGTTCTTTAAGGGTGGTTTTTACACAGCACCTGGAAATTGTGCATCCTTGGGGCAGATTAGCCCTGCAGAAGGGAAGCCCCGAGTTTCCTGTGGAATTTCCACACCCCTCTGAGTAATGATTCTCTATTAATGAAAAATTGAGTTTGTTTCATGCCCTGTCACGCTCAAAGCAGGGATATTTTTTCTTCCCTGGGACTGGTTACATTTTAATGCATATATTGAAAATTCAAGTCCAACCCGAAATGACCTGTATCAGCTCTGATATAGTCAGGGGAAAGCATCAGAACATGATGCATTGAGTGTGTTTTACATTCCCTGGCTCACAGCACCCTTGAGTTGATTTCATGCAATGCATATACCCAATATTTGATGTTGATGAGAAGGGCTGTCCATGCAGATGTACTTCTCTGTAAATATATTTTGGCAGTGGTAGCACATACATTGCTTTAATTTTGGATGCAGAAATCACATTGACGGTTTTTTTAGCTGTGATTAGGAAAACACAGCTGAAAGGGTCAGGGAAACTGTCAATAATTACTTTTCAGAGCTGAATGGAGAAGAAAAATATGTTATAAAGCAGGCATGGCATGGTGGGTTTCAAAGCATTTCACTGAGTCTGGTGGGTTCTCAAGTTGTTTATTAATGGACAAGTAAACCTTTTATTTATCCCTTTATGCACTTAAACTGTCAGATATGTAAAAATATTTTTTTTTTACAATTAACTGTATCAATTTTATGTCTCAGAAGGTGATGCAAATGTCCTCACAGGCCTGAAGTGAAAAACAAAATAACATGCAAAAAATGGATAATTAGAAGCTGCCTGTTTGCTCCCAAATTTGTAATCAGATTCATAACTCCTGCTTCTAATGAATGGAAAAGCTTTTTTTTTTGTGGAAAAGTAAAAAATAAATATTTATCATAACAAAACCATTCCAGTATTTCCCTGAGCACACCAGGATTAGAAGACAGAGCTTTGTAGCTGAAATGAGTCCCTCAATGGCCTCCTGAGCAGAAAAGAGCCATGAAACAATCTCAAGGCAGAAGTTATAAAGAAAATTTCACACATCACACCTTATTAACATGCAGACTTCAGAAGGGATGTTTGAGGATGACTTGAGCCATCTGCAAACTCTGGGGCACAGTGGGAACCCTTGGAAACCTTGTAAGGAGGTTGTTTGGGTGCAAACCACATTTTGTGGTGCTAACAGAGGTTGGATGGAGAGTTCTAAAACTTCCCAAACCCAAGAAAAATATCAGCTGGAGAATAACTCAGCCTGGTAAGGCCTGGGGAGGAGGTCTCAGCAGAGCCTGTCCCCTGACCCACTCAGGAGGAATGGACTGCCCAGGGCTGGGAAGGGAGTGGGGACTTTGTCCCTCTTGTCCCTGTTGTCCCCAACTCATCCTTTATCTGCCCCTCCATGGCAGAACCTCTCGCTGCTGGAAATCCAATTACAGTTAGACAGAGATCCCCCTCTGTGCCTCCTGGAAAGCTCTGGGAGATGTTTTCCTCAAAGACAGCTCTGCCCACATCTGTCTGGGGAGGGACCTGAGGTGTCCTGAGGGGTTTAGTGCTGTGTCTCCCCTCTCCTAAAGCTAATCCCAACATCAGGGTTCATCCACACCAGTCCCTTTACAGCTCCAGGGGCCTGCAGGTCACAGTCCTAATGCCCATTTCCTCATCAGGTTGGCTTAGAAAGTTGACTTCATTAAAATGAAATGTTTTCTCTTTCCCTTTAATTTTTTGGTCTAGTTTTCCCATTGTGTTATTTCAGCCCCTCTGCATTCAGTATTTTCTCTTCTTTCCATGCACTCGTCTTTTAAAACCCAGAAGGTAGAAAATCACCTTGACTAAAGCTGAGATTGTCCAGCTTTTCAAAGTATGTGATCATATAAAGTATCAAATACAGTGAGGATTGGATTAAAAAACCACGAGGGCCGATATGGAGACAAATGATAATGAGCAGTGGGAGAAGACAGTGCCTACAAACACAGTAATGGATAGCAAATGTCAAGAGTTCAGCATTCAATTTTATTTCCCTGTTTTTATGAGCTGCTCTTTTATTATCTATGTCATGGGGATTGTGTGTGTGGTTAAGGGAATAGCTGAAAAAGTCCATAGAGGGAAGAGGTTAAGGGTCAGGACAGTCAGAGAAACTTGGGATGAGGACTGGGATGAAGGCAGGGCAGTGAGAACCAATAGCCCACAAGGATCAGATTGTCAGGCTCTTTGGGATGCTGCAGCATTTCTCCAAACTCAGCAGCTCCCTCAGTAATTGCAGAAAGTTGGTGTTTTGTCACCAGGAATGTTGCTTTGGTGCATTGTAGAGGTGGATCCAAAGGTATCTCCTTGCATGGATGCAGTTTCTCAGCACATTCCTTCAAACCCAGAATATATCCATAGCTTTGTGTCCATGCAGCTCCTCCCTGGGGAACTGGCTGGGAATTTTAGGGGCCAGAAGTCTGGGGCTCAAGCATGGTTTGTTTTTTGTTGTTGGGTTTTGGTTGGTTGGTTTATCTATCTATCTATCTATCTATCTATCTATCTATCTATCTATCTATCTATCTATCAAAGTGTTGGAGTTGACAGCTTTGGCATCCCTTCTCAGCACTGCTGTTGGGGCAGTATTGTGTCTTCATCACCAGCCTCATGGATGACTTTTCCAGAACAGCACATGGCATCGTGTCTGCTGTAACCTCTGCTGTGTGGGCTCTCTCTTTATGGCAATCATCCCAAGTTGCAGCATCCCACAGCAGTTTGGAGCCTTGGGGCAGTGTGGAGCCATCCCACATGGCCAGCAGCTCAGGGAATTAAAGGCTTGTCCAGACTCTCAGTGGTTGCTCTGAGAAGTCAGAGTGTGACATGGTGTGCCACGTTCCCACTGCCAGACGTGTCACACGTGTCACACACAAAGGAGCTGCAGTCCCCTTGCACATTCTGTTTGCATTCACACATGACTTGCTGAGAGAGGAGAGGGTGAAAATGCATCATCATCAACTGATCTTCGTAGCTGGGGGACAGACATTTCTTCAGTCATGGGTTTTACAGACTTCCCAAAGCTCCTTATTTTGGAATCACAGTCGATGGCAACGCTTGAGAGTGGAGGAGTCAGAGCAGCCTTTCAGGGTGGAGAACAAGAACCACCCCCAGCTGATGCATTAATGTCCATCATGGGAGGCAGGGCCTGGGTCAGGTAGACCTGAGAGTCTGCAAGGAAAAGCCCTCAAAGCAGGCAGTTATTCCCATTTGTGCAGGCCTGTGTGCAAGAGCAGACCCTGTGGGACTGAGATCTGCAGTAATTCTGCAAAATTGTTTCCCTTTCCAAAGTGAAAATGAATTAAGTCACACTGTGAGCAGTATCGTGGTCAGTGCCTCATAATGGGAAAACAGCAAATAAAAATTACTCCTCCAGCAATGATGTGTTAATGCCTTTTTAGTACCAAATAAAATTTTGATAGTTATCACTGATGTATTTTTTTAATAATTGACTGGGAGGCTTAATAATGCTATGTATAATTTAGGAATCCAATTTATTGACAAAACCAGGAAGAAACCTCCATATTAAATGGACACAGAAATCAGTTTAGTACAATTCTTGGGGAGGCATCGTAACTTCACAGCAGGCAAAATACAATAAGCACTAATGTAGCCTTTGCAAATAAGGATTAAGCACAAAACCTCCCAGCCTGTCCAGAGTGGAGCATGAGATGGTGTGCAGGCTGGGATGCCTTGGGTCACAGCTGGGGTCTGTCTCTCCACCCAGAACAGCTCTGGTTTGTTGACCCCTGTGCACTTTTCCCTTGAGCTGCCCTCAGCTCCCTTCTTAGAGTGTCTTTCCTTCTGTGTGCTCTTCACAGTATTTTGAAAAACTCTTCCGTGGTGGCAGGGCTTCCTTCAGTCCTGTTCCTCTCCAGCAGCCAAGCCTATTTAGTGAGTTTATTAATTACCATGTCGGGCTCATTGAAGTGAGCACCTCATTTGGAGGAACCTCCTGGGGACTCCTGCAAACACACACAAACTCATTAGACTGAATGTTTCCCATTTGTAGATCAGCATTTTGATGATAAACACTTCATAATCTTAAGGAAAATGGTGCAAGTTGAAAGTTAGAATTTAGTCTAGGATAGGTTTTTTGAGGGCTTTTTTTCCTATGGGCATCAATATGGTGATTATTAGGTCTACAGCTATGGGTCATCAAACAACCAGGAAAATAATTTCTCACATGATTTCTGCACTGTGCTAAAAGAAATTCACCTCTTCTGTCTTGCTGGTTCATGCAGCTCATTATGTGACACTTGGCTTGGCTGTTGGCAAGGCAAAATATAAAGGGCCATGCAATTAAATGTAGTTCTGAGTTTCCTCACCTTACAGCAAGGGCACAGGAACAGTGTTGGACGTGGTTTAGCACCAGAGCTGTGCAGTTTAACCCAGCACATGTGGAAGATTCAAAGACAAATAAAACCCTGAATTGGGTACCCTATGGCTGGGATTAATGAGGTGACAGTAAAGTGTGTGTGTGGGGGTGCTGGCCATGGTGTATTTGGGGAGGGCTGGATGGGGAAAGATTTTGCAAATCCTTCTGATGTGGTGACAGGTCAGATGAACCCCTGGCAGCATTTTGACTGGGTCAGTGCCAGTGCCTCAGTGCTGGGCTGTGCCCATCCTGTGGGCTGCAGCAGGCACCCCAGGCTGGCTCCTGTGCAGCAGGGCTGCTGCCAGGCTGGGGCTGCAAGATCAGCTGCCCTCCTGCCTCTGGGGGAGCTGGCACAGCCCTGCACTGCTGAGGGGCTGTGGCACTTTGGCTAATCCATTGCAGGGAAATCCACTGCAACCTTCTTACTTACTGCTGGAGAAAACAGCCCCAGATGTTTGTTTGAGCTGAGGGTGTTTGTGCAGACTGTTGGAGCAGCAGTTTCTCTCCCCAGGGATGAGCAGAGCTGTAGGATTGACCCCTGGGTCACACTGGGGATTGGCCTCCAAGCTCCAACTCCAGATTTTAAAAGCCAGAGAAGAGAGCCTGAAAACCAGCAGGGTAACTGGGGGCTGAAACCTCCTCTCCTCTCCTAAGAGAAGTGACACCTCTGCTGAGTTTCTCTGGGGGCACTTAAGGCAGAGTTTATTTACTGTGTAACATGGTAGTTTAGTGTGATTCCTGCTTGCTAATTAGTTCCACTAATTTATTTGGAACAACACATCCTCTCTTTCTGTTGAGTAACTGGATGTGGGTTCTGGGAGCACCTCTATTCCCTCACTGAGCTGCTTGACACTTGCAGGATGCTGTGCCTGCTCTCCCAGGCCCATGCTGGAATAACCATTACCTTTATAAGCACTTTACCTTGGCAATGCCCAAAGGCCCTTTTGCAACAATTGCTGCAGAGTTTGTGTAGACAGGAGACGTTGCCCTGATCCATCTGGAAGCTGTGTATTCCCAAGGAGCTCCAGTGTAAGGCAGTCATGGAGCACTGGGGTTCCTGGAGCCTGACCTTTGGGAGTGGACACGAGATGGGGATGAGGGCTCAAGTGAACAGCCTGACCCTTGGTGAGTTGTCAGCAGAGCGCTGGAAATGCCCAACTTGTGATGTCAACAATTGCACTGGCAGGTCCTGGGACAAGAGGATGCCTGGAACTCATCCTGTCCCTCTGTGTTTTGAATGGCTGCATCAACCACTGGGAACAACATGGCTTGGTCACTGTCTGTCTGCAGGATTTTTGGCAGAGTGACCATTCTCTGCTCTTGGCAGACACACATCTGCCCTTCACTGTGGACACACAGTGGCTCCAGGTTTCTGGAGCTGGGCTCCAGGGCCCAGCTGGCTCCAGGTTTCTGCTGGGAGCATCCTGGGATTCAGGCAGACCAATTTCCCTTTGTGCCTGTGCCTTCAGCTGGCTTCAGTGTCCAGACCTGTGGTGTATGAAGCAACACAGATGAGTCTGTAGATAATTCCAGCAATTGTATTTACTCATTTTATTTCTCATACTTTGCTAATTAAATTGTGCCTGGTATTATTTAATCTATTTATTGGATGTAATTTGATATGACTATTCAATAAGATACATCAGAGAATTTTTATGTAATTTAACTTTCTTCTGCTCCATATCCTGCTACCTGATGACCTGTTCTCTCTTCCCTGCCCCTTCCCAACCTTGCTTACTGTCTGCTTATTTATGGCCTTTAAAATGATGTAATTATTTCTATAACATATGCACACTTGTAACTAAAGATCTCTGGCTGGAGAGAATTTGTACAGAAGTAGCCTTGGTGCTGAATATTCCTGTGCAGGTGCTGCTTGTCTGGTCTTTTCCATGGACAGCTGGCTGTGACCTTTGGGATTTGCACAGGTGTTGGATCACACAGGTCCAGACACTGCAGTGCAGCATTTGCCCCTTAGCAAGGAGCTCGTGCCTCAGGCTGGGACTCAGCACCGACAGGTCAGGGAGCAAAACTGCCCCCAGTGGCCACAGGAACCGAGTCATTCCTTTGGCAGGATCACTTCCTTCACTTCACCATCTCCATGGGCATCCTCAGAGCAAAGAGAGCCCAGGGACACTGGACCAGCTTCACTTCACCATTCCATGCACACAAACCCCAGTGTGTCACCTCTGCCACCACAGGTGTCTGTGCTCAGACATCCACATGGATGTGCTTTAACCTGGTGCAACTTCTCCAAGTTTCACCATAGGATATCATATCTTATGGACCAGTTTTCTAGTGAAAATGGTGTTTTTATTTGGTCTTTTTCCTTTGGCCAAGGAGCTTTTCCCCCTTCCCTGGCAGTGGAGCTGGAGGGCACTGCAGGCTGCTCTGCCAGAGGTGGTGCCTGTGTGAGAGCAGACATGAGGTAATCAGGCTGGCACAACAATGGGCTGTTATTTATGAAGCCAGGCCTTTTCTAACTTTCCTTGTGTTTATGCAGTGTGATTTCAATGTCATAAATACTAAAAGGTTTACCACTGAGAGATGAGAACTTCCCTCATTCATCTGTGCAATTAAACTTGTGCCCACAGTGGCTTTTGCTTTTAACTGCCTTTTAGGATGGAGTCCAGGATTTTAAGAGGTTTCACTGACTAAATTTTTTAATGAGGTCGAAGAGTTTTTGAGGGAATTTTGAACAGTATTTAATTTTCTGTTCCTTTGCAGGTTTAGGCTTTATTTTTGAGCAGAGTTCTTTGAGTCCCTGAGTGACTTCAAACAAATTCTTTTTCTGTGTCTGATTTTCACCTCATCTGTATCAGGATAAGCCTTGTTATTGCCTTTAACTGCCTTTAAAGTGTCCAGTGCTGTATGTGAGCTACCCTTGGGCTGGATACTCTCCCTGGGACTGCTCAGCTGCTCCCTTTGTTTCTGGCACAGTCTCTGCAGCCTCTGGGCTTGTCCTGGAAATGTGTCATACAGTGACAAATATTTTAAGGAAAGGAATCCCAGTTGAATTTTTCTGCACAGAACAGGGGAAGTTCCTTGCATGCTGATCCCAAGGAATGCTGTGTGGTACAGGACAGGAGGTGCTTTAGTTCCATTGGCAGAGCTCTCTGAATTGGGGTTGGTTCACACCAGGACCAGTGTGTGCTGGGGAGGAGGGTGTGCAGCACTGAGTTTCAGACTTACCTAGAGGAATTTGTGCAGGGGTTTCTGCTGAAGGGCTGCCACTTGCATTCCCTTGTGCCTGCCCAGACTGTGGTGCTCTCTGTGGTTCAGTAGAGTGGCTGTGATGTTGTGTGTCAGAGCTGTACCACGTGAGACCTGTGCTCAGGAGAGTCCCCGGATGCTCCTGTGGAGCCCCCCAAGCTTCTGCCTCCCTGTTTTTTCTGGATGCACAGCTCAGCCCTGCACCCAGGCACTGTGTGGGCATCTCCTGGGCAGGGACTGAAAAAGAAAGTGGGAAACATTGAGCTGTTTGACTAACACTTGCAGAGCTCTTTCCAGTCTTCTTTATCTACAGACCCCACTGGTGTCAAGGTCACAGAATCACAGAATGGTTTGGGTTGGGAGGGACCTCAAAGCTCATCCAGTACCACCCCCTGCCATGGGCAGGGACACTTCCCACTGTCCCAGGATGCTCCAAGCCCTGTCCAGCCTGGCCTTGGACACTCCCAGGGATGGGGCAGCCACAGCTTCTCTGGGCACCTGTGCCAGGGCCTGCCCACCCTCCCAGGGATTCTAAAGATTTGGGATGGAAAATACCCAAGTAAGCTGTCTTTGGACTCTCAGTTAACTGAACTGTTCCTTTCAGTAGCAGTCACAGATTTTGTGAGTAAATTTTATCATGAAGAGAAACATAAAGAAAATCCATGGTCACTGTAGAGCTTTAATTGTTTTAAGCTGTAAGTATGATGTTGCAATAGCAAGAAGAGCTCAGTGAATCAACCCACTCTTCATTTCAAACAGCTGTTTAATGAGAGCTTCCTGTTAAGAATAGGCCATAATGAGTATGAGGAAACCACCTCATCCTTGAAAACAAATTCCTTTTCATGGCTTAATTAAAAATGCTCCTGGTACTTCTGTGAGCATACATGATAGCTCAGGAAAGCCTGGTTTAATTTATATGAAGGAGTCTCAATTAAGAAGCAAAATAGATAATATGTTGCTTTAATATTACATAGTAAAAACTGTTCTTACTTCTGAACTCCTGTTATCTTGCAGTCAAACCCTGTGTGTGTCCTAACAGTGGAATATCTTTCCCCAGGAGACCACAGGACAGCCTTGTGTGCTTTTAGTTGTGTTTGGGGTGGAAAAATGGGTGAAACCAGAGCAAGTGACTTGGGCATGATTTATTGGTCAATTTTAGGGGGGATAACTTTACAGAAGACTGAGCCTTGTGAGCTGTTTGGGCCCAGATTTTGTAGGAACAGGCAGGACAGTGCAATTTGCCCAAATACAAGAGCAGTGAAATGAGCTGCAGGATGTGTTTTTGGTTAGCAAGAAGCTGGATCAGCAGCAGTTGGTGTGGACAGAGCAGGGATCCCAGCTGGGCTGCTCTGGGAGCTGTCCCTGCTGCTCCAGGGCAGGTAAATCCAGGTGTGGGAGAACAATTCCTGCTCCAACCCTCTGCCAGTTCCTGTGCCTGTTCCTCCTGCTCCTCTTTGTCCCAGTGCAACATCACTGTCTGTTTGTAGTTTCCATGAAATATGCTAATTGAAGGAAGAAATGCTGGTTTGAGAGAAAACTGCCAAAATGAGCATTGTAAAAAAGCAACTGCTCCTTTGCATTTGTCTGGAATTGCTGTGCCCTTGGGAGAAGCACAAGGATACGAGTCCCTCGTGCAGGGACTTCCTGGCTGGGATTCCTGAGGAGGAGGGGACAGGAAAGCAGGTCGTTTCCATGCTGTTTTCCTGAAAAGTTCACTGAAAAATCAGTGAATAAATAGCTCTGAAATGGGTTAGAAAACCACCATTAAGAAGGGGCTTCTGAAGAAGAAGAGTGAAGTCTTGAGGGAGAGTTACTGGTTTGGGTGGAGAAGTTTATTGTTCTTTGGGAATTGCCCTGTGTCCCTGGCCTTGGGATTGGATTTGGCATTGGGATTTGGATTTTGTCTCTGGCCTTGGGTTTGGACAGTCTTTTGAAGGTTCAGGGGCAGCACTGGGGTAAATCAGGGGATGTCACACTCTCTCCAAGTAGCCAGTGGGGCTACAGAGTGAACTGGTGAGGAACAACCTGAACCTCCCTGTGCAGACACAGTCCTGCCCCCAAGGGTTATCCTGGTCCTCCCTCCCTTCCATGTCCTGCAGTCCCAGCATGTAGGTTTGCCAGCAGAAGGCACACTGTGGTCTGGGCAGTGTGTCCTGGTGTGTTACTGGGACTGTTTTCACACTGCCACGTTTCCTGCACTTGGTACAGACCTGCTGGCGTGTCACGATCACAGTGGGTGGGCACAGGAAGTCCTGGGAGACCCAAACCTGGAATTCAGTGGTGACTCAGTCCCTGTCACCAAACCCTGACCTGCTGCACTGAGACACCACAACAGGCACTGAGGCAACTGAGCAGTGAGACACCAAAATAACAACTTCTGTTAGCCAAAGGATGCTTGAAAACATTAACAATTAAGGAGGCTTTGTTTGCATATTGATTTCTGGTTTGCCTTCCAGAAGGTCAGGCCAAAACCTTCTTGGTTCTCCCCACAGAGTTTGGGACCTGCTCCAACCTGATCTGCTTCTCTCAGTTCCACCAATGCTGCAGACTGCAATTTTCACTGAATTTTGGGTTTCCTTGCAAATCTGCCAGTCACACTGAACAACTGAGGTGTGATCTGTCTTTCTCAAGCTCTCCTTCCCACACAGCTGCCTCCCTGTCCTTCCTGGGTGGGTATTGCAGATGGATTTGCTTTCATGCTGGATGGGAGATCAAATCCTTTAGCAGAAGAAACTGCCTCCGGTAGCACTGTTTGCAATTGTTATTAATTACTCATTGATGAGGCCTTGGTTTGCTGTTAGTCTGTCATTTCCTCTAAAAAGATGTATATTTGCTGTATTGAGTGGTGCTCATAATTGCCCCCCTACTCTGCCAAAATGCTCCTTGTGAGAGGCTCAGAGATTGCAAATGTCAAGCGTGGGACCCAGGAGGACAATCTCCCAGTCAATGCTGAAATGATTTGAACTAGTGAACTCTTGTTAAAACTGTTAATTGCTTTTTTAAAAACACTTAATGGAAATTGCCACATTTAAGTAGTCCATAAAACTGTGATGACACCAGCCTTAATCAGGTGGCACAAAAGCACCTCCATTAGGAGCTACCTGGCCTGAAAACTTTGATGATGGAAATCAGTCCTGACAGCCTGGTGTTTGCAGTCCTGGATCTTTCTGGAAGAGAAGAATAATTTGTTTGTTTTACTTATGAAAAGACTCTTCCCTGCACTGCACCTTTGTGAGTGTTGTGTTCAGTTCTGGGCTCCCTCAGTTCAGGAAGGACATTGAGGGGCTGGAGCGGGGCCAGAGAAGAGTAACGAGGCTGGAGAAGGGAGTGGAGCACAAGTGCTGTGGGGAGAGGCTGAGGGAGCTGGGGGTGTTTGTGCTGGAGAAGAGGAGGCTGAGAGGTGACCTCAGCACTGTCTGGAAGTGCCTGAAGGGAAGTTGTGGCCAGGTGGGGGTTGGTCTCTTCTCCCAGGCACTCAGCAATAGGACAAGGGGGCACAGGGGGCTCAAGCTCTGCCAGGGGAAATTGAAGTTGGAGAGCAGAAAAAAATGCTTCACAGAGAGAATGCTCAGGGATTGGAATGGGCTGCCCAGAGAGGGGGTGGATTCCCCATCCCTGGAGGTTTTTCAGCTGAGCTTGGCCGTGGCACTGAGTGCCATGATCTGGTAAAGGGAGTGGAGTTGGCCCAAGGGTTGGACTTGATGATCTTGGGGTCTTTTCCAACCCAATCCATTCTGTGATTCTATGAAAGCTTATTGGAGAGGATGACCCCAGGAAACTCAGAAGTCTGTGGGGTGAGGCTGTGCTGCCTGGTTTGGAATATTTCATACTGGAATATGGTAATTTGTATGGTGACCTTGCTGCAGACTCAGTCATGGAAAGCTGAAGGAAACCCACTGTGCTGTGGTTTTCCTGGTGTGGTTGGTTGATTCCAAAAGGCAAAATGCTGCAGGGAGGAAACTGTGAAGTATTTGAGGTCATGAAGTTACAAGGGACCAGATTTGACACAATAACATGTTCATGGGATGTGTATTTTTTAAAATGCCAAATGAGTTAACAGAAAGCCTGGGTGGGCACTTGATTCATGGGGAGACTGGGAGGTGCCTGTTTGGAGTCTGACAGAGAGGGGTACAGTGGGAACAGCCACACTTCTGACCTGGATTGTGTATCAACACATGGCCCAGCAGGAAAGAACTCTGGAAAGAGACAGGAGATAGGGATAGGAGCAACCCTGAGGTGGAGGTGTCCCTGTGGGAGAGGAACATTCAGGTTCTGTGCATCCAGGTTGGGTGCTGGCCCTGCTCCCCACCCCCTGCCAGGCTGTTCTCTCCTCACACCTCCCAGAGAAGGTGCCAGTAATTGCTGGGCTCACCAGCAGTCTCAGAAGGGCCCCAAACCAGCCGTGGCCCAGTGAATGACACACTTTGTGCTCCACTGCAATGGGCCATTTGAGGTCACAGCAGCTCAGTGGGGCACTGCAGTAACCCCGGGGAACTGCTCTGTGTTCAGGGGGTTGTGTGCTGTGCATCCCCTTGCACCTTTCCTTCACACACCTTGCTCACATACCTTATTATACATTAAAAACAATAAATATCTGTAGCAACTATCAACTTGTTTTCTCTCTTGACACCAAGAGGTAAATCCAGCAGAGCTGTGGAAGCAGCAGGATTGCCAGAATGGGCTATTTAAGTAGGGTGTTGGTGACAAACATTGCTCTAAAAATGCTAAACTTCACCCATGCCAGTGTTTGCACCTTCGTGTCACGCTGAATTCCTCTGGTACTGTGATGATGTTTCTTTTCTCATGCTTCTTAAAGTTTTGTGCTGGCTCTTGCCACAAGTTATTTGAGGTAACTTAAGGATATAACCTTGATTTTCTGTGGTGCCTCTGCAAGATTTCACAGAAACCCTTCCACTGCTTTCAGGATAAAAGTTGCCTTTATTAAACCAATTTAACTTCCTGCCAGTGCTGATTCTGAGCAGAGCTCTGGAGGCAGAAGGAGGTGCAGGTGGTCCAGCTTTCTAATGATGGGATGTTCTCAAGAAGCAAAGTCTTACTGAACTTGCTGAAGTTGATGTCTCCATTAATGGGATCTCAGGAGGTTTGTTTCATATGGAGGATTTCTTTGACAACCAATGCTGTCTCAGTTTGAAGCTGTCCCTGCTCCAAATGCTCGGCTGCTTTTGGATTAATGATGTCTCCAGCTTCACTCAGAGCAAGGGGACTCTGTTCACTCTTTGAGTTGGCAAAATGTGTGAATAAAACCTGGAAACTTAGGATTGTAAAAATTTTCTTTTCAGTTCAAAAATGCATTTTTGAAAGCTTATACACTTTCAGAGGAAGAAATTCTCCCCTCTGAGGGTGGGCAGGCCCTGGCACAGGTTGCCCAGAGAAGCTGTAAAACCTTATTTACCTGTGATCCTGGCATTTTCTACTATTATTACTTTTTAAAATATTAACTCTAAATAGTGCAGACAGATTACCAGCAGATCTAAAGGTAATTTAAGGTAGAAAATTTACAGTGGAACTTGAAAATCCCTTTTTTTTTGAGGCAGCTGTTCTAAATGTTATATTCTTAGACTTCATTCTCCAAAGGGAAATTTTGTCT
Organism: Sakesphorus luctuosus; assembly: GCA_013396695.1. Lineage (NCBI taxonomy): Eukaryota > Metazoa > Chordata > Aves > Passeriformes > Thamnophilidae > Sakesphorus > Sakesphorus luctuosus. The sequence continues at coordinate 1,790,487 of VWZD01003806.1, read as the reverse complement.
TTTCCAGTCAGGGCAATAAATAAAGGTGAAAGAACCACCATGAAAACACCCTGAATTATTAATTTGCCAGAAACACTCTCTTAGAAGAAAAAGCCTCTTCAGGATATATAGGAATGTAGAACACTCATTACTCACCAGGCACAGGAGGGCCTGCACAGGTAAATAATGCAGCTTGGCCCACAAACCTGAGATTGGTGATAGACTTCCCCCAGGTTTTGAAGGCTGCACTAGTGATTTTTAAAACTAAAATACATCCAGCTGAAGGTGCAGCTTTGTTGTAAGTCAAATGGGGAATGTCTGTGTTATAGAATCACAGAATGGATTGGGTTGGAAAAGACCTCCGAGATCATCAAGTCCAACCCTTGGGCCAACTCCAGTCCCTTTACCAGATCATGGCACTCAGTGCCACGGCCAAGCTCAGCTTAAAAACCTCCAGGGATGGGGAATCCACCCCCTCTCTGGGCAGCCCATTCCAATGCCTGAGCACTCTCTCTGCAAAGAAGTTTTTTCTGCTCTCCAACTTCAATTTCCCCTGGCAGAGCTTGAGCCCCCCGTGCCCCCTTGTCCTATTGCTGAGTGCCTGGGAGAAGAGACCAACCCCCACCTGGCCAGAACTTCCCTTCAGGTAGTTCTGGACAGTGATGAAGCCACTCTGAGGTGTGGTGATGTTTGTGCCTTCCTTTGGATGTGAACAGGGAAAGGTTCCTACTGCAGTGCTTGGCCCAAAGATGAAAGGCTGCACTCAGGAATGTAACACAAGCCCTGTGAGTCCCAGTCCTGCTGCTGCAACCACATCCCCTTTAGCTGTGGGGATCTTTAAAAATTAAAGGTACAGAAGAGAGGTGAAATATTAACAGTGGATCGTTTACTGTATCCCAACAGTTCAATCATCAGTGCTGGAAAGTCAATATTATATTAACTTCAAAGTAGTCTCTGCTGAAGTTCTCCAAAATGATGGAAATTCAGAGGTCCTAGTTTTCTAGCTGTGCATTTGGCTGCTTATGAAATGTCATATAAAAATGATGTTTTGGTAAGAAATCATTCCCACTGCTCTCCCAAAGGCAGCAGCTCTGTGTTCCATCAGGGCTGCCTTCAGAATAGAGGTTACTACAAAGTGTGGTGTATAAATTAAAATAATACTGACATAAGGTGGTCAGGTAGGAAACAGGGCTCGATGATTCCTATTAGGAATTCTTTGACTCTCTCTCTCAAATTGAATGTCATCAGTAACTTCTGAATGTTTGTCAACAGATGACTTCCCAGAAGGTGTTTGTTTTCCCTCTGACCGCAGTGGAGGATCTTTCCCTGGGCTATGGATTGTCTCATCTCTATTCTTCCTGCTGCTGCCTAATTGGCAGCTGTAGAGTGTTTTAACACCTGGATTAAACAAGGCCTTTGTCTTCCATCTATAGAAGATAAAAAAGGATTTGAGCCTTTGTAAACTGAATTTATTTTACAGGATGGTAATAGATGAACCTCTTTCCTATCATATAAAATACAGTCAATTTTCACTAAGAGCTTCAGGGTCTTCCCTCCAGCCTCGCTGCCTCCTGTTAAACAGCCTGGGACTTTGCCAAGGGAGCTGGAAAATCTGCAGGAGTTTGATCCCCAAACTGCTGAACCCCAAACCCCTGAACAATGTGGCACATCAGGCTGTGAGAGCCCCGTGGCTGGTGGGGACGTGGGGGCTCCATGGAAATGCTGGGGGAGTGTGTGATTCCCCACCTGCATTTCTGAGGGCTGGTGCCTTGCTGATGTCCGATTCCAGTGCGTGTGCAGCTCACAGGAACCCTTCAAGGGTTTATTTGCTCTGTGTCCATCGGGATGGAGCGAGTGTGCCATGTACAACACTCTGTCAGCTCCTAACTGAGTGTACAGAGATGAGACGGAGCTCCTTTCACTTCTATCACAGCCCCCTGAGTCAGGTTGTTCTGCTGCCAAGTCCCCAAACCCTCCTGCAATGTGCCTGCAATTCTCTCCTCTGCCATTGCTCCTTTTCTGGTGTTTACTGTGTGTTTTTGCTTCAGGGACGGATGTGGACGGTGCCCCTGGGATGCTCCTGCATTTTGGGGCCTTCCTGAGGAGCTCAGGGTGGGACACAAGGTCCACCAGCACGAGCTGTTGTCCTCTGGGCTTTGTGGGGCACACTGGGCTGTTTGAGCTTCCTCTGCCCACTGTCCTGGTTGTTGCTACATGGCACATTGGGGTTTGTGCATTTTCTCAGCTGTGTGGAGAAGCCATCGCCCTCGGTGCCACAAGGAGTGCCATGAGAGGCAGGACAGCAGCAGCAGGCTTTGGTGGGACATGGTGCCTCAGAGTGGAGAGGAGGAGAGATGCCAGCAGGGTTCCTGCTCTTCCTGCTGAGCTCTCTGGGCAGAAGAATGGCTTCCTCCAGCCTCTCTTTCAGGGACTGGTTTTAATGGGCTCTGTGCTCCTCTATGCATGGAGTGGGCATGTCTTGGGAGTGTGTGCTGAAGGGGTTTGGGGAATTTATGAGCTCAACTCACCCACAGTGGACTTAGTGAGGAATGTAATTCCTTTTACTGTTCACAGAACAATTGCTTCAATCCCAGCATTTTCTCAAACCTCTAAGCATCATCTGTTATTCCTGTTGTCTTGCTGGTGGCAGCTGCACTGTTGGGCAGCACTGCTGCTGCAAAAACAGTTTTGTTTTTTTCATCTTCCCTCACCATCTCTCCAATAACTGATCTGCAATGACTGTGAAGATTCTTGGACTCTCCCATGCCTCTGGTTTCCTTGGCAGAGTGATGCTTACCTACTCACAGGTTGCTCCTTGGTGAGACGATTTGAATCAAGCTTTGAAACGAGCTGTTGGGTTGTCTCGTGCTCCAGAGGAGCAACTTGTTACTTGTGCTCTTCATATCCTTGTGACAGCTTGTCAGAGAAGAGAAGTTTGCCTTCATTTTCTTTTCCTTTCATTGTTGTTGACTAATTAGTAGCCAAACAGACAGCATTTGTTTCTGTTATCAGACTGCTGGTAAATTAAGAGTTGGATGCAACCCAAAGCTCTGGAACCAAATCATGAACTTCGGGTGTGTCAGCTGTGACCTGGAGCGCTGGCTGGGAGCAACCAGAGAGGGACCTGAGTGGAAAATTTCCATCCATGGAAAAAGGTTCCATATTCTGGACTCAATCAGGATGAGTTCTGAAGTGCCATTTTAACAGTTCAGGGTGAACAGTTCAAGCTTTCATGTTTGAGAATTGGAGGGGATTGGACCGAAGGGATGTTTTGGAGCTGACTCTGGACTCCTTTGTTTCAATGAGGAGTGAAGGAGGCTGTTGATCCAGCATCCTCTGTGAAAGGGATCACAGCTGAGGCCCCTCACTAGCTGTGCTGTCCCCAGAACGGTGTCAGACAGTGCATTTAAGCTCCATGTGACTCTCTGGGTGACAGACCACCCGTGTACTTGTGTGTATATTTGTACTGGCCACAAAGGGAAGGCCATTCTCAGCCAGGGGACCTGTTTGCCTGAAGGAGTTAAACAGCCACTCATTTGTGTCCTTTGGGGAGCAAGCAGTGCCCTGTCTGTGCAGCCAGTGATTAATTGCACAGCACAGGGGGTGACACGCAGCCATTTTTCATCCCTAACGCCTTCTGCGAGGGGACACACGTGGAGCTGCCCCTCCTGCAGCTCCCAGAGCGGGATGGAGAGCAGACCTCGCTGGCAGCTTTCCTGAGCCACCTCCCCTCATGCGAGGAGACTCCATCACCTCCCCACAGTGGGACCAGATGTCCCAACACACAGTGTAATGTTGCAGAGAGGGGAAAAAAGGAGGTGAAGAGCTCTGAGAACTAATGTCTGTTTTGTCGAACAGTTGGAGAGCTCCTGGCCATGGCATCTCAAACCTGACAAAATTCCCCCAAAGTCACTGATTGTACTTTCCACTTGGCAGTAGAAAATCTTTCAGAGCATTGAAATTCTGCTTTCCTTCATCAGCTCCACTGGGAGGTGAAATAATTCAGAGTAAGGGATTCCTGTGCTTGGAGCCTGGGAATGATTAGCCATTTTTCTACAAAATTCCTTTTTAAAGATTGTCTTGTCTTGTCTTGTCTCCTCCTGGCTGAGGTTTCTGCTCCAGCTTGATGAAGACTCACCATCTTCAGGAGGCTGGTTTAGAGTCAGACCTTTGCTATATAATTCTCATTAATGTTAAGAGAGAATTAGCTGGGAATTGCATCTCATTGGGCTGATTATCCATCCCAGGCTGCTCCTGCGTGACAGCTCAGACCCTGCAGCCTCAGTGTGTGTGGGTATCAAACACAGCTCTCCCACAAGGTAGCAAGCAAAGTGTGTGTTCCCTATACATTATTGATGGAGTTGAAAATGTATTCTCTTAGAAATTGTTGTGGACTGTGCACTTGTTTGCATTGCAGCTGGGAATACAGGGATTCCTGACCTTTGGAAGGACTTGGGACAGGCACTTGCTGAGCCTGTTGTAACCAGAGAGGGTCCCTGAAGCCCTTTGAGGAGCTTAATATAAACAATTAATAATTTGTTTAAGTTTCAATAAGGGAAGATTAAAAAGAGCCAGGCGAAAATATGTGTATGGCATAGCCATTTTAGAAAGGTGTTTTGTTTCCAAAATGAAAAAAAAAATAATATATATTTTTAAAAATCTTTTTCATAGTGAGATGCATGAATTGTTCTTGCAGATGTGATGGTTTGCCAGGCAGGGGGTGTTTGTTGAGGTCACCAGGCCTTGCTCAGAGGTGCAGATTTGCCCTTAAAACCACGTTGTGCCCTCAGGGTAATTGGTGCACACAGGGAATTTCTCTGCTCCTGACACCCTCTCCATAAGTGCCCATCCACCCTGTATCGTGTGTACACATCAAAAAGCCAGAATCAGGGGAACTTTCTATTAAACTCTGATGAAACTGTGGCACGTCCAAGCAGGCTGTTGTGTCCAGGTGCATGGACAGTCACCAGTGTCCCCTCTCTGCTCTCACCTGAGCAGAGTCAGGTGAGTTCTGATGCTTTGTGGCATCTCTGCCAGGAGGAACTTCAGTGCTTGGACTCTCCTGTCTTCTTGCTTAGCCTGAAAATGTTGCCTGAGAGCCAAGCTTGAGGCTGGCTGTGTGATTAAGCTCCACCAAAGACAGATTGATGTTTGCACCAGCAAATTTAGGGCCTGTTCCCTGCCCTTGTGGCCACCAAGGAGGAGCTTTGGGTGTTGGCCTGCAGGCAAATATATCTGCTCATTAATGATATGCATCATCCATCAGGCAGGGGAATGAATTCTATAAATTGCTGGCAATCTCCAGCCAGCATTTCCATGTGGATTTAGCAGTCTTATTTCACCCTGGCTGTTTTATCCCTGCCTACCAAGAGGCATGCCTGGAGTGTGCCAGGGATGGCCTACATGCAGATAATGTACACAACAGCTTTATTATTTCCAGCTACTAACGAGGAATGCAGCAGCACATTGCAGGCATTAAAATGTATGGTTTCTCTGTGGCCTTTAATGAGGGTTTGCAGGAGTTCCAGTGCTCCACAAAAAATATTGGATTTTTCTCCTACTTCCTTGCAAGGTCCAAAGGGAAAGGAGGAATTTGCTGTGTGTGTGTTTTGAGGAGAACATATTCAGGATAATCACGTTTTTTCTGTAGTTTCTCACACCCCCCCAAACCTGGAGCTGGCAAAGCTGTTTAACTCCACATCATTCCTGCACTGGTGGGTGGCTGGAAGAGGTTGGAGTCCCTGTGTCCGTGTTTAGCAGCTGGAATCAGTCATAGGTGTGCTTTCCAAAGGCTGCCACTCTGCCTGGCTTGGGTTGGGTTTGGTTTGGTTCCCAGGGCTGTGTAAGCTTGCACAAATGGTCTTATAGATATGACAGTAAATCAGCTTTACTTGTTTATTTTCCTTTTATATTTATTATCTGTAAGTGTATTAGCCAGTGGGCTTTCTGGCTGCAGTTAGCACTGAGATAGGAGGATTGAAAAATGTTTCCAGAAGGAACATTTGGGATGGGTAACTGTGGCTGTCCACCCTGGAAATCTGACTCTGAGCTTGTCTTTTCCAGTCAAGGAACAGACACACTGTGTGACTTCTGTCTCACCAGCTCCACTTTGGTGTCTTACACTTGTCCCAGAGTAGGGAATATTCACAGAAGGTACTTAATGGCTGATCTCAGGTAATGCTCCCTGTCTGCTGTGATGAAGTGAAGACTCATGAATTGTTCACAGACAATCTGCAGAAAGAACAGGGGCTGATGTGCTTTAGATGTTCCTCACCCACCACTCAGCTCGAGCTGCATCTGGAGGCAAGTCTGGGACAGTGTCACAGAATCACAGGATGGGTCAGGCTGGAAGGGACCACAGTGGGTCATCTGGTCCAACCTCCCTGCTCAGGCAGGGTCATCCCAGAGCACAGGGATTGTGTCCAGATGGTTCTGGAATATCTCCAGTGAGGGGGATTCCACACCCTCTCTGTCAGCCTGTTCAGTGCATGTCATTGCACACCAAAGTTCTTCCTCATGTCCAGGTGGAACTTCCTGAGTATGAGTTCCTGCCTGTTGTTGCTTGGCATTGCCAACAAGATGGACTTCTCAGTGTATTTCCCTTTGTTCTCCCATGCACAAGGTCTAAAGGACTGTGGTGTTCACAGCTTTGCAGTTCCTCTGTCTCCTTGGGTACCTTTGCACCTTCCAGAAGTGGTGCTTGGCCAGGCTTTAGTCCCCTGGGACAGGGCAGCTCGAGCTGCTCACCTCACTGTCACCTTCCCCTGCAGCAGCACCGTTTGTTTGGGGACATCTGCTGCCCCGTGGGGAGGTGGCAGGAGGTGACAGCACCAGCTCACTCTGTGCATTCAGGCAATCTGCCAGTCTGAGCACTCAGCCCTTCTCCTTTTTTAACCTGTCAGAAATTCAAAGTAAAAATATTGCAGGGAAGAGGCTCATCTAGAAAAGCAGCACGTTAATTATGGAAGGCAGTTTCTTGGCTCTCAGTTGCTGTCCTGCATGGAATAACTTGGGGTCTGGTACTGTGGGAAGGCATTTTAGTCTGGAGCTGCTGGCCTTGGTTCTTGTGCTTTGTTACCACTGCTGCATTCAGTGAAATCTCTGACAAAGACTTTTTTTGGAGGCTGTGCAGCAGAACCCCAATTTTCTCCACCTTCTTTGTCCATATAGACTAAACCCAAGTTCTCTCCATACTCTTTGTCCATTTCTCCAATGCTCTGCCCATTAGATAAAGTTTCACTCCATCTGGTCAAACTTTCAAATGTTGTCAGAGGATTTTTGTGTCCAAATACCAGGTGGGTTTTGTAAGTAGCTGCAAGTGCCAGTGGCTGGGAGCAAAACATCCTTGTTGTGGGAGTGATGTTTTGTAATCCAGAGCAGGAGAACTGACAGCATTTCAGAAATAAGGCTGACTTTTAGAGGTTATATGCCAAGGTGTGTTAAAAACATGCAAATCTGTAGAAAAGGAGAACTCAGGAGGTTTAAAAATCAAGTCCTTTTTATAAGTTATCGTGGTAGCATTGGATCTGCATCTGCTGAGGAAAAGACTTTCTGTGCCTCAGAGTTCCATACACAGAGTGTGTATCTTGCCCTTGGGCAAGGTTTGGTGGCCTGAAATTAAGGATTCAAGTAGGAACCATGATGGGAATGAGGCAAAGGGGCTGATGTTTTCTAGTCTTCAGTGTTACTTTGATCACTTTTTAAGCTTTGAACTCAATTCAGTCAGCAAAATAACAAACCCTCCTTCACTCCAAGCCAACTCTTATCCAAATATTACAAGTGCAGGGTTTTTCCCTGAAAGATGGGGAGAGGAGACCCTGCAACGACCCCAAAAATATGTGTCTGCTCTCAATGAGACTTGAAAAGAGCTTGGGGATTCCAGTGATGGATGACAGTATACAAATCTCAAGCAGCTTTGCTTAGTGTGTTTTGTGATATGATATAGGAGAGATAATTCTTACCCAGTGTCTTTTAAAGGAAATCCTGAGGGTGAATCAATTACCTTCCCTTTCGGAATCAATAGAGATGGGATGTATTGCAGTTACTTTGTGCTTTCCTGAGTGCTCAGGCACAAAGGATGGCTGTTGTTGATAACCAGTGCAAAGAATGCTGTGCCATTTTTTTCCTCTTTCTTCTTTTAAGGACACTACAATCCCCTCAGTTCACACACTTCATCATTCCTAGTCACAATCTTTTCTCAACAAAGATTTAAGAGCAGGAGGAGGAAGTAAGCCCTCAGAAAGTACAAAGCACGCACTGAAACATGGGTTGTAGTGCTAATGACAGCACTTCCCATTCCCAAGACTCTCCAAACCCTCGACACTTGTGGATTTTGCCTCGAAGAACATTCAGATTTAGGAGCTGGAGTGAGGGGAAACGGGATATGAGCTGACACTGTTGTGCTAGCAAAGGTTAAATCAAGTAGTTGGGGCTCAGCCAAGGATACAGAGACAGATTTCTTGTACCTCTGAAAGCAAATACCTTTATGTTTGTTGCAAGATGCTTCTGTGTATCCCCCCAGGTACACTTTTGTTTGAAAAAAGATAAAATACTGCTAAAGGCAGACCTCGTGTTTTAAATTTATGTCTGATAACTCATTGCCTTAAAAGAGTATTAATATGTGTGTGTAATATCATGTAGCAAGAGACTATTGTAAGAGCTTCCTGAGTGCAACCCATAAGGTAACCTGAGAGCAGTACAGGGGTAGTAACCCAGAATGCCACGTGGGCTGTGGCTCCAGTTCTCAATAAAGGGATCCTAAGACAAGTCAGACCACACTTGCTTTTTTCCCATTTGGATCTCTCCAAAGATCCACATACATCTGAGAGGTCAGTCTAGTTATATGTGTTGTCAGGCTGCTGTCTGAAGAGTATGGGGAGACGGGAAAATGCCAACCAGATGAGAAGGGAAGGCTCCTGAAGCTCGTGCCTCTTCTAGAATCATAGAATCAGGTGGGTTGGAAAAGACCTCCGAGATCATCACGTCCAACCCTGTGTGATGGTGAGGCCCCAGGAGGGCTGAGGCACAGCTCCAGCAGGCTTTTCCCTCTGGTTCCCTTCATCAGGAGCCCCTTTCCTCTTCAGAAGCTGAGAAGAAACTAAAGACACTGCACAGAGCTCCGACCACACGCTGGCTCTGCTGGTCCTCCAGAGGAGGAAGGCTGTGTTTCCATGCAGACGTGGATTTACTTGTAGGAGAGGGCTCTGTTCTGTGCAGGCATTTCTTTGCATGTCGTGGCTTGCACAGCAAAGAATTGAAAAGGGAAAGGAAGCAAGTTAAAAAAGAAGACAATTTAAAAATGCCTTCCTCAGTGAGGAAGGAGTGAAAATTGCAGGGACAGGCAGAGACAGGGGAGAAGATTAGCTCAGATGGTTAAAACTTGGTTGTACTAATGCCAAGGTTCAATCCCCCATGTGGGCCATTGACTTGAGTTGGACTCGATGATCCTTGTGGGTCCCTTCCAACTCAGAATAGTCTGTGATTCTGTGAAAGTGTGGGCAGGACACTGATGTTGTTTCCCCTCCGTTCCTCTGGCAGAGTAGTTGGCATTGCACCACCTGGGAGCACAGCAGAAGCAATACCTGGTGAACAGTGTGAAAACAGAGCAGTGACATCATGGAAAAGGGATCTCCAAATCATGGGAATTCTGACTGGGAGGGAGGTCTGGGGGGTTTGGGTGGAACCTGCTTGGAGTGGGAAGATCACAAACACTAACCAGCTGTGCTCAACCCACTCTTCAGATCCTCAGAGGACAGAGGTTTCCCAGCCTCTCTGGCAGTGTGTGCCTGTGCTGCTTTCTCAGTGGCCACTCTGCCCATCCCTGCCTGCTGGGGTGCTGCTGCCCCCTGAGTGTGTCCCCTCCTCAGCACCATCCCCAGGGCCCATGATCAGTTTTATGCAGATCTTTAATGAGCAAGGCATTATGATGCCAATGACATTTTGTCTGGAAGGCAGAGAGGTGAAAAAAAGAGGTGCAAAAAGCCTTTTCCTGCCTTGAAATACAGCATTTATCTACAGGTAGTTCAATAATAGAAACAGGTTAACAAATTAGGTGGAATTCAGGAAAGAAAGATGATTGTGTCTGAGAGGGAATTTTCTGGGTGAATAACAAAATAGTTTTGATATATTTCATTTTGATGGAAGACCAATCAGCTTAAAAGGAGCAACTACCAAAAGAAATGTTTCAAGGATATTTAAGGCTCAGGAAGGACTTTTTAGAAAAGGAATGTATGTGTGAAGTACCAATATAAATGAACCCTGTCTGGAATAGCTGGATCCTAAAAATGCACTAAAAATAGTTGGATCCTAAAGAACACACTGAGGGGAGTAGCCACATGTCCATCTGCACCACACAGGGGTTTGTGAGCTCGAGCTGAGCCGCTCTGGAGTGCCAGAGCCTCTTCTAAAAGCTTGAATAGTACCTGAATCTTAATCCCATCAGGTGAAAATAAATCTGTGCTGCGAGTCCATGCACTTCCAGAGGAGAGGGAAATGCATTTCTCCCGAGGTATTTCTCTCCTTTCTGGGAGGATCCCTTTGGAAGGGAGATCCTGCCAGCTCTCTTTTATGTTGCTTTTCACTGAGTTATTCCCCTTGGTTTCCCCTTGCATTCTTGGAGGAGAGAGAAGCTGCTTTTGTACCTCCAGGGTGTAAAATCCAGCTCTGTCGGGGGGAGTGGAAATTTTTCTCTGGCTTAAAGGAGATCAGAGTTTCCTCCTCAGAGTCTGCTTAGCAAAACCAGGCAATTTAATCTGAAGCATCGCACGTTAAGATGATCATACATAAAAGAACAGCATTAACCTCAGTGCCACACACAGAATTATTTTTGAGTGCAAATGAACGAAATTTTATAGAGTAATATTATTTGCAAGGCCTCCTCAGTAAGAGAAAATATTACAGATGATGAAGAGAATTAGGAATTACAGCTTGAACTACCCAAACCCTCTTTTTGACACTGTCTCTTTAATTAGAAAAAATGAGCCTAACCAAGATGTATCTCACCATTGATTTTTATAATAAGCTTTTAAAGCAAACATACGTGGTGTCACCGTGCTGTTTTATAACATGCACTGCTAACCATTTATTCTGTGGTATAACAGTTCACCAGCAGACGTATTTTATTATTTTTTCTGTGTAATAAAGAAAGATAAAATCAATACCTATTATATGGCATACCTTCAAGGTTAAAAAGTACTAAATCTTGATGCTAACATCTTTCCTTGTATGCATTAATTTAGGAGCAATATAAATTCAATACAAATGCATTTTCTGGCTATATGATTAAATCTGGATCCTAAATATAACCAAGGATTTGGATATTGGGAAACTTAACATCAAGATCCTGTTGCTGGATGGTGTATTCATGTAGGTGGTTAAACTTTGCAGGGAATTCAGTTGTGGAGAAAGCTTGGGCCAGGTGTGATTGGAAGGAAAGGTGCTGTGATTTCCCATGTTGGGATGTGGGGTTTGATCCAACAGGAGCTCATCTGGCCTCACCATTACATGCCAATTAAATGGCTTTCTAAGGTCCATTCAAAACTGGAGTGCTTTTCCCTGGCTGGCAGTCATTTTACAACAATTACAGAGTAGACTTAATTTAATGATGAGAAGCTTCAAAACTGAGCAAGTGAAAATGGAAGTGTCAAAGCCGTCAGCAGCTCTGTCTCTGCTGGGCTATGGCTGTTCCTGGAGTGCCAGAGTGGGAAGCAATAGGATAATGTTGCAGCCCATTACTGTGCACTTTGCCACTGCTCCAAGGCAACATCAAAAAAAGAAGCTCCAACACTTATCTGTGCTTATTATGAGTTAGCTCAAGATCTAATGTGATTGTGTTAGTAATAAATGAAAAAGGACACACCATCTCTGCTTTTTATTCAGCTTTTTTGATTTCTGGTGCCACGATGGGTGTGTGGCAGGTGTGAAGCCAAGGACTCTCAGTGGTGATGTAACACACCTTGTGAGCTTCATGTGGATTTGGTTCTGTGTTAGAGCAGAAATCCTTTCTATTCATTGCTGCTTTTTCACCACTCAGCAATTAATTGTGTGTTGAGATACTTATGAATATGCAATGCCTGTTCCATGCCTATGAGCAGTCTCCTGTCTGTCTGCCTGGGAAACCCTTGCACAGAGTTAACTAAGCCATAGCTGAGGCTCCCTGCTCATAATAACATCTTAACATGTGAAATGCAGATGATGCTGGAAATGCTAATGAGTGGGTTCTTATTTCTGGCACAGAATTCTGCCCTGGGGTTGGGGGTGAGGAACAGCACCCCTTGGGTTGTGATCTCAGGGTGGAGGAAACAAACTGCCAGTGCTGAGGACAAAAAGGAACAGCTGACACTGAAGAGTCTTCTGCTCCTCTTTGCAGCTGGGGAACAGGCAGCACAAAATTACTAATGTGGGGGGTTTTCATGAAATCATAGAATGGATTGGGTTGGAAAAGACCTCCGAGATCATCAAGTCCAACCCTTGGGCCAACCCCAGTCCCGTCACCAGATCATGGCACTCAGTGCCACGGCCAAGCTCAGCTGAAAAACCTCCAGGGATGGGGAATCCACCCCCTCTCTGGGCAGCCCATTCCAATGCCTGAGCACTCTCTCTGCAAAGAAGTTTTTTCTCATCTCCAACTTCAATTTCCCCTGGCAGAGCTTGAGCCTATTTCCTATTTACCCCTTGTCCTATTTCCCCACTTGGCTTTAGAGTTGCTCTCAGTGACCTCAGGTAACAACCTACACCTGGAAACGTCCTTTCCTTTGCTTTCAGGAGCAGCCTGAGAAGTTCCCTAAGGGGCTTCCTTGCATGACCTGGTGTTCAAACTGAGCTCTGCTCCCAGCACAACTCCCTGGAGCAGAATGGCCCATGTTTCCCAGAGTATTCCCCAGCCCAGAGGAGTGGCTGGGATTGTCAGCTGTGTGAATTGACACACATTGCAGATTTTTTCAATTTCTTGGACATTGCAGGAGGATTCCCTATTGTGAGATGAGAAGATTTCTCTGGGAAATATCCATTACCAGTTATCAAATCATCACCCAGCTCTGGATTTCTTTGAAATATGCACTTAACTTTATCTGTATCCCTTTCTGCTGTCAGAATTTGAAGGAAAAATCCCATGGGCTACTTAATATTTGTACTGTTTTCCTTTTCTTTGGTGGCAGCAGCTGTTTAGTGAACCAAATAACACGTCACAGGAACCTTCTTTGTACATTATACATCTACTGGCCTTTATTTTTAGACAAGTGTTTTCCAGATAAAACAGCTCTTTTTGGTCTTGGTCTCAAACATCTTGAGATAATTCCATTTGCTTCCTGCAAAAATTGCAGCCAGTCTTAATAATAAAATACAACTTATGAAGATACATGTGAGCTTGGGGTTTTTAAAAAAATAATTTGGTGAGGAAATAAAGGGCTTAGATTAATGTCTTACACGCTGAGTGTGGGTTGGAGAGACATTGCAGGGGCAGCTGGAAGCTCCTGGCTGCAGAGGATTCCAGGGAAATGCTCCCCCAGCCTCCCAAACAGCAGAGCCCCAGTGAACAGAACAGCCTCATTGCAGCCATCTAAAGCCACTGCTGTTTTCTTTAAGGCAAACACTGTTTTTATGCCCTACAGATAAATCCCATTTTAAGCTTTGATCAAAGCAAATACACTCACTCCGAGGCTTTGGGCAGATGTAAATTGCTTTGTTATCCACATGCATTTGCATACATTTGCAAGGAGACAGGCTCTGCTTGTGATGCTGCCTTTTATTTGGGATGGAGCGCTGAAATTCAAATATCCAGTGGTTTGTGCCACCGAGAAGGCAAAAGTTCCTCTGCAAAGGAAATAAATAACACGAGTGAAACTGTGCTGAGGTGTTCCTGGAGCTCTGTCCTTGCCAGACAAAGGGCTGTGCAGGGCCCTGGACATCAAGAGTTGTCTTATTTTGTGTCTTTAGATGTTCTGTGTGGTGAACAAATGTAAATGAAACAGTTCCTGGAGAGGGACATTTCTCTTGTTTGGCCACTTCTGCAATGACCCTTCCAGCAGGGTATGAGATGTGCAGGTTGCCAAAGTGTTGGGTATCTGCCTTTGTTACACACTTCCATTTGTTTTCTCCTATTTCCCTTCTTAGTTTCCTGAATTAAATTGGATTAACTTCCTCTCTCTCCCAATTAATGCTGTTAACAGTAATAACTACCATAATGTGTGAACATCTGGCATTTTTGTACACAGTAAGCTTTTAGAAATACCAGATATGAATCTATTGAAATCTGTCTCTATAGTGATTTTTCCCAGCATTTTGTGGCTTAGACGATGATTCTTCTTTCCTCAAACCTTTCATTATCAAGGTTTGTTAATTCTTTAGATGCCAGGGTTAGATAATTAAATACCCCTTTGTAATTACCGTGGTGCCTGTGGGTTTGAGACCTCCAGCTCATTAGGCAGTGAGCTCTCCCTCCAAGATACTGGAGGGAAACACTTTCATACTCATCAAAGATCTCTGTGGCAAATTAAGGTCAGGGCTGGCTCTGACAGGATGAAGGGGAAGGGTTTATTTTTATTTCATTAGTCATTAGTTTTATTTCATTACCACCAGGGCAGTCCATACCAGAAACAGCTTTCTGAATCCAAATATTGGCCAGCCAGTTCTTCACATCTTCTGTGCTCTCAGTAGCAAACATGTTGCCCTTACAAATTACCAGTGATGATTTTGTTACAGTGAACAGAGAGATTTTGCAGGGCTGTTGCACTTCTGTACCCTCTAAGGTGAGGATTGGCCTTGCAACATCTTTTATTTCTGCCCTGGTCACAGCTCTTGACTGTTTTCATAGAATCACAGAATCATAGAATGGATTGGGTTGGAAAAGACCTCTGAGATCATCAAGTCCAACTCTTGGTCCAACTCCAGTTTTCCAATTTTTTTTTTTTATTATGGCTGAAGAAAGAATTGGAGCAAACTTCCAGTTATTCCCCTTGTAATTCTGAGACGTTGCCAGGTGTCAACCACAGGTGAGGAGTCTGAAACTCACACTGAGGTTGCCCTTCAGCCCATTTTGTGTCCCAGAGATCTGTGTTGGCTTTTTGTTGCCTGTTTTGATGTCCTTCCATACCCATCTTCACTTTGCTCAAGTGTTTGTGGTGAGTGTGAGGAGTTTGGGCTTGCTGGGGAGAGTTTGAGTTACAATGTGTGACCTCCTTCAGTCCTTCCTTGCCCTTTNCCACATGCATTTGCATACATTTGCAAGGAGACAGGCTCTGCTTGTGATGCTGCCTTTTATTTGGGATGGAGCGCTGAAATTCAAATATCCAGTGGTTTGTGCCACCGAGAAGGCAAAAGTTCCTCTGCAAAGGAAATAAATAACACGAGTGAAACTGTGCTGAGGTGTTCCTGGAGCTCTGTCCTTGCCAGACAAAGGGCTGTGCAGGGCCCTGGACATCAAGAGTTGTCTTATTTTGTGTCTTTAGATGTTCTGTGTGGTGAACAAATGTAAATGAAACAGTTCCTGGAGAGGGACATTTCTCTTGTTTGGCCACTTCTGCAATGACCCTTCCAGCAGGGTATGAGATGTGCAGGTTGCCAAAGTGTTGGGTATCTGCCTTTGTTACACACTTCCATTTGTTTTCTCCTATTTCCCTTCTTAGTTTCCTGAATTAAATTGGATTAACTTCCTCTCTCTCCCAATTAATGCTGTTAACAGTAATAACTACCATAATGTGTGAACATCTGGCATTTTTGTACACAGTAAGCTTTTAGAAATACCAGATATGAATCTATTGAAATCTGTCTCTATAGTGATTTTTCCCAGCATTTTGTGGCTTAGACGATGATTCTTCTTTCCTCAAACCTTTCATTATCAAGGTTTGTTAATTCTTTAGATGCCAGGGTTAGATAATTAAATACCCCTTTGTAATTACCGTGGTGCCTGTGGGTTTGAGACCTCCAGCTCATTAGGCAGTGAGCTCTCCCTCCAAGATACTGGAGGGAAACACTTTCATACTCATCAAAGATCTCTGTGGCAAATTAAGGTCAGGGCTGGCTCTGACAGGATGAAGGGGAAGGGTTTATTTTTATTTCATTAGTCATTAGTTTTATTTCATTACCACCAGGGCAGTCCATACCAGAAACAGCTTTCTGAATCCAAATATTGGCCAGCCAGTTCTTCACATCTTCTGTGCTCTCAGTAGCAAACATGTTGCCCTTACAAATTACCAGTGATGATTTTGTTACAGTGAACAGAGAGATTTTGCAGGGCTGTTGCACTTCTGTACCCTCTAAGGTGAGGATTGGCCTTGCAACATCTTTTATTTCTGCCCTGGTCACAGCTCTTGACTGTTTTCATAGAATCACAGAATCATAGAATGGATTGGGTTGGAAAAGACCTCTGAGATCATCAAGTCCAACTCTTGGTCCAACTCCAGTTTTCCAATTTTTTTTTTTTATTATGGCTGAAGAAAGAATTGGAGCAAACTTCCAGTTATTCCCCTTGTAATTCTGAGACGTTGCCAGGTGTCAACCACAGGTGAGGAGTCTGAAACTCACACTGAGGTTGCCCTTCAGCCCATTTTGTGTCCCAGAGATCTGTGTTGGCTTTTTGTTGCCTGTTTTGATGTCCTTCCATACCCATCTTCACTTTGCTCAAGTGTTTGTGGTGAGTGTGAGGAGTTTGGGCTTGCTGGGGAGAGTTTGAGTTACAATGTGTGACCTCCTTCAGTCCTTCCTTGCCCTTTTGTTCAGCAAAGCTTTGTAGGATTTGGTGTCTCTTCACCAAAACAGGAAGGAAAATAATTCAGTGTTACAGAAGGATCATAAAGACCTTGAATACCAAAATGGTGAGTGATGCAGCACTGCTGAATGGAGAACAAGCAAATGGAGCCAGTGAACTCCAACACAAAACCCCTGGAGAGACACTAAGAAGGAAAAAGAGGAGATGGATATGGCTTATTTAGGAAGCAAACTGATTTTTAGTCCAGAGAGCAGCTGGAAAGAATAAAAAAATTCCCTTCTGAACAACAGGAAACAAAACCAGAAGGATGTTGTGGTGGCAGTGGGGCAGGTGGGGCAGGTTGGCTGCATGTCCCCAACCCCACCCAGGGTGGATTGTGGGCTCTGCAGTGCCTGGAAGGGACAAGGCAGGCAGAGTGGGGGGTGAGCAGAGCTGAGGTTGGAGCTCCTGTAACCAGCCTTGCAAAGGCACAGCTATCTCTGTGTGAGGCAGGAGCAGCTCAGGAGCAGCACAGAGCGCTCGCAAGGGAGCCCCAAGATGTTTTCCCCGACTGGAAAATTAATGCGGAGCAGCAGGCGGCTCTGTGCTGGCTGCAGGCGAGCAGGGAGGAGGAAGGGCAGCCCACACCGGCCATCACAGGCCCAGCAGCACCGGGGGAGGGTGTCAGCACCCATCTGCCAGATGGAGCATGGCAAAGGGCAGAAGCAGAGAGGCTGCAGAGCTGAGCAGGGAAGGCAGCGAGGCTGCAGAGCCAGGCAGGGGGAAGGCAGCGAGGCTGCAGAGCCAGGCAGGGGGAAGGCAGCGAGGCTGCAGAGCCAGGGAGGGAGAAGGCAGTGAGGATGGAGAGCCAGGCAGGGAAGGCAGCAGAGCCAGGCAGGGGGAAGGCAGCGAGGCTGCAGAGCCCAGCACAGTGCTGAGTGCTCCAACTCCCCTGGGAACAGCCAGAGCTGCAGTTGCATCACACCGATTCAGAGAGGCAGAGAGAGGGTGCAGGTACAGCTTGCATTGATTGGGTTGGGTCAGCAAACAGGTGCACCTGGGACCACAGTGTGTCCTGAGCCTGACTCAGGGCTGGGCATGGCTCTGTGGTCCATGTGCCCACAGGGCATCCATGCCCCAGGAATCAGGGCTGCAGAGGTGGAGCAGCACCTGGAGAGTAAAGCAAATGCTGTTGGGCAGAGCTAAATCCAGCTACAAACTCAAGAAGGTCATTATGGTCTTTTAGAATTTTGTGTCTCCAGGATTGTTATGTTTTACCACCCGTGACTCCAATACCAGGCGTCAGATTAAAAACCCAACTCAGTGTCAGCTCTGCTAGAATGTGCTGTGCCTTATGTGGTCATCTCTGATGCTGGGCATGATCTGTCAACTTTTGTGTCCAAGAATTTTGACTCCACAGGTATGATGGCTTTTGCTGACATGGACACTGAAGGCCATAACTATCACTCTAATTTGCAAAGTTTTCAGTTTATGGTTCTCTAGTGCATGGAGCTGTGAAGTGGGTTTTCATAAATCTCCTCTTTTTATCTCATCTGGTGGTTTCTTTCTAGATGTTCTGCCAGCAATTTTCCACTTTGCTGCACAGCCGAATGCACAGGGCCAGAGTATCCATGGCAGTTGAAAGGTTAATGGAAGGAAAACGTAGTGACATCAAAGTAAGTTTTATTAAGTGAAGCTTTGATTTTCTCCATTATGGGCTCTTTTGTAAGAACAAACTTTAATTCTCTGCAAAGCACACAAGCACAGACTACTCAGGAGCAGAAGGCAGCAGAGTACAGCAAAGAATGTTAATTTGTTGTTTTTCTAGAGTTCCTTGCAGCTGAAGGTCACAATGATGCATTACATCTCAAGCCTCTCTACTCTTACACTGTGTTAAATATTACTAGTTTCTTATTATAAATAAATAAGAAACTGAAGCAGAGACTTGCATATTTAAAGAGGAGAATAAATGTGTAAGGAGGGAATGTTGGATATTTCGATTCCTGGGTTTGGCCCTTCCCTAAATGAGATTTTTCTCCTTTTTAAGGCTGTTGCTGTGCAGATTCTGGGCACAGGCTCTGTCAGAACTGAACAGATAAATAATAATCATCCCACAGATTCACAGTTGCACCTGACATACCAAATTTACTTGAGAAAACTTCTACTGCTGGCAATTCCTCCATGCCTGCATGCCAATTATGGGGGAAGTCCCTTTTGCCAAGCAGAGAAAGGCCTTTTGTTTTATGGGGTTTTCAGAAAATTACACACCTGAGAGAGGTCACTTTCCATCACGCTGGAACAATTCCAGTTCTCTTAAAAAAACCCCACACATAAAAAAGAAAGAAAGATCCTGTAATTTTCTAAATTGCAAGAGGATTTGTTCCCTCTCTGGTGTTCCTCCCCCGGGTTGGCTGCTGTGTTGGTGCTGCAGAGGCAGGGACAGGGTTCAGCTGTAGGTGGGGATGTGGAGAACTCACAGAGGTTCTTCTGCATGTGAGGTTTGTCTGGGACTCCCCTGGTGGTCAGGATTTCATGGGGAAGCAAAGATCACAGAATCATAGAATGGATTGGGTTGGAAAAGACCTCCGAGATCATCAAGTCCAACCCTTGGGCCAACTCCAGTCCCTTTACCAGATCATGGCACTCAGTGCCACGGCCAAGCGCAGCTGAAAAACCTCCAGGGATGGGGAATCCACCCCCTCTCTGGGCAGCCCATTCCAATGCCTGAGCACTCTCTCTGTGAAGAATTTTTTTCTGCTCTCCAACTTCAATTTCCCCTAGCAGAGCTTGAGCCCCCCATGCCCCCTTGTCCTGTTGCTGAGTGCCTGGGAGAAGAGACCAACCCCCACCTGGCCAGAACTTCCCTTCAGGCAGTTCCAGACAGTGCTGAGGTCACCTCTGAGCCTCCTCTTCTCCAGCACAAACACCCCCAGCTCCCTCAGCCTCTCCCCACAGCACTTGTGCTCCACTCCCTTCTCCAGCCTCGTTGCTCTTCTCTGGCCCCGCTCCAGCCCCTCAATATCTTTCCTGAACTGAGGGGCCCAGAACTGAACACAATACTCAAGATGGAGAGCAGAGGAAGGATAAAGAAAACACAAGAAAGAATTGTAAATGTTGAGAGGGTGACCCCATCTTCAGGGCTGATGGCAGGTTTGAAGAAATGTTTAAGGAGGAGGAAGTAGGAGCTCTGCCTGTGCTACAAGGAGTGAGATTTTTTTGTGGTTTTAAAGAAACACTTTATAATTTTGTCAATAGCTGTCTCGAGGGATTTAGTCATGTTGGCATAGAATAATGTAAAATTAGAAAATCATGGTTGGCAAACACAATATTTAACAAAAAATGTATGCAATATTTTCCATAGACTTTTTCAGTTAACAGTGGATTATATATCCATTTCCAACCCTGATGGAATAGTAGTATTTTGGGAGGAAACCCCACTATTTTCCCCTATATCCAGTGGCAGCATGTAGTGCTTCAGTGATGTGAGTTCCTGTAAATGCAGATTTTGTAATGATGGTCCTTTCCTTTCACCCTCTGTGTTGTGGCAGCTTCCACTGCAGATCAGATCCATAACTTGGCCCATATGGGATTTATCCTCTCAGCCTGTATCTTGTCCTCTGTGGAAATCCATAGTGTCAATATAAGTGTATGTACAGCTGATCCCATACAATGTTGTTCCACTGTAACTAAACCAGGAGCATTAGAAAATCGAGATGTAGGGAGGGGAGAAAAATAGGGGGGACCAGAAAAATAAAAGGAGACAAAACCACAAGGATCCAAAATCCCATGGAAAGTCAATAAAGCTTTAGCACAGGAGTTATTTATATCCCTTTGTAAATGTTATCCACCTTTGCTGGGTGCAAAGTGCAGATTCCCAGTGGAAGGCTGGCTGAACACAGCCAGGCTGGAGGAGGAGGATGGGAAGGAGATAACAAGGCCACTGGGGAAGGACACAAGGCAGTGGAAATTGTCTCAGGCATAGCAGAGTGGTGGGTAAAGAGCCATGAAAGAGGAGGTGTGAGAAGGGTAAGCACAGAGGAGGGGGAGAAGGAGTGAGAGGGCTTAGGGGGAAAGCAGGAGCATGTCCTGCAGTTGGGAATGCTGCTGGGGAGGAGAAGCCTGGCTGCCCTTTGCCCTTTGCTCAGGAATGACCTGGGTCATTCTGCTCACATCGTTGGGTGTCACAGCCTTTAAGGGGGCCTCTACCTGCAGTTCCCAAGCTGTCCTGTCCACCAGGTGACTCCATGGCAGAGTTTTCCTTGCAATGAAAGCCAGCCCAGTGAATCCTGCTGGGAACAGCAGTTGTGGTGCAGCTCAGGTCGTGGCATGTGCTGGGCTGGGGGGTCCCTGAACTGGAGGGTGTGCAAGGCCAGCTCTGCTGGGCTTGGTCCCACCTGCATTCAGGTAATATTCCCACCTAGAGGGAGGTGGAATGGGGGAGGAGACCTTGTCCATGTCTGTAAGTGTCTGAAGGATGGACCAGGCAATAGGGCAGGAGGCGACAGGCAGAAACTGCACAGGAAATTCCACCTGAACATGAGGAAGAACATCCTTACTGTGCAGTGACCACACACTGGAAGAGATTGCCCAGAGAGGGTGTGGAGTCTCCTCACTGGAAATTCTCAAGAAGCTGTGCCTGGGATGACCCTGCTTGAGCAGGATGGTTGGACCAGATGACCCACTGTGGTTTCTTCCAACCTGACCCATTCTGTGATTCTTTGAAGATTTGTATAAATTGGCAAAAATTGCCTCCTAGTCTTTTATTCTATAAAAAGTACTTTTCATATATACTTTTTCAATCTGTCAGAGCAGAGAATTCAGCCAAAGATTTTATGCTTGCATTAAACCCCCCCACCATCATTGAATTTCATTTTGCTGTAACTGATGTCTTGTTTTAGGGCTGCACAGAGTTTCATGGTCAGAATGGAAATGAGTGGAAGAAAGCACAGCATAATTGAGAACTGGGCAATTTTACGTATCAGTTCCCCACTGATAATTGGCCTGAGAGATGAAATATTTAAAACCACAGTCCAACTCTGCCTGTGTACAGGGGGCTGAGTTTGTGTGTCTGTATGTCAGCACTGCATCATGTATTAGTAGCTTGGAACTAATTAGTTGCTCTCTACTCACAGCATCTGTATTTCAGATCCCGTGGGACTGTAAGGAATGTGACCTTATTTTAATGCTTCTCTGTGCTTTGAGAATCCCTCCCTTGTATCTGCTTCTAGGACGTGTTTTGTTGCTTTAATAACAGTAATGCTTCCACTCCTGTTAGATTTAGATCCCAAGGACATCTACAAAAGTAGACAAACATTATCCCTGTGATAAAACTGTGTTCCCACTTTAGAGCTGGCCCCTTAAACCACAGCGGGCTGATTAATGGTAGGGTGTTGCTGGGGGAGGGATTACAATAAACTGTGCTGGAAGAGCCAAAGGTGGGAATGTTCCCTGGATCCAGCTGGACTCCAGGGCCTTCCCTTGACTCCTTTTGCTCCTCCAGAAGCCTCTCTGCACTCCCCTGGGGGTGTCTGCCCCACGGGAATGGGCTCGTGCACAAGGGAGCACTGTGCTCCACCAAAAACCAGAAGCTGCTGGAGAACATCCCTGCACACATCGAGGGGACGTGCAGTGAAGGTGGTGGGGCCTGTCCTGCTCTCTGCTTCTAACCCAGCTTGGAGAACATCCCTGCACACACAGCGGGGACGTGCAGTGAAGGTGGTGGGACCACTCCTACTCTCTTTACTTCTAANCAGTGGAGGTGGTGGGGCCTGTCCTACTCTCTCTACTTCTGACCCATGACATGTTTTTCCAGGGGTTTCTGTGTGTGTAAAACTCAGTGAGATCCTGGGGTTTTGCTCTGTTTTCCCTCTTCCACTTCCATCTGCAAGGCCAGAGAGTTGTTTGAACCCACTGCAGCAGATTTATTTCCACAATTAAGAGTCATGTCGATGTTCTTGAGGCCCAGGGAAGTTTGATTAAAGAGGTTAATCAGACTTTGTCTAGAATTTGGTGTAATGCTTGGTGCATAGTGCTTAAACACGCTGAAGTTTGCCAAGTCAGTACTTAGCTTGTATTTTTATGAGAATGTTGTTTGTGTTTAGTGGATGATGCAAGATTTTTCTATTTTTATTCAGCATTAGAGCCACATTAAAATTGGAGCTTGTTCAATGGCTAATTTCTCTTTAGAAAGGCCATATTTTATAGGATGCAACACTCTGGGATGTTGCCACTTGTGTTCATGGCACTTCTGGTAGGAACTAGGTGGCCGGACCTCATGTCCTGGCTTGTGCTCCAGTTTGCACTGGCCAAAATCCAGTGTGAGTAATTATGTTCTGCATGCCTTAATTCCCCCAGTAATTCCAATTAGAGTTAATATTGTTCCTCGTGCCTGAGCCTCAAACGTTGCGTGGTGTTGCTGTGTGATTAAACTGTTGTGACATTCCATCCCAGAGGTAGGTAAAATGATCTTGGCTTCACAATTTGTGAAGCTTTTCCGTGGAATAAATGGGCAAAATAAGTAAAATCATCTTGGCTTCACAATTTGTGAAGCATTTCCTTGGAATAAAAGGGCAAAACAAGCGTAAAAGATCATTATTCTTTATCTGAGAAATATTGATGAGAAGGTTTTCTGCTTGTTTGTTAGTCTTGTCTTTTTTTTTTTTTTTACACCAAGGCAAGGAGTGTTTGGAACTTAAGACATGATGAAGAAAGTATAATTAGGCTGGTTGCTCAAGGTGTTTTAAAGGTTTTAAACCAAATGAAGATAATGTACCTTAATTGTATTTGCATAATGGACAGAGTTGAAATCAGGTCCCTTTTTTTAGCATCTGTGACTTCCTCAGTGTGCACAAGACAAGACAACCTTCTACCTGTGGCAAAAAGGCAAATTGAGGCTCAGTGTGGATGGAGATGTGAGCAGAGTTCAGGTGGAGCTGTGGCTGTGCTGGGGGTGCAGGAGGCACAGCCAGCCCTGCTCACAGCACTCACATCTGGGATGTACCAAGCCCTTGACCTCTGAGATGCCCAATGAGCTCCTTCCATCCCACTGCACACCCAAACCAAGCCTGAGCTGCAGAGGTAAGACCTGCTGCCCAGTGCATGCATGGGTGGGTGTTCCCAACCCCACTATTCACCTGGCCCCAAGATCTCACACCTAAGCTGGATTAAAAAAAGCTTTGCTGACTAAGAAGCATAAATAATATCACAGCAGTCTGCTGGAGTCAGAGGGGTCGCTGAACAAGGGCAGATCACACGTGAGTGGTGCCTGAGCAGGGAGTGAGCCCTGGGGAGCTGAGAGGATGTCCAAGTGCCCCCCATGTGCTGGCCCAGCCCAGCAGGACTGGCATGCTGCCTTCTCAGCCTACAAAGCCACCTCCTTCCTGCAAGTAATGTGGATCCTCGGGGGATAAAAACAATCTTCCTTGCTCCAGAAATTGTCCTTGGTATCAGATGTCAGTCCCTGCCCCTCAGGCAATCCCAGCAAGGCTGAGACAATCGACAGCCATGCATGAGCACATTACAATGCCATGGAAAACACTGATACTACAAGAAAATTTGTGGGTGCTGGCTGATATTTTGCAGGAAAAAGTTTGCCTTCCTTGGCTGGTAGCAAAATGATTCCCTTGAACTCGCGGCTTTGAGGGTTTGTAACAACCTTGGGCAAGGTGTTTCATCTACCATTTTTATTTTCAAAAGCTTTGTAAAAGCCTCCTGAGCTGTGATTTCCCAGTTTTAAATAATTCAGGATTGAAACCAATGGTCCTTACCATGGCAAAGCTTTTAATTGAAGTAAGGGGGTTTTATTTTTTTGCTTCAGTGGGTCAGACTTGACTCTGAAATAAAACCTAGGACACCAGATAAGCTTTTTAAAAACACCCAGCAGTAAAGGCAATAGTAATAACTATTCTCTTAATAAACAAACAGATGTCTTTTTAGGAAGGGCAAAATCCCAGTGGCTCATTTAGCACTGAGATGTGTCTGTCCCTTCAATGTCCTGTGTGTGTTTGGAAGATGAGCAGGAGGCACAGATGCTGGGCTGGGGTTTGCAGCTCACCCAAAGCAGTTCCTGGTGCAGTGGTACTGAAGAGGTTTATGGAGGGAACCCACCCAGCAGTCCTGGGCATCTCCCACAGCTGCTTACAATAAATTAGGTGAAGATTGGAGTGCTTTCCTGTGTGTGGGATATCTGTGGGAGGCTGATGGTGTTTCTGTTGTCAGGAGTGCAGTGTGTTGGCCATGGCTGGTGGAGCTGCTCCAGCCAGTGCCACCTGCTGTGCCCTGGCTGTGCTGGGGTGGGTGACTCCTCTCTCTGAAACCTTTATTCTTGTCTCTGGGCTGTGACTCACTGTTTGTTCTCATGTTTGGGATCTTCCCTTCAGGCATTTCACAGTTCACTCGGTGCTCATCGAGGGTCAGCAGTTCCCCAGTCCCCTGATACTCCTTGTGCACCAAGCCCCATGGGCTGAGGGCAGGGAGCTCTGCTGGAAGTGAGTCTGTGGAAACCACAGGAATCACTTGTCTTAACATGTCAAAATAAGGGACTTCTGTGAATAATTCCCTTTTGACAAAATCTCAGCTGCGCTCTCAAAGTGCAGATAGAATGATAACGTGGAGAAAGTAAAGACAAGTTCATTATCACAGTGATGTTTCTCACAGCTGATCTCAGTTAACAGAAGCCACACTTCAAAATATGTGGTGCCAAAATGTGGTGTATTCCTGCAGAAGAGAACTGTGCATGGATCAATGATAGTTTTTCTGAACATTTAGGGATGAGATTTAAATTTCATTTTACCAAACTTTCTTTGTTTGAAAAGGGGGAGCACAGTTTGCATAGAGGAGGTTTTGGTTTTTGTGCCTCCTTTTGATTTTTGGTCTGTTCCCTGAGCCTTTTCTGAGGGTGGTCTGTAGAAAATTGCATTGTTTGAGTCGTGCAGTCGTGAGTGGTCAAAGGATGTTACCCCAGGGAAGATTAACGTGAAGCATTGTCTGTTCTAATGGACAGTTGTGACAACTTCATTTTCAGAAGTGACTTATACAGAAGGCACGCTGTGATTTGCTGCTGGGTAAGTAATCTGCAGTATTGATTCTTAAAATGCCTGTATGTTTCTTAAAATAATCATTCCTGTAGTTGAGAGTACAGCTGTAAAATGCAAGATTTCTTCTTGGGTGATTCAGTAGATGCTGAACATACTTAGTCTGGAGCTCTTAAGTAGAAAGTAATAAATGACTGAATCTATTTCAGAAAGCATCTTCCAAAACCAACACTGCATTATTCCTTGAGCCGGTAACTATTTCTGGTACATCCCCCATTTGCCTGGTTTATGCCATCTGCTTTCTTTCCAAGTTTAGTGTAATTATATTAGTTATCCATCAGACTTGGGAAGTTTAAACACTGCCTAGGAAGTGTGTAGGGAAAGTTGAAGTAATTGTTGTCTTTTGGCTTTGAATTCCACAGTTTCCAAGTATTGTGTGTCAAAATAGCTGCTCTAAGAAAAACCCCACAACTACCACCTTGAAAAGTAAATGGAGTTAATAATGGTATAGATAATAATCTGACTTCTGTATGCTGCAGATGTGAATTGTCAGAGGAGAAAGAAGATAAAGCCGTGTACCATCAATAGGACTAGATCTTAGATGATATTTTTTGCATAATTTGCATGGTAATGAAAGACAATTATACTCTTAGACTCCATTGTAAGCTCATATGAATCACCTTCAAAATAATTTATAGTACATGTATGGAAAGAAAACCTGTCCAGTTTTGCCGCTGTTCCCTCTTGGCCGTGTCGGGCTGACCTTCAGTCACTGTCAATTGTTCCATCCCAGCAATCAATGGGACGTCGTTAGGGGCACTCAGGGATCGCTGATGACAAATCAGTGCCAGGTGATGGAACTGTCAGTGCAAACACACGTGGTGTGGCCCCAGGGCAGAGCAGGGACCTGCCCTAGCACTCAGCCCTGCCAGGGCTCCACAACCAAACGTGTGCCAAGGGTGGTGCAGGAGCTGCAGAGATGGGGAGATGCTTTGTGGGCAAAGCTGCGTCTGAAGTTGAATGGCCAAGGGAGCAGCGACAGCTCAGTCACAGAGGTGTCCTTAATTTCTCCTCCAGATGTGCCTCATGCCCTTACCTGCACCTTCCCCTGTGCCAGTGCAGTTCTTTTCACAGTCTATTCTGAGTTGGAAGGACCCACAAGGACCATCGAGTCCAACTCTCAAGTCAATGGCCCATACAGAGGATTGAACCCATGACCTTGGCATTATTACACCCAAGTTTTAACCAACTGAGCTGATCTCAGGGTCAGTGGAGTATCTTGTTCTGAAATCTGCACCCAAGCTTTGAGCACCCTACTGATGGAGACCTCTCCATGCCCTCACTGTGCCAGGGCAGGGGCAGCCTTTGGGCTGTGAGGAGCACGTGCTGCTGTGCCAGGTGAGCTCCTGCCCAGAGCTTTGGACAGGGTCTGTGTTTCCCAGGTGGCTTCTCTGAATAGTCACCAGCCTGAATCCAGCTGGAAAATGGCACTGGAGGTGGGCCAGGGTGACAGGTGCATCTGTGATGGCCATGCCCTGGGCAGTCTTGGTGCTTTTTTCTGGCTTCTACAAAGTGGCAGCAACCCTAATTATGACTCTCTTTACCCAAATTCTTTCTTTTCAGCACCAAATGTCTGCTGCCCTTCTAGGTTGCAGATGTCAAGCTGATTTTTCTGGACCACATCTGTCTTCTCCACAGTTTTCAGTGCCCATCCAGTTTGCCTTTAGGACCCTCCATCTTTTCTTTTTAGGTGCTACCAGGAGACCTTCTTGTCTCTTCTCCCTGTTGGTCAATTGGGTCTTCTGCTTTCTGTGAGAAGTCCAGGTCACTCAAAGGGTAATAAACTACTCTAAGAAATCATCAGAAAAAGTTAATCTGCTGACAAAGTAGAACCACTTTTAGCAAGTGCTGTGTGCTGCTTCCATTCTCCTTGGCTGGAAAAGGGTTGTGAGAAGTCAGTGGATCCAGAGGAAAGGTCAAAGGAGAGAAAAGGGAAAGGAGAGTGTCTGGTGTTGCTTTTTGTGCCCATGCATGGAAAATGTGGAAAACAACTATATGGGGAGGGAACAACAACGAAAATAGCTGGAAATTTCAGTTAAAACCTGCTTTGGTTTTGATTGAGCTGTCGTAGGCAGGTCTGGATCCAACTGAGGATCTATTTTGGTTCCTCCTTGTGAACAAATACTATTTCTGGAGTTTGACTTGATCAGGATGTGTGCCAGCCCTCCTGCTGCTCAGCTTCTCACACTGTGGAGTGTTGCTCATCCCTGGAAGGGTCATGGGTGATACTGAACCCTCCTGCACTTATAAGACGAGATGCTGACCCCCTCCATTGCCCCCTTGCTAATTAAGAGCTGAAATAGCTTCAGGCCCTTCCCAAAACTTGGAAGTGCATGGCCCAGCCCTAACAGAAGCATGCTGTGTGCCAAGTGGGGTTTTCCAAGGGACTGATGCACCACATTAAAGAATTACAGCACTGATGATCTGGGACTGTGTTTTGGGGTCAGCCAGAAGAAACAGCAGCATAAACCCCAGGGGGCTGTGGTGAGAAAAGAGCCAACAGAAAATCTGTATTTTACCTGCTGGCTGGCAGAAGGGCAATAGGGTGGTGTCTTGAGTTTCATTACTTCCATGCCACAGAAATAGGGCTTGAAAATGAACAGGATGTGTAAGGGCACTTTGGGTTCCTCATATGATCATCTTTCTTGCTGGAATTCCTCCCGAGATGATTTGATTCAGAAGGGACAGCATTACTCTTTGGCACGAGCCAGTGACAAGGGCAAGCTCTTCATCTGTCCCAGCAGCACCTCATTTCTCCTTCCAGGGTCTGAGATATTACCATAGTGCCACAGATCCATCCCTAATTCCTGGGCCCTCGATAGAATCTTCTGCCTGTGCTTTTCCACCATCAGACAACAGACCCCAGTTACACTGCCAGTGGTGGAGGTGTCTGACGGGAATGCAGGTGTCCATCTTTGGGCAGCATCAGCTTTATTTTCATTATAAACTCAATACTAAAGTCCATCTCACTCTGCCTAGCTGTAATTTTTTCAAAAACCATTCTCATTCCCACACTTCCCTTGTACTTGCCCAGTACTTTTCAAGTTGTGCAAAGATTCAGTGTCATTTACCTTTATTTCTGAGGGCTGTGGGAAAGCAAAGCCAACACAAGCTTCCAGCTGTGTGACCAACTGCAGCTCATATCAGAGATGACCATTATGTGGGTTACAAATGTTCAAGCTGAAACTTTGCAGTAAATTTTGCAGAATTGAGGGAGACCAACCACTAGGTTAGAGATGGCCTTGCACATCAGACCAGATCAAGCCAAGAATTAATGTACCAAGTTGTGATATTACTTTATAGCTAAAGGACTGGCTGCTTTATTAAGTATATTCAAACAGGTCCAAATCAGCCCCAAAGTCCCAGATACCCTGCACAGATGGTGAAAAGTGAGTTATTCACAGGCCCTTCTGCCCTGCAAGCAGGAGGGCTCCTGGTAGCTCTGATACCACTGAGGTCTCAAAGCTGAAAAACCAGTTTAAGAGAGAAGTCCCCTTTTCTTACAAACTTATTTCAAGTCCTGCCTTATCCCACCAAATGCAGAATGTATCAGTGAGTGAGACTGGGTTTTTAGCTTCCTTTATGTCCTTTATGTCTGATTCCCATTCCCATCATCCATGGGCAGCTGAGAGGGGTTTGAAGGTCCTCTCCAGAATCTGGTCCAAAGCCATGGCTGACCATTGTTCCCATGTTTAATGCTCTGCCCCAGCTCCCCCCTGCTTTTGTACAGATGTTTCCTGCCATTACCTTCCCTTTTAGTGCTTGAAACAAACCCAAAGCACCTCCTCTCCCCTCCCCAGCCCCAGCCCTCTCCAGCAGGTTATCCCTCTCACTTCCCTTCTCCTTGCCATTGCACGGGGACTGTGGTGTCCCTTTGGAGTCCCCTTGCTGCTTGTCCCTGCAGTGACTGTCCCCATCCTGGTGTGCCATCAGCACATCTGGCGAATTCACAGCTGGTTTCTCCCCTGTAGTCGCTGCTGATTAGCAACTAAAAGGGTATTTATTGAACCTGCCCCTCCTCACCTGCCTACCTGCTCCCACAGTGAGTTCTCAGTGTTCCTTTTGGAGGGGATCTCATCCAGGATTTGTCTTTTAATGGGTTTGGGTTATTTCATGCCCCCAAATGAGTGAGGGAAGAGACACCTTTGGGACTGCAGCCCAATTTTGTGCGCACCCCCTGACATTCACCCCTCATGTTGGCAGCTCCAGGAGGACAGAGAGTCCCTCCACCCTTCAGGGATCTCAGGAGCTACAGACCTGCAGGGCCTCAAAGAAACAGGGGGTGCTGCTGCATTGGAGAGAGCTGGAGTGAGCAAAGCATCTTGGAGTTAGGGGGATATGCTCCTTTTCTGCTTTGGAAATAATGAGGCTAATGCAGCTCTGTGGGATCTTGGAGGAAGGTGCTGTGTCCCTGCTGGCATCGCCCTCTGCTTGGCAGATAACATTCAAGCACGACCAAAAAAACGCCTTATTCTCTACACAGCTCAGGGGGAGAGGATTTATTAATTTTTGGTATTGTTTGGGGTTTAGTTCCTTTGCTGAAAGTGTCAACAAGGGGCCAGTCTGCTGATTATTTGGGGATGCAGACACAGATCCTGGGGAGCTGGAAGGAGCCCCTCCAAACTCAGGGCATCGCAGCTGGTACCCAAAAAGCATCAGCTCCTTGCCTGAGACACACCAGAGTGAAAGCCTCTCTAAATGACTTTTTAAAGCCACCAGTCTCCCATACCATCTAGTCATTTGCTTATTGTGTAGCTACTTCATGGTTTTAATTAATATTATGATTATACAGCAGACATGCTTCTATAGCGTCTGTTGCTGTGGCACTAGACACTTTAATTACGGAGATTAAAACACAAATCAAGGACAATACAGAGTGGTTATGATGATAATTACCAGATTTGAGTATTTGTGGAGAACTGGCCACTTGAGCCACTGAGGTTAATGTGAAATCACGTGCCACTGGGTGGCTTCTGGGGGCCTCTGTGCATGTGGGACAGGGACAGGGGAGGGAGGGATGGAGGGCTCTGTCTCACTGTCACCTTCCTGAAGTGTTCCAGCTGCTGGAAGAATCGGGAAAGAAACCACTTATAACCTGGTGGGTGACAAGTTTGCTCATCCAGGGTCAGTACCCCAACCTCCAGAAGCTTTATTCTGGTGTTTATTTAATCCTGAAAGAAACATTTTCTCATTTCTTACCAAAATGGAAATTCTGCAGGAAGGATTTTTGGTGTTTACTTCAAGGAACCTTGGAAAGTCATAGAATCATTGAATCATAGAATCGATTGGGTTGGAATCGATTAATCAATTTAATGTTGAAAAAGCTGTAATATTAAACTAAGAACTTCTGCTTTTTTAGATCCTGAGCTGTTTGGTGGGTTGAAACAGTTTCATATGTTTAATACAAATTTGTGAATATTCTGGTTCATCTCTGGTTGCATTACAGATTTTGGGGGTGGGGAGGATGATTGCTTGCAATAATTAATCTGGCTTTAAAATCACCCTGTAATTTAGGCTTGCAGATCCAGCCCAGAAAGCTTTCATGAGGCATAAGAATACTTGCCAGCCTCAAAATATGGTTAAATTATTTGTCTTAAGTTTTTTTATTTTACAAAAAGAAATCTGTAGTTTAAGAATCTTCCTGTATTGCTCTGGTGAGCTTGCAAATACCTTCTCTCTTGATACATGAGTGCATGTGTTCTTTCCACTGAATTTTCTGCTTCCTTGCTTTATGTGTTCACTTACTTTTTAAATAGAAAGAACTGAATATATCTCCCCTTAATTCTTGGCCCAGAGGTCTGTAACAAATCTGTTGTTATCTGGCAGTTTGTAGCTGTCAGATGCTCGTGCAGTGGTCACTGGGGAATGGAAATGCTGCTCCTTTGGATGCAAAGGACCCTGATACTGTGGTCAAACACTCTCTGATTTCGCCCCCCTGCATCCTCCAGCAGCAGTGCCAAGTCCCACTTGCCTCATGCTGTCACTCTGGCAGGGAACTGAGAGTCTTAATCATATTAGGAACATGGCAGGTTAAACTCAGAGAGGAAAACTCAAAGGGGTGTTTCCAGAAGGATTTCTGACTGTTGAAAAGTCTCCAAGTCCTCTCCTTGCCAGCGCTGGGAGACACCTGGGGTTGTCACCTGTGGTGCAGGGAGGGAAAACATTTCCAAAAGAATGCACTGCTGAGTTCTCCCTTAACTAGGCAGAAATCAGGGGCTGCCAGCAGGAGCTGCCTGCAGACCTACAGTGACAAGTCAACCCAACCCAGGCCATGGAGTGTGTGGTCGTGCATGGCTCGTGTCCCTGGAGAGCTGCAGGGATGTGCTGTGTGCCAAGGTGGCACCAGCAGCTTGTGCTCTGCCTTCCCTTTCACAGACTATCACAGACTGTTCTGAGTTGGAAGAGACCCACAGGGATCATCGAGTCCAACTCTGAAGTCAAGGGCCCACACAGGGGATTGAACCCACTACCTTGGCGTAATTACAAACAGGTTTTAACCAGCTGCACTAATTCTTGTCACCCTCTCCTCACCCACAGTAGCACTCCCTCCTGAAGGCACTTCTGAGTTGAGACAAAGCTCACAGGGAGCACAGAAAGTGTTCCCTGCCACATTCCCTTCCTCTGCTCATTTCCCATGTGTGGAAGGGAGCCAGAGCTCTAATTGTTGCTCTGTCCCCATGGATCCTCTTAGGGAAACAAGCTGTTTCCCAGGGGGATTTCCCCTGTGTATTTTCAGGAGTGGGTTTTTCCTTACAAATTAAGGAAGACTTTAGGAGAATCAACAGAATGTTTGTGCTGAGGTCTCTCCAAGGGGGTGGTGAGCACCTGTCTGCTTAGAGTAGGTAAAACAGGCCATGCAGTGCAGCTTTATTCCACAGGACTGATTTCATTTGCAGGTATCTCCAGCCACACTGCAGAATTACACAGCAGAAAGCATGTGGTGTAAATGAAGGACTTACATGCAGGAGTTTTCCAAAACAATATCCCAGAAAAAACTTCCTTGCATGACTTTTCTACAACATACCATCTCCTGTATTGGCTGCATGGAGCTGTTGGCATCCCAGCATCCTTAACTCTGGGAATTCTGACATACACCAGGTTTTTTCCATTTGCTGGGAATAAAACAGCTCCTGAGGGACTGCTCCTTATATTGTCCATGCAGTGTCTTAGTTTTAAATGTGATGGATCACTAATCACACTGGTGGCATTAAAGCAATTAAGAACAGAAAAGCCAGTGAAATGTTGCATTCCCCTGAACTTAATGGAGGCTTTGTCAAATACTTCACTAGTGCTGGGATTTCATCCTGATTATTTAATCATTTAGAACATCTGAATTGCAGTTTAAAATGGTGTTAGTTAAACGTTTAACTAGATATTTAAGATAGCAGGTGTATGTGTGTGCACACCCCCCTTGCCTGTGGATGCACATGCCTGTGGTTCCATGGCATGGAGTCTGTCCTTCCTCCCTGGGGTGAAGGGTCCTCACACTCTTCCTCTGCTCCCCCTTGGGGTCCTGCAGTTGCTCCTGCACAGTAACTTTTTCTCCTCCTTAACTACATTGTCCCAGAGGCCCCACCACCATCCCTGTGGGCTCAGCCATGGCAGGAGCTGCTGGTGTTGGCTCCATCAGACATGGGGGAAACCTCTGGCAGTTCCTCACAGCACCCACCCCTGTGGCCCCCCTGCTGCCAAACCCTTGCCATGCAAACCTACTACACTTTGTTACTGCCCCAGACTCGCTTGTCAGACCCCACTGGGCAAGTTAATTCAGAGCTTCTTCTCATTAACAGTCCTGTTAATTTATGAGGCAGTAGTTATTAGAGTACAGTGTGAAGACACAGCATTGTGTCCCAAGTTTTAGAGAAGTTCTGTGTTATAGGTAATTTGACCGAATTATTGAGTCGAAGTCGTTTTGAGTAAAATTTGAAATTTATTGTTATTATTATTAGACAGCTAAGCAAAGGTCACAGTGCTGGGCACAACCAGGAGAAACTTCCCTTTCTCCCTGGCTGGCAAAGATCAACCGCAGACAAACTGAAGTTCTAGTCCTTGTACTTCCTCTTTTCAGCTGGGGTGTTTTTCCATAATCGATTTTCTTCCACAACATCTGCTTTGTGACTGGGGTCTTCTTTTCCTCTTCGGAGGATTGTATAATGGTCTTATGATGGTTTTGATACCAAAATGGAATGGAAGGTCTGACTGCACCTGGTTCTTGGACATGCAGGGTCCAAGCTCTCCACCCATCCTTGATGAATGTTGTTTTATATTTAAACCCTAATTTTTTTATGGAAATCACAAGATACGTTACAAAATGCATTTGAGGAAGTTCCCAAATAGTCTACAACCTCATAGGATAAATAAAGCCAAAAATATTTCAATCCTATTTTTTTGCTCTTGCAATTCAGCCTTAGTTCCTCAAAATCAGCCAAGCGTTATAAATTTTATTTTATTAGTCACAAAAACCTCTATGCCATAGCAATACTCTTTAAGCTTTATCACTATTCCTTCTATTTGGTTTCGATGAGCAAATTCACTTCAGGTGTTCATTACATCTGGATGTTTTGAGGTGCCCAACTCAGCCTTAACCTGGTGGTACTCCTGTGCCACGGGGCCCTGCATGTCCACAGCTGGCTCTGTCCCCTCCCTTAAAGGCAGGGTTGGGAGGGAACCCGCCTGCCATCCCCAGGAGCTGCCAGAATGCTGCTTCTTGCTGCCTTTCTCTTGTATCAGGGCATGAACCTTACCTGCTTGCAAGATTCTTTGCTTCAAGCATACCCACACTCACATTTGCTGCAGGACATCAATCCTGCCACTGGAGCAGTGCCCACATCCACTGCCTGTGTGCAGGGAGAGGAGGGGAAGTCTTGCAGTCCAGATGTACATCCTGCCTTAGCTGACATCTGTGATCCAGCAGACACGGCATCTGCCTCTGCTTCATCCTCTTCCCCTCAGCCCTGTAACAGTGTGAGTCCTAATTTCACTAAAAGTATGTCATTTCTTCAGTGTTTTGGGGGTTTGAATCTAGGACAAGAGTATCAGCAGAGAGCAGCAGGTACAGATATTCAGCCTGTATATCTTATCAGATATTCAAGAATGCAGTAAGAAATGTCAGAGAGAGCTTTCTATGAAATATTTAATTAACAGCAACAGCTACAGAAATGAAAAACAACATCCAGGCAATTACAGTGTTCAATAAAGCAGCTCTCAGAGGATGGAGCAGCAATGGATTAGTGACTGACTGGCATTTAAATATGTTATCAACCAGTTAGGGAGACGGGAGTAAATTTGCTCCCCTGGGGATCAAGCCAGTAGAAGTATTATAACTATATTATTGTTTCTCAGGGCAATCAATTGAATTATATGGTGCAGGAGTCTGGGCTGCTTGGCTGCTACTCCAGCAGTGCTTACGTGAGTTGTGTCACAGAATCGTGCAGTGGGTGGGATTGGAAGGGACCACAGCAGGTTGTCTGGTCCAAAATGGACATTCATCCCATGGCACATCAATCCATGGGGTGAGATACACCCAAATCTGGCTGAGATGCTCCTGTCAGTTTGCAAACAGCATTTTCTAGTTTAAAATCAACAATTTATACGTTCCACTTTCAGATTTTAAATGCAGAGTGTGCTGGGAACTCTGTAATTTATAAAAGGGGTAGAATATGCTAATCTTTGGGTGTTAAATTAGAGCACAATGAAGAATTTATGTTATCCTTATCTCCAGGGCCAAATATATGCCAAGAAGGCATAACTGCTCTACCCCTTGTAATGCCTTCTTATGATCATGTAAAAGTGTGGATGGTTTCACTGATTGGGGTTTTTTTTGCTGTTATAGATTTTACATCAAAAAAAAAAAAAGGAAGCCCTGGAATAAATAACTGTGCTTTTAATATGATGGATGAGATAAAATTCCATGAACTGCAGCCATACTTCACTGTGGGCTAATGCACTCCCTTTGCACTCACATGCAGAGCTGCTAATGCAGATCCCCACCTGGTGCTGGAGCTGCACAGGGAGGCCCAGAGTGCACAGCAGGGCACACAGGACACCTGCAGGGCAGGGGCTCAGTGCTCCTGCTGGCTGAGCCCATTGCTTCTCTCTGGCTCTTGGTGGAGCACAGCGTGCAAAGCTGGAGCTAATAAATAGGGTTTGTGTTGATTCATGTTTGCTGCTGACCAGTTTGGCAAGAAAATGAAACAGAAACCCTTCAGTAAATAACTGGTCCAAACCCCACAGTGCATGAGCCAAAGGACAGCCAGATAAAATGTTTTGGTAAGGATCCACGTTTCTTTGATGTTGTTCATTTGTCCTTTGGAGCAGCAAGGTTCCTGGGCTGCCTGTGCAGCCAGTGTTGTTGTAACAGGCTCTTTTTCATGAGGAGACACAGAACAGCAGAGAACAGCTGGTTATTTTTTTCCCTTCCACTGCATTCCTATATATTCATTTCCCCCCACAGCTCCTTTCTTCTCAGTTTCTCTTCCAAAGTTGAGCAACCTTTGCTCTGAGGACACTGGGAGCCAATGTAATGGTCCCAGACAGAGCAGCTCCCCAAAGGGACCCCACTGTGCCTGATTTCCTTCACTGTAAGGGTGTGTTATTGATGGTGGGAAGTGAGGAAAAGCCTTGGATGCCAAGCTGTTGCAACCCCACGTGTCTCTGAGTCCCCTGGAACATCTAAACCATCTTCCATTAATGGCAGCTGCTTCATGGTAGAAGAACAGACTGCTATTAAAACACACAGGAGGCTGAGTACATGGAATACAATTAAAAGTATTAATTTAAAGACTGTGAACCTCAGAACAATATAGTCAACAAAATAATGCATCATCTTGAACACCTTTATGTTGATGACCAGACAGGAAGACAATTCCTCACAAGCACACCCTGCTGCTGGAGCCCCCCTGGAATGCTGAGGGGCACAAACCACCCTGATGCAGTGGTGGTTACAGCCAGGGCAGGGCACTTGGGTGGCATGGGCTGACCCCCCTGGCAGGAGAGGAGCTAAAACCCTTCCTGTGGCTCACTGCTGACCAGCTTGTTGGGAAGATGGCAAGGGATAACGTGTGTTGCCTTACCTTGCAGATGCCAAGATATAAAACACATCACTGAGTAAGAAATCCTTTGCTGAAAATGGACTATGTGCCACATTTTGTACCTGAGAAATGGCCAGTGAAGAAAAAAATGGGACCAGCTGCCCTGAGATGGTGCTGCTGGAATGAAATTTGGGATGAGATAAAGTGCAGATTGAAGAAAATGCCTTTTTTATCTGTGTTCCCACTGCACTGAGTGCTGAGATGTTTTGAGGGTTCCCAACACCCCTCAGCAGTCTCTGGTCATTCCATATCACAGCAAGGAGAAAGGAGCAGTGCTCAGGCAGGCGAGAAGCTCATGGAAAAGCTGTTTTCACCCCACTTAGTCTGCACAGTGCCCATTAAAAGGGGCAGTGTGGATCCACCCTGGTGTCTCACAAATACACCTTGGAGAGAACTTGTCAGCATGGAACAAATTCTTGCTGTGGAAGTCTCCAAGTGACCCTTTAAAGTTAAATATCAAGCATCAAGTTGCTTGAAACTCTTGTGGTTTTCCTACCCCTGTAACACAGGGAGGTGAGGGAAGCAGAACAAGAACAAGTAAGATGTTCTGAATAACAGGAGTCTCAAGTTAATTAGTGCTCAGAAAGTGGTTTGAAGATGAAAAGCACTGCTGCTAAGTGTTATTAATAGTGGAGTAACCCTGCTGTTAATTATAAATAACAATAATGCTACGGAGCAGGCTACATGCAAAGATCTCAAAATGCTTTTGAAATATGAATCACTGATTTATTCTGAGACTTGAAATGGGAAGAGTGAGGCGCTGAGGCATGTAACAACTTGTTCCATTAAGGTGCTGAATACAGAAGGAGAGGAATCCAAGGCTGCAATCCAGATGTCAGACTTGTGTTTTGCAGGTGTAACTCCTGCAGGTTGTGCAGTGCTGGGCAGCACAGGCCAACCTCTGCCTTCCCTTCTGTTCCTCAGGGGTGTCTCTTTGTGCAGAGTATTATCCATGAACCAAAAGGATCTGTACATCTAATTTATCTCCTCTGATGGCGGGAAGTACAGGGACTCCTGACAAGTGTAAAATGCACAGAGTGATCCAGTTGCAGTGCTGTAATTCCCCTGGAAGCATCTCTGGGATTCCAGTCCTGCTGTACCCAGAAACATCACGACGTTCAGTATTGCTCCTCCCTGCCACTGCTTTGTTTCAGCTGATCTATCACAGAGGTTTCCCAGCTCAGAGCCTGGTCCTTATTCCTGGAATTCTCAACAATGAAGTTGGCAGACGAAGCGACTCGATCGAGGCTGAGCAAACAGTGACTGAATTTCAATCAGAGATGCCAAACACACCCAAGGACCCTCTTAGTTTTAGGGTATCACAGCGTGAAAGTAAAATGCAAAGAACCAGCTCCTGGCATGAAAAGAGCATCTCATGTGGGCCTTGCACACTCTCTCATTTCTCATGGTTAATAGACATTGACTGCTGTGTTAGTTTGGCTCTCACAGCCCCTTTTTAAATCGTTTTTTTTTAGTTCTCCAGGTAATCTTTTCCTGTCGAGGAGGGTTCGTTTGTGTGCTGTTATTGTCATTAACAGTGTCATCTTCAGTCCCGCTGCTGGTGTGTCTATTTTGTGCTTCCTTAGGGTAGCTGTGAGGTACTTCCCTAACCCAGGAGTGTTTGCACATCTTCCTGCGGCCTGTTGTGATCATCTGCTAATTGGGAGATTAGCTGAATCACAGCAGCCTCCACGCAAGAGATGTGACACTTTCCTTTTTTTGCTTTTTCCTCTTCAGTTGATGTTATAGGCTTGTCTTTTTACACTGGCAATAATCACTTTGTGTTGTTCTTTTATTACTGCCATTTCTGTTCCAAGACTTTGAACTTCAGAGTCCTAAAGCGCTTCCTTGTTTCATCTTCTTGGCCATTCAGAGTGTTTAATGGACTTACAAGCAATCAAGGCTTCCATCTCCCTTGAATGGAGCTTTTGTTGGAGTCAATCTGCTTGCACAACTGGGCTCACAGGTGTGTGCAACCTTTCAAGCAGTGGGTCTTGTACTCCAGACCGAACTCACCCAGATGTTATTTCCAAAGCAATCAGAATTATTAACGCAGAGTTCAGCAAAATGTTGACAGAATACAAAGCATAAAACACCTTGCGCTGAGATTCCAAACCCAATTAAACAGCCTAATTCACCTACTGCTTAATTGGCTGGAAGCCATATGAGTAATTACGCCACTGACATCTTCCAAAATGATATTCTTAATTGTTACATTTATTTGCATCACAATGCAGTACCCACATCTCAGCCCGGCACACTCGGCCCCTCTTAAAGGCAGCTTTGCATTTCGCAGCGTTGCCTTTTGTTGGCAGAGCAGCAAAGCGGTGCCCCTGGGGGCTGGGGCAGCAAAATGCAAGCTTGGGCTGTTTATTCCTGAACATATGTAGCCTGTTATTGCAGGACGTGGCGGCTTTCATTGTGCACGCTTTGGAGCCGCCTCTCTTTGCTGTTCTGCCCTCCCTGGGATTGTTCCCTGCAATGCCTGAGCATGGCAGGGCCCTGTGATATTACTGGTTGTGCTTGCAAACTGCACTGTAATATCACACTCCAGAGATGCAGCCTTTCTATTTGCCATCATCAATTTATTGCGTGTTTTCTTTCCTTCATAAAACATCCCTGAACTTCTTTATACAAATAATGTCATTCCAAGGAAAATGTATGCAGAACCACTTTACAGAAACCCTCCATAAGCACCGTTTGGTCTTGCTGTGTAGATCTACTCTCTAATTGCTTTGAATTTACTTTATTGCAAGGCTGGGGATTGCTTTGAAGTGATTATGAAAGAATAAGCAGGCTTCTGCAAAGGGAATTTAGGGAAGAAAAAGCTTTTAAGAAATCCTATTTTGAAGTTCCAGTTCCAGTGGGTCCCTGGTTACTAAAATGTAATACCAACACATTCCCTTCCCTTCCTTCTCTTTAATGGCAAACTCTTGGCCATTAATAAGACTGACACTGGCATGAAAATTGTTTCTTGAGATCATTTTCCAGCCATGTCATTTTATTGTAGGGGCCCACAATATTCCCCTATTTATGGCTTTTTGGAAGTCCTTTCTATGCATTCAGGAATATTTTCATCCCTCTGACAAGAGCTTTACCCAGTTCTAACCCTCTTGCAGAGCACAATAGGCACATGATGGGTTTGCTGAGGGTGTGAGATCCTCTTTCTGAAGTACATGGCTTAGATACAAAGTTCATCCCAGTGTCTGTTGGACCAAAAGAAATGGAATGCTGGAAATAAGGACTTAGATGGAGCAGGTTAATGTTACTTAAAAAAAAAAAAAGGAATAATAATAAAGAAGTGAAGATTTGGGCTAGAATTTTTTATATTTATGAGCAGCCCAGAGACCAGGTAAATGCTGCAAAGTCTGATGCCTTTCTAGGAAAGAAAAAGAGGGGAGTGTTGTATTTTTCAATGTATAATTGGTTAGAGATTTATATAAAAAACAAAACCCACATCCAAGCAGATCCACTAGACTTTTGATCTATCCCAGCATGATGACAAG
Source organism: Sakesphorus luctuosus (assembly GCA_013396695.1). Taxonomy (NCBI): domain Eukaryota; kingdom Metazoa; phylum Chordata; class Aves; order Passeriformes; family Thamnophilidae; genus Sakesphorus; species Sakesphorus luctuosus. The sequence goes on along the minus strand of VWZD01003806.1, from coordinate 1,750,139 downwards.
GAAGGAAGGAAAGTCAGACCCGTGTTGTTTTCTTCGTGCCTTAGGAACAGTGTGATTGCCAGCACTGCACTCCCTGTTAGAAACTCTCTGCTGCAGTCATTTATTTAGCACCAAACTCAGTATTTCCATCCGTGCATAGAAGACATGTTGGTTTTCTGATGCAAAACTAATAACATCTGCTCTTAATTAAACATTAATTGTAACAAATGGTCTCTTATCAGGATTTTATCCCCTGTCAATCCCAACATCTTCTGGAAGGTGGATTTCTTACCCTGCCTCACTTAGGGCTCCCTGAACCTCAGTGATCACTAAAAACATCACCATGAGAGGCCTGCCCAGGGCTGTCTGGTCCAGATGTGGGTGCTGGGACACTGGGAAAATGAATCACCCCCTTTATTTACACAGGAATGAGGCAAAACAGGGATAAACCCCCTGTCTCGTGGTGCCTCACACAGGGCTCGTGCTGAGCAGGGTGTGCTCAGGGATATGCTTGGATGGAACTGATTTGGTGCTGATTTGGGTCTCCTGTGCTGAAGTTTAAATTAATAACACTCAGCTTCAGATTCCCTTTTGTAAAATGGGTGTTAGGGGGGAAACTTATCAGGGGGAAATGGCTCTGGCAGTGCAGAGAGGAGCAGGCACAGCTGACGGTGCCACAGCAGATAAAACCAAAGCGAATAAAGCTGCAGGCACAGAAGGAAGGCAAGAATTTTTGTAGTACATAAGCATTAAATTTGTGATAAGTCATAGTTTCGCTGGGAAAAATGTGTTTCTATTCAGGCAGCCTGTGGAAAAGTTGGAATATGTTGTAAGTGGTTTATGAGCTCCAGAACAGCTCCTGGAAGGGCAGGTGGAGCTCGGCTGGACTCTCCTGGACTGGCTCTCCATCAATTTTTATCCTGCCCAAAGACCAGGCACCTTTTCCCCTTTTCATTTACAGTCCATCTCCACAGAAGTCAATCAAATGGTCTCACCTATAACTCACTTCAAACACTGACTTCAAAACCAGCAGTTCAAAGAATTTGGGTTTATTTGCTGGTTTCGCAGCAGTTACAGCTTCAATAATTAGCTAATACCTTTTAAATATGTGTCTGAAAGATTATGGTTTAAATCCCCAAACTGTGTCATCATTTGGAAACAAGTCTCCTTAAAATTGCAGAGCCAGCAGAAAGCACAGGAAAGCTCCAGATGGTCCAGTAGTTTGTGGTTTATTTACAGTAAACTGGATCCTTCCCCTCAGCCTTTTATCTCAGAGAATACAGGCGGTTGGCAAAAGGAGAGGGGCTTTCTGTGAGTCCTTCTGCAAACCCCCAAGTGAAAAAGCCAATTCTGGTGCCCTAAAACCAGCTGGGAAAGCCCAAGGAGCACTGAGCTCTGCCCCAGGCAGTGTCACCTCCCGACACATCCGTGTCACATCTGCCAAGGCCTGAGCTGCTGCTGGGGGGTGTTGGTGAGACACTTCTGAATTTTTTATTGTTACCCTTTTTTTTGCCCTTGATTGTTTGTTTTGAGAATCTTGACAACAGCACGTTATTATTTTACGAGCTGTGACTTTGAAGGTAGAACTACAAAAGAGATTTGACTGCAATAAAAGAGATTTGACTGAAATATCTGGGGTATTTGCAACACTCACATCTCCACCGTGGCTCAGCTCTGCTTTCTCATCTCTCCCAACCAGGCTCAGTTCTCACCCATCAGATGTTGGTTGCCCTGTGGTCCATCTATGCTGAAAACATCTTTTTGGGTCTCCCAGCACATTTTTTGTCAACTGTGTTTTCCTTGTGTGCTTGTTTGTGCTCCAGCTGGGCCTTCTGTGCCTTGTACAGAGAAGCAAACCCTGCCAGCACATTACATTATTTATAAGGCAGAGATGCTATCAGATCTCACTCAGGTTGGAAGAGACTCTGCTTTCAAATAATTAGAGAATTTACATTTGCATGTTGCCTCTCAGGGAGGCCTTGCTGGGCTCTGTGGGGTGTCAGTGTGGAGCTGGGTTGGTTGGTTTGCTGCTGGGGTGGTTGGTTTGCTGCCAGGTTGGTTGGTTTGCTGCTGGGGTGGTTGATTTGCTGCCAAGGTGGTTGGTTTGCTGCAGGGCTGGTTGGTTTGCTGCTGGAGTGGTTGGTTTGCTGCTGGAGTGGTTGGTTTGCTGAAGGGGTGGTTGGTTTGCTGCTGGGCAGGTTGCTTTGCTGCCAGGGTGGTTGATTTGCTGCTGGGGTGGTTNGGGGTGGTTGGTTTGCTGCTGGGCAGGTTGCTTTGCTGCCAGGGTGGTTGATTTGCTGCTGGGGTGGTTGGTTTGCTGCCAAGGTGGTTGGTTTGCTGCAGGGCTGGTTGGTTTGCTGCTGGAGTGGTTGGTTTGCTGCTGGGCTGGTTGGTTTGCTGCAGGGGTGGTTGGTTTGCTGCTGGGCTGGTTGGATTGCTGCAGGGGTGGTTGGTTTGCTGCTGGGCTGGTTGGATTGCTGCAGGGGTGGTTGGTTTGCTGCTGGAGTGGTTGGATTGCTGCTGGGGTGGTTGGTTTGCTGCTGGAGTGGTTGGTTTGCTGCTGGAGTGGTTGGTTTGCTCCTGAAGAGAAATCAGGTTGGTCAGAGGGTCACCAGGGAATCCCCCAGTGGTTCCAGGCTGCCAGAGGGAATGAGCAGAGTGCAGGTGGGAAACACAGCTGGGAGAGACATGGAAGGAGCACTCGAGTTGTACATCACCACTGCGGACAGGGGCGGGTTTATTTGTCATCTCAGAGTTAAAATTGCTGTGTAGTTCCTCATACAAAGCAAACTGGGACTGAAGTCCAGTCTCCAGGGCAGTGATGTGGTTCTGACAGAGAGAAGGGCTGGACATGGCGTGGGTGGGCTCAGGGCTGCACCCACCAGTCCATCATGGCTGAGCTGCTTAACTCCCATGGGGTTTTCCAGCTTTAGCCATGACTTGCAATGTCTCTGCCTTCTCAGCAGGGACAGGCACAAGCTGCAGTTCCCTCCAAAGTTCATTTTATGGGAATGTTTATGACATATGCCTGTCTGTACAAACGTGTTTGTTGGAAGGAGGGTGTTCTGGAAGGATGCAACAGATCCATATTTTAAGCACAAAGCCTACTGAAGAACTTAATTTTAGTGCATTTGCAAGTGGAAGAAGAGCTCTCCTCGTTCTTGCCTTGGCACAATGCAACACATCAGTTAAGCAGTTGGGAAAAGTAGATTGACTTTGTGGAGAAGTCCCAAGTCACACTCTTTGTTCTTTGGAAAATCAATTTTCTACAGGAAACCTTAAAATTAAAAATAAGAGGAGGGGTGGAGGAAGGCCTGGGAATGCCAGGAATGGGATGTGAGGACAGGTCTGATTTGAGATAAACTGGATTCTTGCTGTAAAGGCTGTTTCACTGCTCTGCTCCTGTGGTGCCTCAGTTCTCTTGGGCTGTCTGAGCAGGGGTCTCTTCACTTGATGTAGGCAAAATACATTTGGGTTCTGCTTGTTGAAGACTCATATTTTGGCTGATATGAAAGGTCCTGATTTAAGATCATGAGGAACCTTTGTGTTTGGTGCAGCACAACCAAACAGGAGGGGCAGTTTGAGGAAATAACAGAGTCTGGAGCCTCAGAGTGAGAAGATGCAGTTTTAAAAGCTGCCTGAATGAGCTATGATATTTTTGTTGGTAATTTCTGATCAGATTTATAACTTGTGCCTTTTGAAAGCATACAGAACTCCTAAACACTGAAAATTAATATTGTGCTGATGGACCTGCTTGAACAAACATACTCCAAAATGTGCTCTCTGTCACGGCAAGCTGAAAAAGCAGATGGCAGTCGGAAGCTGAGCAGCATACAGAAGTTTGAAATTTTAAATTAAATCAATTTGAAGCTTTGTTTGTGCCTAAGGCAAGCTTTCCCCTCAGATGAAGGAGAGTGGCTAGCTGAACTCCTTTACATGGGCTCTGGTTTGGGAGAGGCTGCTGGAAGATTGGAAAGCCTCTGCTGTCTTAGTGTGGGTTAACAGCAGAGCAGAAACACCACCCTGGGGTTAGGCCTGGGCAGGAAACCTTTCCCAAACTGCAAACCCCTGTAATGAGATGGGGACAGCAGAGGGGCTTCTGCTCTTCCACAGCATGCCATAAATATTCAGATTGTGGCGTGTGTTTCCTGCGCTCCAAGGAGATGTGAAGACAGGACTGGAGCAAGAAAGAATCCTGGAGCAAACCTACACACCGTGCTGTTCTGCTGCAGGAAATCAACTTGTGCCCTGATTTAAAAACATCATGAGCTGTTTTGACTTTCCTCTGAGCTCACAGGAGATCATGGAGCAGAGCAGGGAAGCTGCTCCCTGGGCAAAATTTTGTTCTCTCTATCTAAGAATAAGATGGGAAAGGTTGGACCCTGAGGTTCTTATTTTTACTTACTCAGTACTCTCCCAGATTTTAATGAGAGCTTTACCTGAATAAAAACTACATTTTATCCCAGGCCAGTAAGAGATTGCTGTCTCCTGCAGAATCAGAAGCCTTTTTCTGCAGTACTCCAGCTTTTTGATAATTGTGCCTCCTCTGTAGCTGACCAGCCTCATGTGGGACCCTTAGAGCAGGTCCTGGGCTTGTCCTTCTTGGCCACCAATTGCCACATTAGTTCAGTGGGGAAAAGTTACTTTATTTCTGCTGCCTTATTTTTTGGCCTCTGCTTTTTGGAAATCATCCCAATTAATTGCATCTGTAGTCACATGTTGCTCTGCAAACCTGCTGCTGATAGTTTGTGTGATCCCTGCCCTGACCAGCAGTGTTAGACCCACATTCCCAGGGATTTTGTTAGCCCTGAACCCTCAGACCTGCTCAGAGGCAGTGGCTGTGCAGCTGGTTTTGAGAGGATACACAATGCACAGGAGGGGAATACTCATTTCAGCAAAGCACAGGAGTCAAGAGACATTAAAAGGAAATCAGCTTAATGACTTTTAATTTTACAGAAAGAAAAAAACAATAGGATTCTCAAATGATGGCTGAATTCTGAGCCAGCCTTTCAAATCCATGAGCCAGCCTGTTCCTGGCTCCTTCCTCAGGGATGCTGCTGTGCTGCTCGTCCATTTGCTCAGGATGAGTGGTTGTTGTTGGAATCCACAGTCAGGATAAACTGCCTTTATCCAGGCATGGAGATGCTGAAATGACTGAAAATGCAGGAGATTCAGTGTATGGAATGACCAACCCTCATTGCTGCAGTTCTACTGAGCAGAGAGTAAAGGAGAGGGATGGGAGAGCCAAGCTGCTGCTGCACCAGCCTGGCCCAGGGCAGGGGCAGACCAGGCTGGTGGGACAGCCAAGCTGCTGCTGCACCAGCCTGGCCCAGGGCAGGGGCAGACCAGGCTGGTGGGACAGCCAAGCTGCTGCTGCACCAGCCTGGCATAGGGCAGGGGCAGACCAGGCTGGTGGGACAGCCAAGCTGCTGCTGCACCAGCCTAGCCCAGGGCAGGGTCAGACCAGGCTGCCTCTGGGATGGAGAGGAGTGGGGGTGTCCAAAGGAAGCACTATGTGTGGTTCCCCCATCAGGCACCAGGTTGGACAAGGTGCTGCTTTACCTGGTGAGCCCTTGGCATTGCTGTGGCTGCAGGTGGAGCCTGTGCTGTGCCACCCAGCACATTGGCTGCACAGGGGCACAGGTGGGGCACAGGTGGGGCACAGGTGGGGCACAGGTGGGGCACAGGCTCGGCTTGACTTTTCCCAGATTTTCCTTCTGTGCTATCAAACACACTGGGTTTGTACACAGAGCTGCTGGAGCCTGCAGCTGAGAGTGAGGCTGTGCTGTTCCCAGTGCAGGGAGTGGAGCTGGGAGCTCCATGCTGGGATGGTGATCCCTGAGCCCCACTGGCCTCGGCGGGTTCATGGCTGTGCCCTTTAACATCACTTGACTCTTGTGCTTTGTTGAAATGGGTCTGCCCTTTCTATGCTTTGTTGAAATGGGTCTGTCCTGTCTGTGCTGAGGGGCTGTGGCAGCCCCACACCGTGACCCCAGGGCTGTGCCCAGCCTGTGGTGCCCAGCAGGCACTCCCAGCTGCCTCCCCAGCACTGGGTGTGGTGGGCTCTCCTTTGCTCTGCACACACCATGGCTCACCACTGCCTAATGTTAATACATTTTTCTAGTGCTTAACCACTCGTTTTTTCTCATGTGCAGCTTCATTGGTGTCCTGTGGGTGGGAGTGCACTGGGCCCAGTGCTCAGTGTCACTGTATGTGCCACACAGGCTTCCCTGAGCACTGATTATTATCCTGCCTGATCCCAGGGCTCCACTCCAGCTGCACTGACTGCCAACCAGCTGGCAAAGGACAGGCAGAGGGAACTTAGAGAGGGGGAGAGGCCACAACAGAGAAAAAAGGATATTTTAGACCCAAGTATGTTCTTATTGGCAGTCCAGCTCCAGAGAGATCAGCGTGGCTTTTTACTAATAGTAAAGAAATACAGCTGGTGGACAGAACAGGAGCTGGGTTTGGCTTTCCCTTCCTCAGCAAATTCCAGTGACTCAATTTGGCTTTAACAGTCTTGCTCTTTTTCAGGGCTTTTTATAGAAATGAGGATTAAAAATAGGCAGAGGAAGAAAATTGTCCTCCTGCTACTTTTATTCTACTTTCCTGTTCTCTCTCAGCCTGCTTTGCAGTTGGAAGAGCTGCTGCACCATCACATGTGCAATAGGCCACATTCAGCTGCTGGAGAGCTGGGAATTCCTCCAGCCTGGGCACCTGTTGCTCTTTTGGGAGTTTTTTCTGCTGTTCCACCTTTTTGGTCAACATCATTATATTTTCCTTCTGTAGTCCCATCTGATTTTTGAAAATCCTCCTGCCTGGAAACTGTGGAATAAAGAGGCTGGACAGAACAGTCTGTTGTTTTCAGTGCTGGGCATCCAGATGAGGGTTCAGATCAAGAGGTGTGTCCTGAGCTACTGGGATTTGGTCTCCTTGCATGGAGCATTGTAAGCCTAAAGTCTAAGAGTGAAGCAAATATTTGGGATGTGGGGTTCAATTCACTCAAAAATAGATGTAAAGTCACAGATTCCTGAGCCAGAGTTCTGGGTCTGCCTTCCAGTTTGTGCTGGGGGGTTAGGGAGGAGATACTGGGGTATCCCCGAGATACGACTTGCCAGATAAACAGACATGGACTTTTCTTGGCTTCTCTTCTTTTCTCAGCTTCTCTCCTTTCTCTGACAGGCCACCAGCACCAGGTCCCAGTCCAGCTGGGAGGCTGTCACTGTGGCCCAGCAGAGCAGTCCATGGGGATCCACTGGGAGTGTACAAACTGAGTTCCAGAGAGAGGGAGCCCAGCTGGTGTAAAACTCCCCCTTGAGCTCTGTATCTCAGCTCGGCTGATGATCTCTAGCATTTAGTAGTGGCTCTGGCTCCTCCAAAGGCTCTTACACCCATCTTGGATTTAGGTCTATCTGCAGAGCTTGGATTTAGGTGTACCTTGAATGTGAAGAATCAGAGCTGAGCCCTGGCTTTAGGCTGGGTATTGCATTGCTGTTTGTGTGATGAATTAACCTGGCTGCTGGAGCTCCTCTGCAGAGCTGCCTCAGAGCCTTTAGAGGTATAAACACACTTGGAAATGTAGCAGCCAACTGCATAAATCTTCAGGCATGTTTGCATCTGGCTACCCTTGGATATCCAGATCTAATTATCTTCAGATAATTGAAAATAATACATCAATACACTGCAATATGAATAAAAAGGACAGGGGTTTGGGAAGCCTCAAACCCATCCATTGTGTGGAGAGAGAGGCACGTGCTGCGTGTCCTGTGTGTGCCAGGCAAACTCTGCATCCCAGGGGAATGGTGGATCAAGTTTCCCATGGAGCAGCTCCCCTGCCCTAAAAATGGTAGCTGTGTCTTCTTTCTTTTGTGTGTCAGGAATATGTGATTTTGTTGTCAGCACGTTTTTTGTAATGAAAAGCAAATGGTATCCAATATGTCTTGGAGAAAACGTGCAAACAACAGCAAAATTACATGTTGTTAAAAAAAAGATCTGTAACTTGTTTGCTGTCAGTGCAGCTCTTAATGACAGGGTGTGAGGGAAATGCACCTGGAGATCACTGCCTGTGTGCAGGGCTACATGTGGCACTGCAATCTATATGTGTGTGCAGAAACTATACCATGAAACACTAAATTGCAAATATTGGATCCGCATCTGCAACATTTCATGGAGTCAATGAGTGTGTGTGGACTTGGGGTCTGCAAGAGATGGGCACATGGAGAACCCTCAGCCACAGGCAGCTCTCTGAATTACTGCCCTGCAGTTTGCTGGGATTTTAAGTTCAGACATGGAGGGTAATGTCCTGAATCACAAGTCAGAACAGGAAAAAAATCAAACAAAAAAATGAGCACAGTAGTGTGTGTGTAGAACAGGTCCAGGAAGAGCCTTCCCTGTTTTTTTGCAGTATTCCACTAACTTTGTCCAAACAAACAGCCACTATATATAATTTCTCCACAGCCTGGAGTTGCTTTAAGTGGCCACGTTATTCAGTGTAACTTGGAAAATGGATTTTGTTTCAAAAACTGTCTAATTCCATGAAAGATTATGAATGCTTTGCAATCGCTGTTGCCAGCACAATTGATTGTTCTTGCTTAGCTTGAAGACATGAGGAGGGAAATCTCAGTGTGTCTGGAAGCCACAGCAGCATTCCCTTTGACTTCACCAACATCCAGTTCCTCACAAACATGAGAAGTTACTGCTTGCACCCCCTGTACATATTCCACATGAAGATCTAGTTATGCTTAACCCTTGCCCATGCAGGGAATTTCTGCAAGGAGTAAATAAGAAAGGGAATGAAACCTGCACAGAAGCTCATGGACCTTGATTGAATGACTGTCCATAAATATTTGAGGCCAATGTTTGTCCTGCTCTTGCAGAGTCTCTTAAAGAGTTTTTTCCTGTGATCTCTACTTGATTATTCTGATCTCCTTTCTCCCTCCCCCCATCTACTCATCTCTGTTCCAGGTGTGAAAATGTATATCTCAGAAGTGGAGCTTCCCTTAAAAATGGTGATAGGTGAAAAAAATAATAATTAAGAATCTGCAGACTGATCATAGGGTCATGTTTTCAATAAAGAGCTATTAAACTCTGCAGCTGCCCTCCCCAGCCTTGTGTACATGATACTAATAGTTCTCAGTGAAGCCAAGTTTTAGGTAATCACCCCCAAAACTCTCCCATCTCACACACATCTGCAAGTTCCTTGAGGTTGTATGGATCCCTTGTTTATAAAAACATTGAGGGGTGAAGATTTCTCTCCTCATCCTTGCTGGAAACCAACACATCCCCCCAGGATAAATCCTGCTGGGAGGGGCTGGGCCAGCTCCTCCCCACACTCACTTGGGGTACCTGCTGCCTCCTGGGGCTCTGTGTGTGACCTCTCTGATGGTGCCTCACAGCCCCCATGAAGCTAAAAGAGATGCCCACCCCCCAGCCTGTACCCTGGAATTAACTGGATGCAGGAGGGAATCGGGATGCAGAATGGTTCTTTTAAATTATTTTAACTTTGTATCTTTATTTAAATAGCTCTTGAGCATCAAAAGTGTGTTGTTGCTTATATTTCTGGGAAAGTCAGGGCTTTTTGGTGAGAGCAGCTCACATGCAGCCTTGGAGTGTTTAATGTTTTTAGCAGGATGTTGTTGCAGTTGGTGCCCTTCCCAGTCAAGAGTGGCATTAACGAGGGAATCGGTCTCAAGGCCTTGTGCCATTTCCCAGTGAACTGAGTGACATCCAAGCACACACTCATGTCAATGTACCAGTGCAAAAATGTGAAAATTAATTCAGAATATCTTTGGGATCATTTCTGAATAACTAAAAACTCTGTCATGGGCTCTTTCATTTTGTGATTCCACCCCTGTGACCACTTTCTGTTCCAGGGTAAATTGGAGAGCGACCTTAATCTGTGGTACTGAAAGAATAGTCTTTTAAATCAAAATAAGCGTAAGGGCGGGGGGAGAAGGAGCATATTAATTGCTGCTTCTTCCTACACAGTTTTTTTCCTTCTCTTTCCTTCAGGCATTCCTTGCATAAAAATATCCATTCACCAACTGTTCACCAACTGTTCCTCCGCTCATTGCCCTACCTTAGATTTCATTTTAAGACACCAGCGAATATTTGCTCTTCAGCCTCATTGTCGCTGGAGTTTTCTGCAGGTTTTTCAAGGTAGCAATTTGAGGATGCACCAAACAGCCACAGTGAGTTAATGAGCACTTTCTGGAAGGGGCTGAGGTGTTATTAAACTTGGGCTTTCCTGAAACTGTGCCTGGAAACCAAGTGGCAGCAGTGTGTTCCTCACCTTGGCATCCCTCAGTGGCTGAGGTCCTCTCACTCCTGTCCTGCAGCTTCTGGCACTTCCCAGCCACATCCTCCATCATCCTAAGATCAGGTGGTGACTTTTCAGGCTTGGGCTTTGATTTTGGGAGGGAGAGAGGAGAGGAGACCCTTCTGACACTGTCACAGTGGCACATTCACCTCGTGGTTTTCAGTGGTTTTTTATCACAGAACCGCTGGGGACATTAAAGATTGTCTCATTCCAACCCCCTGCCATGGGCAGGGATGCCACACACTAGATCAGGTTGCTCAGGGCGCCATCCAACCTTGTCAGCGGTGAGAAGACACAGGAGGGGTTTGTGGGTTTTCCATGGGCTCTGGATGCAGCTGAGTGTCCAGGAATCCCAGGGCTGTGGTCATGGCAGGAGCACACCCTCCTTGCTCCAGGTAGTGACCAGGGGTATGAGGTGGGAGCTTTCAGTGGGAACTACCTCCAAATCCCAGCCTGTGCCCCATTATTTATATCCTGGTTCCCCTGTAGCTATTTACATTGTTTTCCCCCTCGGAAACAGAGCAGCAGATTGAAAACTGAGAGTGTATCTATAACCATTAAAGTGGATGTTCAGCCTCAAACAATGAACTCCTGCAACTACCTACTAAATTATGCACAAACACACCAATTCCTTGAAGACTGTGGACAAGTGTAATAAATATCCTCTGTTACCAGCCAGGGGGGTTGACTCTGTGGTTTCTTTTCTCATTTCCACATGGTGGGCCAGGTGGTCTCTCCTGGAAGGTGGCTGAGATGAACAAGCCATTAGGGAGGCAGAATTAGTTATATTTCCAGAGCTTTCTATTAAACTTCTAGGGAAAAGTAGTTACCAAAGTGAAATACACAGTACACAAACCTGGTTTTCTTCTTCCTGGGGATGGGGTTGTAGTCCTGTCCTGTAGAACTAAGAATCCATGCAAAGTGTTTGAGCTGTGCTTGGAAAGGGAGGGGAAGAGGAGGAGATGCTGATTGAACTGCCTCCTGCATCAGCCCTGGGTTTTCTGCCCTTTCATTTTTAGGGGCTCCATCATCATTTAGATGCCTGTGACAGCTTGTCTTCTAATGACAATGCAGGCACAGGAATTAAGTGAGACCTGAGGTCCATCTATTCCAGTATCTTGTCCCTGACAATATTCATTACAGTCTTTTGGTGGAAAAACTCCAAGAGCCACGCAGGAGGGAGATATGGAATATAATGTGATTCCCTGTGTGGTTTCTTTGGATCCATAGTACTTAGAGACTGACCTAACCCCTGAGGCCCAGGGTTTCTATCCCTTCAGGCTTTTTACTGTCATTAATTATGACAGTCCTGGACATAAGGGTGGATGAGTTTGTTCTTTCTGAGGATTTTCTCCTCTTCCTATCCCTGGAGACACGTGATCTTGTATCTTGTTTGTCTGAGTGGAGCAGGATGTGCTCCTTACAAACCAGGGCATCACAGAGGCATGAAGGGACATTGCAAAAGGACTGAAGTGCCCTCTCCTCGTTATTCTTTATGTCTTACTATAAATGACCCAGGTTTTATGATGGAGCCCAAAAGAACTTGCAGAGCAGGTATTTGGACAATTTCTCGTGTCTTTTAGCTCTGTGGATTAGTTTAACCCATTTCAATATATTTCTTTATCTCTCTAGTGTAGGGGCTTTTATAGAGCCCCTCAAAGGAACATTAATGTGCTCCACTCAGAGATTATTTTATGTGCAGAATGAAATCCCTTGCACCTCTACTTTTTCATCCATTGTTTTTAAAGCCCCAATATACAGTGGCAATTTTGGAAAGCTCTTAAAAGAATAGGTGGGATTTGCTCATAAATCAGCTGTGCTTTGATCTGCCTGTTTAGTTCCTTAAGACTCTCTAAAAGGTGATAATAATTCCATATTTTTTATTTTCCCCAGTATTCCACTGTTTTAAATGGCAGGGGTGTGTAAGAATCCTTAGGTTTTTTGAGGCTCAGTTTCTCTTCCAGTGTTTGCTTTCCCCTTTGGAGCAGCAGTGCTTTGATGTGCCTGTGCTGAGGTTTTGGCTGCACCCCGTTATTGAGCCACATTCCCTCCCAAGGACTTGCCACAGTCACTTATGTCCTTCATGCTAAAGTGTGTAAGTGGCAAATGCAGCCTCTGTAATGAAATACAGAAAATATTGCTGTAATATTTGAGATGCTTCAATTTGGAGAACAAGCAGGCAGGGTATGGAATTTTGGTTTTATTTATTGTGTTGCTCTTTTCGCTCGTGCCGTGAGTCTGTAACAATAAACTCTGCTGTGCCACTTTGATTTAGAAGCAGCTTCACTTCAGGGGTGTAATTGCCCTTTCCTTACCATTAGTTCATTCCCACCACGTGGGGAACTGTTCCCATATTTTTTTCCTTTGTCCTTGTTGGTTCTTTCATATGTGACATTCTCTCCACTGGTGTGATCTCTGACCCTGGGGATGCACAAGTTGCTTGTGAGTCAAACTGCAGCTGACCCTGCTCTCCACAACTGCAGAAACATTCCTTGCTCCCGGAGCTGTTGGATGCTGCACACCCCGGGGAAAGACGTTTGTTTTCCACAACAAGCACAAACCTCACTGCGAACAAAAGAGATAAAATATTAAGTATCATTTTGCCACTGACAAGGAATAAAAATAATTTAAGTGTCTACACGAATGACTTCAGCAGAGCACGGATTCTTTCCAGGTGGAGTGTGCACTCTGCAATTCAAAACACAGCTCAACATTCCGGCTTTTTTTTTTTCCTTCGGCATTTCAAAACGCATCAAATGTGTGGGATTTTTTTTAAACGAAAAACGTGCTTAACAGAACATTTTCTAAGGCTGTTGTTGGCTTCTAATGGTGAGTCGGTTTGTCCTTTATCAGAATAGCAACACATGGCTGAACTCACACAAACTCCGCCGCTGTCTGGGGGGTGTGTCGGGCTGGGAGCGCCTGTGCTGAATGGCACAGGGGTGATAAGGATGCAGCCACGCTTTCATCCAGGTTTCCATTACGGAGCTGCATTTCAGCAACATCCCTCCCTGCCTGCACTATTCCCTTGTAACCTAAAAGTGAAAAAAAAAAAAATATCCGTGTTTCAGCTCTGCCTGGCTGGATCCTTCTGGCAGGGAGTCTCCTCGCAGATAACCCCGGCAAACCCGAGCAGGTTCTTTGGAGATACAAAGCCTCCACATTGGTGCTTTAATTGGTACTTCTCGCGTGTTGTTTCATGTCTCCCTTCCCCTTCTCGCAGTTGCATCACGTACGGCTCACAAGCCGATGATGGGTCCTGCCGCTCCACCGGCGTCTCCCAGGTCTGGGTGCAGACACAGTGCGAACATCCCCCCAGGGAACGGGAGCTGCTCCCCGTTCCTCGCCGAGCTCTGGGATGCCATCTGCAGTTCCCAACACTCCTTGCCCTTTCGGGGCAGCCACGCTTCCAGCATGGAAAGTTAATTCCTGTCTGTCTCAAACTTTTCTTTCCCAAGTCAGGAATTCATCACTGTGGCCCCCAGAATGCAATATTTTGGCTCAGAGCTCCTTTGATAAATTAGTTACGGACTTTCCTCGGTAGTTGTTTGGAAAGTAAGAAAGTTTTGTGCCAAGTGGGGAGAAGATTTCAGTGCAGATACGTGACAAGATGCATGAGGGCCTAATGCAAATATGGATTATGCTTCCTCTGGCTGTCGACGTTGCCTTGAAATTGTGATTCTTCTTGATTTTTAGTTCTTTTTAGAGGCTGTGTTGATGTGAAATTCACTCCATTAAATTTCACTGCAGCTTGCCTATTTGGAAAGTTTTATTATGAGCCAACACAGATGCTCAGATGCCTCTTGTGTTATCTGCCATCAGCTCCTTTCTGGTCAGTCCAGAGGGAGATGTGCCAGATCACCACATCAATTTATTTAGTGTAGCAGGGCATCATTTTGGCTCCTTTCTGGGTTTGCTCCTCTTTTCCCTCCCAGTTCTGTTAATACTCACTTTCAGGAATACTGTACAAACCCAGACAACCATCTCAGGGTCTTTTTGTCATCTGGGTGAAAATGAGACTCTGGCAGTGATACTCTTGAAGGGCAGGGTGATCTGAGTGCAGCAGGGTGGGCAATTACTGAGCTTTAACATACCCAGACCACATCAACGATGAGCACCAGCCCTGCCATCAGGGACTCTGCTTTACTTCGGTCTTGTTTGCGGGAAGGGATCATTAGAGTTCTGTGAATAACAGGAATCAGAGAAGGAAAAAAGCCCATTAGGCTATTTTATCTATCTTCCTGCCAATACAGAACTCCTTTTTTCAGTGCATATTCCACAGTTGGGCTCTTTTTCCTGGCAAAACGTCCATGTTGGGATTCCCAGATAACCCTCCGAGCTCCGTTAGGATCAGTGGCAGAACTCCCACTGGTGAATCAGGACTATCAGAACTTGGAGCACAGTGTCTTCTTCCAGGCAGGGTTTTAATCTTTAAATCAGTAGGAGATGGACAGGTCTCCCCATTCCTGTGCTGTGTCTGTGGAGCATTTGCAGGAGCTGCTGGATTTAGGCAGCGAGAAGGCAGATGGAATGAGAATGATTCCACCCACGTTGCCTATTGATAATTCATTTTTCTTTCACCTTCAGAAAATATTTTCTGATCTTTTCTGGTAAAAAAAGATATTTATTTTAAAATGCCTTTCTTCACAAGTTACAGCTCTATTCCACAGCTGCTGTTTTGTTTTTTGCTGTGAAGCCAAGGCATCTTGGAGAGAAAGGGATTCGGGATGCAGGCACCCTTCCCAAGTGCTGCTGCTCTGTCAGCAACATCCAGAGGTTGTGAAAAGACATCCTAACTTCTGCAATATCCAGGGGGAAAGTTTCTGAAAGTGCGATGATGTGATTCTTATTTTTCATCTGTGTAAACCTGGGGGGGAAATCTGTGTCTTTCTGTCATTAGTTTTGCTCTTTGGACCCACCAATCCAAGTCAAGACACAGAAATTGGACAGAAACCAGCTCCTTTCAGAGAGCTCAAGGAAGGCTGGAATGGATGAGGGTGCTTTCCACCAGAAGGGCCTGTTCAGTGCAGGGGCCAACACTGGGCTGTCCATCCTGCTTGGGAAAAGCCACCTGTGAAAGCTGGAGCATGTGAGGGCTGTAGCAGATGTCTGGGATTCAGAAATCTGAATAACTCCTATACTTGCCAACAGCTCCTTGTGCAGGGATTATCCACCCTCTCAGAAAATAAAGATAAGGTTTATAAAATGTGGAATCCAGGGAAGATGGGGGAACCTGGGGAAGTGCTGCATCTCCTGAGACAAGATGGTTTCTTTGATTGACTCTCCAACCCTCTCTTATTAGAGCTGAGCTCACTCATTTCTCCGAGTCCTGCCTGACTTCAAACCAGCTGCAGTAAAGGAGGCATCCTGTGACTTTGAAAATACCCCACAGGCTGAGTGGTTCCTGGTTGTGCCATTCCAGGTGCCATCCCCATCTCCTTGCTGGTGTGGGCTGTGGGGTTGTGGCAGGAATTTCTATCAGGTGGTAAATAATGGAGAGATGCACAAACAGCATCTTCACGCTTGTCAGATGTAAAACATTACTGGGCTATAATATTGCTATTAGGCTTTTTGGCTGAGATCAAGTGCAGTGTCAGCTTTGGTTTATGTATCTTCCAAAGCAGCCTCACAACAGATTCAGATGTTGTGAAAACATGCTCTTGGGTTGGTGTTTTGCTTTGTTCTCTTTAATGGTTTTATCAGAAAGTGTAGCCATTGAAGTATAGGAGTTTATCCTTCATATGCTAATGAATTGACATTTACAAACAAGAAACATATGTGTCAGTAACCCCATCAGGAACTGTAAAATAATTTCTATTTATCTCATCTACTAATATCACTCAGAGAAGGCCTGGGGGTTCCAGACAGCAATAACATAAATACCAATTTAAGAAGCCTGGTCAATAAAATGCTCTGCACACACACTCCAAATGTAATTAGTTCCCCTGATCTGTTCCCATTGCATTACCTATGGATTACCTCTATGGATTAGGCCTTCCAGAAATGTTTCTCTCCTGCTGTTTTCCCCTTGCTATAAATCAAGGAGGTCAGGCTGTGGCTCCCACCTTTGGGTGGGGATTGTTTGCCTTCTCCCCTGGCAGGGTGGGCAGGGTGCCCAGAGAAGCTGTGGCTGCCCCATCCCTGGAATGTCCAGGTTGGACAGGGCTTGGAGCAGCCTGGGCTGGTGGGAGGTGTCTCTGCCCTTGGCAGTGAGGTGGAACAAGCTGATCTCTAAGGTCCCTTCCAGCCCAAACCATCCTGTGATTCTGTGTAATGTACTTTCTCCATCAGGCACTGCCACCCCAGTCCAGGCAATTCCTCTTTGGGATTTTAGTCACATTAGTGCTTACCTGAGCCCTCAGGAGAGGGATGTAGATATCCCATTGGGATAACATGCAAAAATTGGAGCCTTCCTTGTCAAGACTACTCCATTTAAAGGATGCAGGAACCAATTTCTAGTTATGTTTCTTGCCTGTTGGAGCTGCAGGTTTGCTGCCCTGGAGGGAGAACACCCACCTGGCTCTGGAGTTTGCTGTGGGGAACATTCACCTCCTCTTCTCCAGGGCTTTCACATGTGAGCCTGATTATCAGTCCACATTGCATTCCTTTTCAAAGCACATTTCAAGGCCATGAAGTGTGATGCAGTGAGGAGCTGAACCTTAGAGGAGAAGGAAAAGAGAAAAGATGAAAAGAATCCGCAGTGTAAGTTTGATTTAGCAGAACTGGGTCTTTCAAGTTGTGTTTGCTTACCTGAGCAGACATGTATGAGCCAAAGATGCACAGCAGAATGCACAAATAATGAGCTGGAAACCAACACACCATCGAGGGGATTGAGTAGGGAGAGTGGGAGTGAAGTCTCCCTTTCCTGAGCCTGGATACTGGGACATACTGGTACACCAGTACATGTCTAGTGGAATGCTCCCTGTCCATGGCAGAGGGTTGGAAATAGATGATCTTCAAGGTCCCTTCCAACCCAAACCATTCTGGGATTCCAGGATTCTGCTGGATAAGCTTAATCTTTGGAACTGGAAACCTGTGAAGCTCCTGTTGGTTTGCTGGCCCAAATCTTCTAGGCCATTATAACTAATTTTCAAGTAAATTTGGTTGGAGAAATTTTGACAAACCACGCCCTGTTGAGACCTGCATTTGCATTAGAACAGAAATATTTTGTGAAATTAGTTGTATTTGCCATTATTTATTTTAAGACAAAAATCTAGGGAAAGATGTTGTGATGTCTAAACATCTCAAAGTTTTTGGAACAGAAGGTTTTGACTTTCATGTGCAATCATATTTTCATTTAGAATCCATTTATACTTTCATTAGAATAGCTTTCTGATTTTATGCAAGTGGATGACTCAGACATGGAGCACTTTGCTGATTGTGCAAAACACTCTTTTCTGCAGGAGTTTCCTGCACTAAAAATTTCAGTCTGGGGAATATTTTCTCTTAACTGGGATGAAGCTGAATTTCCAAATCTGTTGGTGTATCAGGACATGGATCTTTTGCAGAACTCAGTTTGTAATGTGAAACAAAAGTGTGTGGTGAATATACCACTTGGAGGGTTTTTTTAAGACTGTGTCTCAACTGAATGGCTCCAAGACAGAGGAATTAGTCCTGGAATTATGGAAATGCCTCTGCTTGCTTGCCCTACATGTCACCCTAAATATTAGGATGGTTACAGGCTGGTTTGAAAACAGAGAGATTAAGATGATGATTTTTTAATTGGTGTGTTGCACCTCATGGTCCTGCCTAGAGAGAAGATGCTTAGGAGGGGATCTGTGATGGATAGTGTCGTTCCAGGTGGTGGAAACAGCTCCCAAAGAGTTGGAAAGTAGTATGGAAATGCTGGATTTTTACAGGGGGTGATTTCTGATCAGACCAACAATCCAGCAATAACTACAGTGCATGAGTAATGTGGTTCCATCCTCAGCTGTGCTTTGTCCTTTCCTCCTGTGAAGTGTTTGATGCCCCAGATCCCGGAGGCCTTTCCAGGGCAGTCCTGCTCTACCAAAAGCTGCACCAAAGCTCTTACGTTCTTTTCCTTTAAGGGCATCTTTGCCCCTATATGACCTTCCTAAGAGATCCTTCCATTCCCCAACAGGTTTTAAAAAGTTAATCAGTGCCTTGTACAGCTCTGAGTGGTAGAAAGTGCTACAACACAGGCTATTTGTTCCTAAATCTCCACTCGATATAAGAAGCAGCAAACAATACATATCCTTACACACAGACACACACACACACTTACACACCCCTCCTCTGGCTGACCTGGCTACTCCTGTGTTCCCATCAGCCTGCCAGGCTGTTCAGTTTAACAGCTCCATGCACTAAATAATAGAAACATGTCGCGTTTTGCTGCTCCAGTGGTCCCCCCCAGCCGTGTGGAGCAGTGTGGTCCCAGGAGATTGTGGCTGGATGGCAGCTCTGCCTCCCCCCAGCCACTGCCAGGGCTTTGGCTCTGCCACCACTGCAGCGAGGGGGAAGGCAGGCAGGGAACATGTGCTATTTTCTGAACACCCTGGGTGCAAACAGGAGCAGGAGGGTGTGTGTGTGTGTCTGTGTGTGTGTATGTGTTTACACTTCATGCAAATTCAGATGTTCCTATAGCGGCACAAACCTCTTGCTGCTGCTGGAGGAGCTCTCAGAAGTTGTTTTGCTCTGTTGTTAAATTTAATTTCAATGTTTTAGTGTGTCACAGAATGTGTTCTGTGCCTTCCTGCCGGGGAAGACCTCCCTGTGCAGCCTGGCAGGGGGGGAGCAGAGCTGCAAATCAGCTGTGGATCCTCTGGCAGATTTTATGAAGAGAGCACAAGTCTCACTCCCTCCATCCCCTCTCTCTCCTTCCCCTCTCCTTGGACAATGCACTTCCTTTCCAAATGGAGAAGCCTTCCCTTGATTTATCTCTGAGCATAAAGGGAAATACCCAAATATCCAAGCCAGGAAGGTGGCAAAGCCCTGTGAGTGCCCGTCCTGGCAGCAGGAGGAGGGCAGTGGGCTGGTGAGGGCAGTCCTGGGAGCTGAGTCCTGCAGACCAGTGACCTGCTGTTCCAGCCAAGCTTTGTCCAGCCAGCCAGCCCTGCTCAGGCAGAGCCAGCCCCTTGCAAACCAATTCAGGGTGACTCAGGTGTGCTCCATGACCTGCTGGCAGCCTGCTGAGATTCTGCAGCAACAGGACTGTGCTGGGAAGGAGTTGCTAACCCTGCAGAGAGGTTGGTGAGCTCAGTTTTGCCCCCTGGGAGGGTTTGGAGCTGCCAATGCCTGTGGGACAGGCTGTGCAGTGTCACAGGTTTGGAGAGGCTGCAGGAGACAGAGCCAGGGAATTGCTGCAGGTGAAGGGGGTGTGGATGCTCCCAAAGAACTCTCAGTCCAAAGTGCTGCCACAAAATGAAGCCAAGCACTGACCTGTGCCAGCTGAGCCCAAGGAATGAGATCCCCCAGCTCGGGGGGTGCTCCCTCAAATGAAGTGTTTTCTACTCTTTGCCCAGACAGAAAGTTGGAAAATGTCAGCTTTGATTTTCTGACAAAAAAATCCCTTTTTTGCAGCTTTCCTGAAAGCCTTTGGTAATGCCTATCCCCAGCCTGCATCCACAAGAGTCCTAAAATACAGCAAAGGGAAGTGGTAAAAATCAGGCTGCTCTTCCTGCAGGTTCTATTCCTCTCCCTCTCCCTCACGAGTGCCTGGTGGGAGTGTGGCAGCCTCTCATGATCAAAAAGGCTGTTCCTCCCAAAAGAAGAGGAATTTATTGTTTTGCTACATTGGGAACCTGACATCTGACAAGCATTTCCCTCTCCCAACCTCTGTTTTCCTTTTCTGTACATAGATGTAGTGTCTGTGCCCTTCCAGATGCCCCAGCCTTCCTGAAAAGCCCATGTTGTAGCCATCAAATTGGCCCATGCATTTTTAATGCCTCCTTATTGACTGGATTGGGGAAGCACAAGGATAAAACAAATCACTGCACTGCGAAGGAAAAAGCCATTTGGCCAAGTGCATCTGCTCACCTTTGATTTATTTCAGCAACTTTCTCCTATATTTTCAGTCTATTCCCTCCCCTTAAAAATAATCTATTAGTCTTCCACTATTTTGGCATTTGCATCTGCATTCTGCTCCTCAGCCTGTTCCATATTCACATTGCTTTGATATATACATGTGAAATAATGACCCAGAGCTGAAATACTAGCTAAACCTGGTTTCTGATATAATCCCCGTGGTATTTAATTTTCCTTTCCTTGGCATCTAAAATGATGGCTTGTGTGATTGCTGTCTAAATATACAGGAGAGTGTCTTGCAGGAGCTCAGCGCTGCGTCCGAGCCGGGAGCTGGAGCCAGGCTGAGCAAAGCCCCTCCAGATAAATGAGCTGTGTGCTGGTTGCTCAGCACTGTGGGCAACCTCAGCCTTGCAAGTGCTACTGATGCCGTGAGTGAACCCAAAACCAGGACTCCAAGCCAAGTTAATGTGGGATAAGATAAAAAGGTACATTCTTTAATGTCTGGGCTTAGGGCTTTTAGGAATACATGATGACATCTCCAAGCACCCCCCTCTAGAACACTGATTTCCATGGCTTTTATAATATGACCTCTCCAATCATTACTTCACACATGTCTCAGTCCAGCCCCAGTCCCACCCCTGTGCCATCTCCCAGGATTCTGGGGCTGGGGTCACTGGGACCTTCTGTTCTTTATTTTTGTCTTCCTCGGGCTTTGGAGTTTTTCCTGTGTTCTTAGACTCAAGATTGTTGGCTTATTTGGTCTTATTCTGCAGGCCTTTCTGATAGTCTTCAGCTCTTGTACCTTGAAAAGAGCCTAAACAGCTAAAAGAATTTAAGCTACTGATAAATGCTAAGGGTTAGGATACATAAACAGTGAACTTAGGCTGCCAGAATACTAGCACATTAAATCTACTTTGCTACAGCTACAAATACTTCTAAAATCTATGAAAATGAAAAATCAAAAACCCCTTCAGCATCACTGCAGAGGGAATGTGGAAACCCCTTCAAACTGCAGTGTAGAATTCCAGTTCAGAGCCTTGGCTGCCTCCCAAAGCCATCCAGGCTGTTCCCTCAGCCACCGAGTGCAGCCTCTCACCTGGGCTGTGGGGGAAGGGGAAACTCTGAGGAGGGGGTTTGTGTGTGTGTGTGTTTTGGGAGGGGTTTGGCAAGAGGACTTGCTTCTTCCATAGGTACTAATCTCCTCTGCCTTTTAAACCAGGATTCTTTAGGGTGTGATGGGGTATGGCCCTGAGAGCAGCAGGGTGAAGGTACATCCAGAGGCACTTCTGGATGAGCTTAAACTTCTGGGATGCCTTTTGAGACGTGGGCTGGTGTTTTTTATTTCCACATCTTCCAGAAGCAGAAGTATCAGAGTCATAGAATTCCAGACTGGAAGGAACTTCAAGGGTCATCTGGTCAGCTCTTTTTGGCAAAAGCTCTGTCTAGACAAGGTGGCCCAGCACCCTGTCCAGCTGAATCTTAAAGTGCCCAATTTTGGGGAATCCACCACTTCACTGGAGAGATTATGTCCATGATTAATTCCAATGCTTCACAATGATTACTCTAATTTTGAAAAAAAAATTCCTCTTGTGTCCAAGTGGACTCTCTCCAGGAGTAATTTGTACCCAATGCCCCTCACCTTGTAAAAAGGGACTCTCCCTCTTCTTTGTAGCCATCCTTTAAACACTGGAACGTGGTGATAAGGGTTTCCCCTCAGCCTGCTCTTCTCAGGCCTGAACAAACCAGCTCAGCAAGCCTTTCCTCATGTGACAGCTTCCCAGGCCTGGGATCATCTTTCGGGACCTTCCCTGGACCGTCTCCAGCCTGTCCACCTTTTGTTGCACAGCAGTGTCCAAAACTGAGCCCAGTATTCCAGGTGTGGCCTGGCAGTGGGATCAGTGGGACAGGACAGGGTTCTGGGCAGGACTGCCAGTGAAAATAACCTCAGAGTGGTTGTTGAGGGAGGGTATGATCATGCTTTGGCACTTTACAGTCCTTTGCAGCGTGGGAAAGGATAGCTTGGGAAAAGGCAAGAAAATAATTCAGTGGAATGTAAATCCTTCTGCATTAGGATGCATTTTCCTTAAAGCATCCCTTGACCAAATGGGCTGTGAGGTTCCTTTTGTCTCAGGCAGTATTTCAGCCATTCTGTTAAAGTGAGGGATGTATCATTCTGTGGCATGTCCTTAAAGAAACATACTGTGTCTGTGTTCAGTGCTGACCCAGAGCCAATAGAGAGAAAGGTTTTTGCAGATTTTTGTGTCCACTAACTTAGGGAATAATGCTCCTTAAAATATTTCTTATAATAAGCTTAAGTGGAGAAAATTGAAAAACATCATTCATACTTTGATGTCCTAAAGTATGAAATCAGAACAGCTTACTAGCAACTAAATTCTATCCCCTGACCAGAGAAAAAGGGGAGATTTAGGAACATCTTAAGATCAAATGAAATAGGGTCAGCTTTGTGGTGTAGTGGCTGTGGATTCACTGGCAGATGGGAGTCATGAGTTCAGGCTCTGAGCTCAGTGTTTCTCTTACAACTGACATTCCCACTGAGGGCTGCAGGGCTGGTGTTTCAAACACAGTCCTGGAAAAAGGCTCTGGACCAGCTGCATGGGGAGGTTGTGCTTAGAAAACATCCCTAGGCCAGGGGACACTTCTGTTGGAACATCTCAAACTACAGCTCTCTCTGAGATTTTGACTAAAGCACTTCTGTAAAGCAGAAATAAAAGCACTTCTGTGTCTCAGTGTGGTGTTTTGAGCATTAAAGACACCCCAGACTGGAGTTTAAAAGGTGTTTAGGTGCCTGATGATTCAGTTAAGCAATTTGGAAAATCACTCAGGTGCTTAAGCTGTTGGCTTTGCTGAGGGTTTCATCAGCCAGTACTGACTGATAGACCCAGATAAATAGACCTGAAGAGAATTTAACTTCATGGCATGATTTTTAGAGGTGGATTTCAAGACTCTTTACCTGCCTTGGGAAAAGTAAGATTTGGGGAATAGCTGTAAAACGTGGTTAGACCCCCTACTGTAGTTTATTAGCACTCTTTGTGCAAATGCACATGGGAAGGTTGCTCTGAAGATCCTGCCTAGGAATGGAAATACTGACCAGCTCACCACAGACAGCAGGACATTGGACATACAAAATCTCTGGCCTGCCCTTTGAATAACCCCAGCACACAGTCTGCTTTAATTCATGTTAGAAGAAAACCTGTGTGCCCTGAGCAGGGGACGTGGCCAGGAGTGAGGGGCTGCAGCTGATGTGTGTCATCACCTCCCCAGCTCAGCTCCAAAATCTGTGAACTTCAGCAGCTGCTTTCCAAAATCAGCTGATGGAGAGCTTGGCTGTGAAGCATTTGAGATTATGTTTTTGTGTGTATTTACAGGAAGCTTTTTCTGAATCAGGCAGAACTGAGATGGTGTCAGGGATGCTCTAAAGCCTTATGGATGTGGAAGATTTGGCCACAGCTTTATTATGATGCTACTACTAATATATGTGCTACCTTATGCTGGGAAAATGTATTCCATCTTTTCCCAGCATGGATAAGTTAAGATTCATGGTGAGTTGGATTTGCCTGCAGCTTCTTTTCTAGACTATACCTTGCTGATTATTGACTGTGGGCAATAATCTGATTTTTGTATGGAACAGGGTGCCCAGAGAAGCTGTGGCTGGCTACTCCGTTCCTGGAAGTGTTCAAGGCCAGGCTGGATGGGGCTTGGAGTGACCTGGGATAGTGGGAGGTGTCCCTGCCCATGACAGGGGTTTGGAACAAGATGATCATAAAGGTCCCATTCTGTGATTTTAGGATTTATACCCAAGGTTCTCATAAGTCTGGCCTGACCTCCTTCTCCAAAAGTATTTGCAGGATGACAGTACAACTCTCTTCCTGGGGAGGGAGGAGGTGGATTCAGCCCATAACTGAACAAGGCATTTAAAGCAGGAGTATAATTGGCCAAATTTCACCTACAGATTATGAAGAGGAATAGACTTTCGAGGAACTGGGGGGATAGATCATTGTTCTTTCTGCTTTGAGTAGAGATGACTGACCTCCCACCTTCAGGCTTCATTCAGGTGTGTCAGATTGGGAGGCCTGAACTGATGTGGAGGGAAGGTAATTTTTTGACTTCATCAAGGTTTGCTTGTGCTTCCTTAATTGCCTTGGCTGCAGTGGCTGTGGCAGTGAGGGCATGGAACATCAGGCTTTGCCACAGACTGCACAGGCATTCCCAGCATCCCTGGATGCATTTTTCTACACCTTCGTAAGCCCATGGACCTGTGTTTCCATTGCTGCAGGATTCTGCTGTTAGAGCAGGGCTTTACTTGTGCTTTTATGCATCACCCATTACATGTCTCTGAAGAGACAAACGTGTGCAGGACACAGCAATGAACTTCTGCCCCCAAAACCTGGAGGAGCTGAGCAGTGGGTCACCCCTGCACTGGGGGAGCTGAGCAGTGGGTCACTCCTCTGGAGGAGCTGAGCAATGGGTCACCCCTGCACTGGGGGAGCTGAGCAGTGGGTCACTCCTCTGGAGGAGCTG